>CM074736.1:129215905-129563142 GCA_037367245.1 Phrynocephalus guinanensis
CTCCCCTACTCACGTCTATTTGTAACCCTCCTCCAAAAAAAAAATAATTGTATTTTTTTAAAAAAATCCTCTTTTATTTCCTTCTCCCGAGCATATAAAGAGACACCGAAACACTGAGGTGGAGAAGGGCAAATCCCTTCCGTTTGTCTTGTTTTCCTAATATATGCGACCCCTTTGGGTGGTGTAAGCGGTTTAGGTGCCTGCCATAAAGGGTTTGGTGGTGTCTTTTAATGACAAAACTAATGTGATTAACCAAGTGAATGAGATGAGGGGGTATTGAAGGCTTAAAGGAAATCTGTTAGAAAAGCTGAATGTATCGACTTAATCCTTTCTCTAATGTGGCTAGACAATGTTGTGGATAGCGAGCCTTCTCGCCTCCTTGCAGCCAATAGTTACCGAGTAGGCAGGGTTTGTGGGGCTTTAAAAATGTATTATTCTTAATTCCATGTTTTTCTCCTTAAGAAAAGCAAACGCAAAACGAGAGTTCAAAAAAGAATTATTTCCAAACAAGTGCTGTGCTCAGCAGCCCCAAATATTTCTGCATCTGCCTGTCTTTCTTACATCAGAACTTACTGATTATTTATTTATTTATTTATTTATTTATTTATTTAAGAATATTTTTACCCCGCCTTTCTCCTTGGAAAAGGATCCAAGGTGGCTTACGGTAATGAAGGATAATATACAGTCCAGTACGATTAAGACATGTTCAAGTATTTGAGAACAAGGAATTGACGGACATCTTACAGCATTAATAGACAACATTACATTAAAGCAATGCGGTTATAAGTAGTCATAAGCACAAAGTCTATGCGAACCCATAGATTCATATAAAATACACACGGTAGTCCATCATTCAGGGAAAGCTGGCCTGAAGAGAAAGGTCTTTGCCTGTTTCCAGAAGGACAGCAGAGTTGGGGCAGTCCCGGCCTCTAGTGGGAGGGAGTTCCAGAGTCTGGGCGCAGCAGTCAAGAAAGCCCTTTCATGGGTTCCCATGAGATGTACCTCATTGTTACCCCACATTTCTCCTTGGAAAAGGACTCTAGGTGGCTTACAATAATGAGGGACACTACACAGCCGGAACATTTAAGTTATATTCAAGTTAAGAACAGGGAATTAGAAAAGGCATCTTAGAACATTAAAAGGTAACATTAAAGCTACAAAGAAAACAGGGATGGGGCAATTCTGGCATCCAGTGGGAGAGAGTTCCAGAGTCTGGGCACAGCAGCCGAGAAGGCCCTTTCATGTGTTCTTATGAGATGCACCTGTGAAAGGCATCTCCTCATGACCTTCACACCCGAAATGGTTCATACTTCGAGATTCAATCTTTGAGGTAGCTTGGACTCTTTTGTCCACAGCAGCCAATTTTTGTGGAACATTTCTACGAGCCTGGTAACTGAAAATAAAGTCCAGTGGTGCCTCTTACAACAAATTTAATTATTTCTATGGGTCAATTTAATTTTAAGAAAATTCTTACAAAACAAAGTTTCCCATAGGAATGCATTGAAAATTGATTAATCTGTTCCGGAAACTAAGGGTCACTTTGTTTTACAAAAAGGTTGTCTTATGCAACATGCTTTCCCATAGGAATGCATTGAAACAGATTAATCCATTCCAGAGTCTAGAATAAAGACAAAAATAACTATGTTTTTGTTCCTGGGTACATGTGGAATTTTTTTTGTCTTGCAAAGCATCACGTAGGGAATTTTTTGTCATGCAAAGCATGCCTATTCCTGGATATTTTTTTCTTCCTATGTGTTTTTTGACTTATGAGGCAGTTGTTTTAAGAGGTACCACTGTATTCCCATTTGGTGTACATTCTCTCAGGACATCTTGCAACAACTCTGAAGCACCCCAGGACTGAAAATCGAATCTATATTTTGAAGACAGAAGACACCTCTCTTGGCATGTTTGCATCAAAATAGTAGATATTAATATCTCATATGACCAGAAATATGTACTTCATCATGTAATAGTTGCAGCAAGGATATTGTATGCGAAATTTTGGAAACAACCAGAAGCGCCAACAGAGAGAAACATCCACGAAAAGATAAGAGAATGTATTGAAATCGACAGACTCTCCAGTTTTCTAAAGGGAGACTAAGATGAGATTTCCCGGAAAAGATGGCAAGAAGTAACAAATTTATTAGTATTGTGATATTATTTGGTGATTTGTTAATATGTTAAACCGTTATTTTTGGCTTGATATACTTAATGTAATTTTTATAGTGTATTCCCTCCCCCTCCCCCACACCCTCCCCCCTTCATCCCCCCCCCAAAAAAACCCAATAAAATTACTTAAATACAAAAAAAAATGTCTGAGGCCATTGAGGGAACGTCCAGACTTAATCTCTGTAATGTCAGGATATCTCTCAATGCCATTTGCAGGGAATCATAAGCAGGTGAAGACATCTGCTTGGGAATACCCTGAAGCAAATGGTGAGGCGCTGTGTGAGACAGAATGCTGGACTGGATGGGCGGTGGTGGCCTGTTGCAGTAAGGCTGTTCTGATGTTCTTATGTCCTTCATTCCATGATGGGTTTAGTGGTATTCCCCTTACTGTCCACACGACACGTGTTGTCTCTGTCAAAACCACAATAAAATCCCAGTCTTTTTGTGTTTGCCTCTTCCTGAGGTATGGGTCTATCCTTTTAAACCATACAATCATAGAAGGGTCATATAAGGCCATCAAGTCCAACACCCTTGATCAGGGATGGAATCCGAGTCAAAGCAGATCTGACAGAGGGTTGCCCATTTTTCTCTTGAATGCCTCCAGTGTTGGAGCACTGACTGCGTCTCAAAGTGGTTGGTTTCATTGTCGTACTGAGACCTCTGTTCATTTCAGGGGAAGAAGGGTGTTTACTGTTTAGTCCTAGGACACCTCCCAGTTCAGTTCCTCCCTTATAACTTTCTTTGGCACTTCCGTATAGCTAAAATGATAAGGGCTCCAAAGGAAGCTTTTGAAACATCTGTGAAGTTGTTTCCAAAGGATTTCTTGAGGAGGAGCTGTTTATTTATTTATTTATTTATTTATTTATTTATTTATTTATTTATTTATTTATATACCGCCGGATTTTCCCAAATGGGAACTCAGGGCGGTTAACAAATATAACATACAATAATTCCAGAAAAGAGAAAAGGAATAATAATAATAATAATAATAATAATAATAATAATAATAATAATAATAATAATAATAATAATAATAATAATAATAATAATAATAATAATAATAATAATAATTTCCACTGAGTAACACACAAAAAAAGTCAACAGCAGATAGTGGAACCAAATTTAAAAAGTTAAAATTTCAAAATAGTGCTAGGATCCCAGTGAGCCTCGGGCTCCTTGGTGACCAAATTGAGCTATACAGATGTGTGTCTTTGGACTACATCTCCCAGAATTCCCCGCATAGTAGCATGGACACGAGGCTTTGTCATTGCCACCCATGTCAAGAGATCATACCAATTCCCCGAGAATCCTGTATTTCTCAAAAAGAATTGTCTACAGATCTGTCATTCCTCTCATGTTAGTTCGAAGGCTTTGAGAGAATTCCATTCTCTAAGAAGCAAAAGGCAAGAGACTTCTGGGGTGTCTCTTGCATTTCCCTCCTCTTACCTCATAATGTCAAAAGAGATCAACTGTTGAGGCCACAGGAGGTGTACGCAATAAGTAGAGTTAGAGTGGTAAACTGCCGAAATCTTAGGTCACTGGATAATTTACAGAAAAGACCTCTGCCATCCGAGAACAATTGGGGCTGCCTCGACCCCTAATGTCTACAGTCTCCTGCTGCTCATATTATTAATACTATCAACAAACAGCGGGATGTTCAGACAGAGAAAAGAAACCTGACTCAACCAACCCAGCTGAAAGGATAAGTGGGAACTTGAATTAGGAGCTAATAAAGGTGGACAGAAACAAGAATAAGCCTGTTGTGATTCTATTCTGCGAGCAAATTTTCGACACTGTGGGAACGAAATATCTAGCCACCCTGGAAACTGATTCCAGAGGGAAACCAACTGCTCCTTTTGTGCTTGGTCCATTCACCTGGATAGACACCAGTGAGGGCTAGAAGCTTGTGGGAATGGTTTGTAAGCCCTCAAGCATCATTTTAAATTAATATCCAGCTTGCAATGCAAATGGCTTCATTCCCCCCTTTTTAAGGCGTGGTAAGAAGACGTTCCATCAGTATACCCATATCTCTTCAAAAGAGATTCACTGGAGAGCCTCTTCCTACAGTCACTTCCCTAAGTTGTCAATGGCTGCTTTCACACGACCACTAAAATCCGCAGCAATCTTTGATCCAGATCACACACCCACACACCCGGAGTGGTCACACGGTTGATGTCGCGGATTGGATGTTTCCATGGTCGCGTTTTGGAAATCCGTAACCGTTTTGATCCCATGACTGAGAACCACAGCAAAAATACCATATCGGGGGCAAAAAGGTTTTGGTGCGGATTTTCTGTGTTCCCACGGACGTGAGTAACGGTTTAAAATCCGCATCGGAATAGTGACAAGGATTTTACCACCTCAAGACCAGGTACTTGTAAAATGCGCTGGGTTGCACTTAAGTGGGCGTGGTCAACACTTTTTTAAAAAGTCTGCTGCTTGTATCTATGCACACTTTGCAGCAGATTTTAGTGGTTGTGTGAAAGCAGCCAATGACACAACCACACCTGGTGATCAGAAATGCAAACATGTGGATGGTCTTGGTCTCTAGTACACATTTTTGCCTTTGATTATCCTTTCCATTGCCTTCATTGCTGTCTTTCTGAGGGTCAGTCTTCTTCTGATTTCATGGCTGTAGCCGCCCCCCACCTTGGATTGATGACTGAAGCAGGGTATACAAAATATCTATTTCAGCTTCTTCACCATCAATGTTAAATTTAACTAATACAATCTCTATAATCCCCCCTGCTAAATTCATATCAAGCTGCCTTTAAAATGACAGAGTCACTATTAGTTATTCATTACACCTAAGTTATTTATTTGTCATATCTTGTTGTGGCTCAGTAGGTTGCAGTATTGTTAGTCTGTGGAACTCCCTGCCACAGGAGGTGGTGATGGCATCTGGCCTGGATGCCTTCAAAAGGGGATTGGACAGATTCCTGGAGGAGAAGTCCATCCCAGGTTACAAACCATGATGGGGATGTGTCATCTCCAGGCTTAAAACCAGGGTACTTCAAGCGCCAGATGCAGGGGAGTGGTATCAGGAGACAGATATCTAGTCTCATGTGCTCCCAAACGCATCTGGTGGGGCCACTGTGAGATACAGGAAGCTGGACTAGATGGGCCTTTGGCCTGATCCAGCAGGGCTCTTCTTATGTTCTTATGTTCTTATGTTAAGTCTTGGCTGCTGAAACAAGAGTTCAAATTCCCGATGTGCCATCTAAGAGTGGAGCAAAGCTGAGATCACCCAAAGTGCAGTTATGTACCTTGCCACTAATGTTGTGAACTGACAAAAGAAAATATTTTTTCACCCAGCGCGTTGTAAGTCTATGGAACTCCCTGCCACAGGATGTGGTGATGGCATCTGGCCCGGATGCCTTCAAAAGGGGATTGGACAGATTCCTGGAGGAAAAGTCCATCACAGGTTACAAACCATGATGGAGAAACCAGGGTACGTCAAGGGCCAGAGGCAGGGGAGTGGTATCAGGAGACAGATATCTAGTCTGATGCGCTCCCAAACGCATCTGGTGGGGCCACTGTGAGATACAGGAAGCTGGACTAAATGGGCCTTTGGCCTGATCCAGCAGGGCTCTTCTTATGTTCTTATGTTGTGCCAGAATTAGGTGTCATTTAAAATTAACTTTGCTGGCATTAATTATTTTAGTGCAGAGGTTTCCCAAATAGGTTTAAATGGACCCCCAGGGGTCAATTCCAACTTGGAAGGGGTCCATGTCAGCGAGAAAATAAATTAGGGGGCGCACAAAATTTAAATGGGGTCCACGTGAGCGGACTCCATTTAGGCAGGTCATCGTCAACATTTAGGTCTTCTGTAAATGTCTTATTACACCTAACAAATATTGTTTTGGCACCATCGTCAGCAAGTTTTGGCACAATTTTTGAAAGTTTTTGCCCACTACAAAAAAAAAAAACAACGTCTATCAAAGTAAGCAGCACTGTGTCAGCTGCCAAAAACATATTTCAAGTTAATACGTTTAGGAAAATTCAATATTAGGCAGGCAGGAGGTCTACAGAAAACAAAAGAAATTGACAAGTGGTCTATTGGGCAAAAAAGTTTGGGAACCTCTGTGCTAGTATTTTCTTACTGGTGGAAAACCAGCCATAAGTCACAACTAGAGTGAGTCGGTCCACTGGATCAAAGAAGCATAGAGAGAAACTGACTCACCAAATCCCACCCACACTCCCATTGCAATGGGCCTACTATAGTTGCAACGTACCCTGAAACTTCAGCTCATAAAAAGTAACTAGCTGCAGGAAACTACATGACTTGTAAGTAGTGGTTTCTAAGAGCTGCAGCAGCCAGGAAAGCCAATGTGATTCTTGGTTGCATCAACGGAACCATAGTGTCTGGAATGATCAAGGGAAGTGATAGTACCCCACATGGTGTACTGTGTCTAGTTCTGTGCACCTCAATTTAAAAAGGATGTTGACAACCTCAAGCAGGTACAGAGGGGGGCGACCAGGATGATTGAGGGTCTGGAAGAAATGCCTTACGAGGGACGGCTTAGGGAAATGGGAATGTTTAACCTTTCAAAAAGAAGACTGAGAGGGGATATGATAGCTATGTTTAAATATTTGAAAGAATGTCATACTGAAGGCGGAAAAGTTTGTTTTCCACGGCAAGACTAGGACTCGGGGCAATGGTTTCAAACTACAGGAAAAGAGATTCCATTTGAACATTCGGAAGAACTTCATGATGGTTAGAGCTGTTGGGCAGTGGAATATGCTGCCACGGAGGGCGGCGGAGTCTCCTTCCTTGGAGGTTTTTAAGCAGAGGCTGGATGTCGGGAGGCCTGTGATGGGGGTTTCCTGCATGGCAGGGGGTTGGACTAGATGGCCCTTGAGGTCTCTTCCAACTTTATTATTCTATGATTCTATGAATATACCCGAATGAAAAAAGGACAGGATTCAAACAAATGATGATGATGGCAAAGTTCAGATCTTATGGGAGTTTCAGATCCAAACTGATACCTCGAACGTAACACACCAGATATAATAGTAATAGAATGAAGAAAAGTCTAGATAATTGACATTGTAATTCCAGGAGATGCCGGGGTTGAAGATAAAGAAATGGAAAAAATAACAAAATACAGAAATTTGGCGATCGAAATATCTCTCTTGAGGATGAAATGCACTCCACTGGTCCTCCGCACCATCAGGGATTTGGGAAAAATACCACAGAATTTCACACAGTATTATAAGCAGCTGCAGACCTCAGAAATAACACAATCAGAGCTACAGAAATGGCAATATTGGGAACGGCATCCATTTTGTTCCGATATTTAAGATGAGATAAATCTTTATTAATCCCACAGCGGGGAAATTTACTTGTTATTGTTACACGGCTCCCAATATAAAGAACAAGCAAGAAGGGTAGGTGCACAAAAAGTGTAGAGTGAGAAAGTGAAAAAAAAAAATGATAATACAGATTAGATAAAGTAAAATAAAAACATCCAATATACAAATATACACTATAAAATTTGGATATAAAAATTAAATGTGAGAAAGAACAAGAAACTACAGTATACCCCCCATATGAATAGCAGGTTAGACTGTAGAGTTATAAAGTCTAACAGCAATGGGTACATTAACAGGTACAGTACTTAGGTTTTTGGTTAAAAATTCAAAAGGAAGTTAGGTGATACCTTTATTGGTCACTGCTAAAACAAAAAATATGAGCTAAGGTTTCGATAGCAACTTGCTAGCTTTGAGCCTTTTCACACGACCCCTAAACTCCGCGGCAAATGGCTCCCAGCTCCGGAGCTTAAAATTGTTTCCCCACCAGCTCCGGAGTTTACAGAAAATTAAGTGCGACCATGCCCACCTAAGCGCGTCCCAGCGCACTTTTCAGGTACCTGCTCTCCGGGGGTGAAAAATGCCTGATGCGGATCTAACGTAGAGAGTGCCGGGCTCTCCTGGCTTCTGTTTGTTGTTTTTTTGCCCCCCGCCCCTTTAAGAGATCTGAATGCTGCCGGGAACAGAGCGAGACCGGCAGAACGGAGGTAAGCCGGCATTCTTTTCTTTCTTTTTTTCTCCCTCCCCTCACGCAGCCAGCAGCCAGGTGTGCGGAGGGGGTGGGAACACAGAAACAGCGACAAACCCCCAAGATCTCTGGTCCAAATTAAGTGGCCAGCAGATCTTAGGGGTCGTGTGAAAAGGCTCAATATCAAAGCATTGTACCAGAGATGAATTCTTGATAGTAGGTGTTTATCAGGCACTGAGAATCTTTTGGTGAGATGAAAAACACCACACGAAGCAGGCTGATGTTAGAGCAGCTTCAAAGTCCTGGGTATGATTTAACACACACACCAACAAAGCAGCATAGTCCTTGATCACCCCCCTCCTCCTTCTCACCCTCAATTTAGCTGTTTGGAGACTACAAGTCCCTGTTTGCCTTGAGGAAGTGGGGGCGGGGGGAAAGTGTTGCAAAAAGCATATGTTCCATTTGAAAGTTGTGGGAAAAATTAGCAAAACTCACTAGGAATAATCAGGGCCAGATTAAAAAGAATAATAAATTTTACCTAGTAGCTGCATTCCAGGCTTTTGGTACATATGGAGGGCGGCTCTTTTCCTGGTATCTTCAGCAATCCATAGAAGTTCAATAGTTGAGCTGTGTGACCAGAGAAACAAATTCAAAAGGTATCACCTAACTTCCTTTTGAATTTGTATCTCTGGTCAGACGGCTCAACTATTGAACTTCTATGGTTAAAAATTGTATTTGTTATATAATACCATTCAATGTATTTATAATTTGGATTTACCATGCCTGGTATCTTTAACAACAACAACAACAACAACAACAACAACAACAACAACAACACTTCTGATCCTTGTGGTACAAAAGCATTTCGTTAGCACTAATGAGCTTTCACTCCACAGCTACCTCCTATCTTGCAGCCTTCGGCTCAGACGGCAGCGGCAGCAGTGGAGGAACAGGAATTTGGCACGTGGCTTCTCAGTTCCTCTTCACAAAACACCCGGATAGTCTCAGCCATCCAAATATTTTGACACTTCTCTTGATCCTGCTACCCCTCCTTGTTTTGGCCCAAGCTATATTCTGGAGCCATGTTTCCCCAGAAACCGGCTCTTTTGTTAATGTCTCCTACCAGCCTCATCTCTGCTCTCTCTCTCTCTCTCTCTCTTACAGAAACAAGGCATAAAGCTGGCAAAAAAGTGGCTGGGAAGAAAGATTCCCCGTTGCCATGCCTTTCTCCTGTTCTGCTTTCCACTCGCGTCCAATAAGAGAGAGGCAGACCTTTAAGGTTGCTTTCCTCCGTCGCCTTGTCCAAGGCATGTTGAAACCAAAACAAATCTGATGGATTTCAGTAGAGCTTATTCCTGTGTCAGCAAAGGATGGAACTGTTAAAAGGTTGCCTTTGGGGGCTGTAGTTCCCAGGATCTACACTAGACAGAATGGCCATTGCAGCAGCAGCAGCAGCAGCAGCAGCAGCAGCAGCAGCAGCAGCAGCAGCAGCAGCAGCAGAAGAAGAAGAAGAAGAAGAAGAAGAAGAAGAAGAAGAAGAAGAAGAAGAAGAAGAAGAAGAAGAAGAAGAAGAAGAAGAAGAAGAAGAAGAAGATCTGATGGAAGGGTTGCTGAACATATGTCCTGGGGAGTAAGAACTTATTGATGCAGACATTTGCACTGCTGTCTGGTGCAACTATAGGTTGGGTTGGTCTCTCTCTTTTTGGTGTCCACATGTGGACATTGCTGTAGTGACCCAATCTGCCCCCAATTTTTGAACCGTTGAGGGGTTCTTCTACTCTTTCAGTGCAGGTTGGAAAGTTCCAGTTGAGTCTGTTTCCAACAATTGTGGAATCAACTAGAGCCTTGCCTGTCCTTCGGTTCTTAATTCCTCATATCCTGAAGTGACCCACAAGCTGCTGCAGGTTACTGCAAATGGAACACTTGCCCCGATTGTCTGCAGAGGGTTGGGGGAAGTGTAATTATTTTTCCCTGTGTCTGCTAGATGGTTAAATTAAATTAATTTTTGTTTGATGTTTCAACTGATTTTTGCTGAAAATTGTGTATTGCTGTGTATTATGTATTACTCATACTCATACTAAAGGACCTAAGGCCACCCAAGTAAATTGACATTGAAATCAAATGATAATTCCAAAAAGGTACACAAAAAGCCAATCTTTTTCGTAATAATCACAGATTGTCTCTTGTTTGTCACTCAGTGGACAGACTTGTGTCCAGACTGGACTTAAATAAGCTGGACTGGACTATGAGGGCTTTTTTAAGTGAAAGAAGTGAATCCCTACAAATAGAGAATTAAATACAGAAAAAGGGTATAGCATAGCTTTACCCTGATATACTAGCCTTCTGGATTCAGGAATATTTTATTTTTATTTACTCAAGCTGCTTCAAATCCCCTAATCATGAGAAAATCAGGATGGCAGTGTATTATTATCAAATTATGACACAGCAAGCAAGATAACTATGCTGGATTTTGTATTACCAAATATTCACTCGTTGAATGCTTCCCAAGCGTTTAGAACTATGTGATGTATTGGCGAATTATGCGAGCAGGCCCCAGCAAGGTGGCTTTCTGCAGCTGCCTTATTGGGATCTGCAGTTTTATTATTATTATTATTATTATTATTATTATTATTATTATTATTATTATTATTATTATTATTATTATTATTATTATTATTATTATTATTATTATTATTATTATCAACCACACAGCTAACTAAGCTGGATTTTGTAATACAAATCACTAGTCGAACGCTTCCCAAGTGTTTAGGACTATGTGATGTATTGGCGAATTATGCGAGCAGATCTCAGTAAGGTGGCTTTCTACAGCTGACTGATGGTGACTTTAAAAGGCTGATACTTCACATCCCTCTCGGTGCAGTTTGCGGCCCCGTTGGAGACCGGTTCGAAGGAACGTAACCTCACGTCCTTGTGGGGTCAATCCGAGTTCGAAGGAACGTAACCTCACGTCCTTGTGGGGTCAATCTGAGTTCACCCCGACCACGCCCCCTGAACTGCGCTCCAAGCGGGGTGAGAGATTCCCGTCCTGGAGCTCGGGAATCTTTTCAATCCACTTCTCGATCCGTGTTGAAAACCGATTTCAACACGGAGGCAAGTTCACCTTGGCTCGAGGAAGGACGTGAAGTAACCACCAGAGTGAGAGAGAGAGATCAAGCTTCCAGCTTCCGGTGACCCTTTTCAGGGCTTTTTAGATAAAGAATCTAGATTTACCGTTTCCCTTCTTCCGAGGGTGCCTGGGGACTGCGCAGCTTGGTCAGGGCCACCCAGGCTGGTTCTTCTCCGGGCCTCTCTCAAAGAGGCCCCAGCCGGCAATCTCGGGGGGGGGGGGGTCCTCTGGTAGTCCACAAGGGTGTCCCCCCCCCATTTATAGGCCCCCACCCCATCAAACAATGGCACCTCCAGGTCTTTAGAGAAACCCACTGAAATTCTATGTACCACACCAAAGACCATCACAATTCTGTTTTTTAAAAAACACATGGTTTATTTTAAATTCTTCATTGCTTTTTGGCTTTGGGTATGTGTGTGGGTGTGTGGGGAGGTGTCTTTAAATAGATGGAAGTAGTGAATGGAAGGCATTGAGGAAAGCCCCATTTCCAGAATCGCTGTGGGGTGACCATGGGGAGCGAAAGGGCTGGCAATCAGACTTGGATGGCTTGCCTGATTTAGCTGCCTGGTGAAAGGTTTTGTGGTTTGTGGTACCAATAATGTGACCGCCACGCACCAGATAAAAGTTAAAACATTAAAGGTTTATTAAATAGCAATCAGAGTTAAAACAGAACACAGATGTACACACACGTACAGATTTAAAGCTCTGTAAATATAAATATAAATATATTTAGGGTCTCAGAATTTAGGTGATGCTGACAGTGGTTAATTCCAACTTCTCTTTTTAGTGAAATAAATAAACAAACAAACAAACAACAACAACAACAACAACAACAACAACAACAATAATAATAATAATAATAATAATAATAATAATAATAATAATAATAATAATAATAATAATAATAATAATAATAATAATAATATGTGGGCAGGCAGACTGGCAGCTGGACTGGAATGGAGGCTGGAAGGCAGATGGAGCGGATGGATGGGAGGCAGGCTGGCACCTGGACCGGATGGATGGGAGGCAGGCTGGCACCTGGAGCGGATGGATGGGAGGCAGGCTGGCACCTGGAGCGGATGGATGGGAGGCAGGCTGGCACCTGGAACGGATGGATGGGAGGCAAGCTGGCACCTGGAGCGGATGGATGGGAGGCAAGCTGGCATCTGGAGCGGATGGATGGGAGGCAGGCTGGCACCTGGAACGGATGGATGGGAGGCAGGCTGGCACCTGGAACGGATGGATGGGAGGCAGGCTGGCACCTGGAGCGGATGGATGGGAGGCAAGCTGGCACCTGGAGCGGATGAATGGGAGGCAGGCTGGCACCTGGAGCGGATGGATGGGAGGCAGGCTGGCACCTGGAACGGATGGATGGGAGGCAGGCTGGCACCTGGAACGGATGGATGGGAGGCAAGCTGGCACCTGGAGCGGATGGATGGGAGGCAAGCTGGCACCTGGAGCGGATGAATGGGAGGCAGGCTGGCACCTGGAGCGGATGGATGGGAGGCAGGCTGGCACCTGGAACGGATGGATGGGAGGCAAGCTGGCACCTGGAGCGGATGGATGGGAGGCAAGCTGGCATCTGGAGCGGATGGATGGGAGGCAGGCTGGCACCTGGAGCGGATGGATGGGAGGCAGGCTGGCACCTGGAGCGGATGGATGGGAGGCAAGCTGGCACCTGGAGCGGATGGATGGGAGGCAAGCTGGCACCTGGAGCGGATGAATGGGAGGCAGGCTGGCACCTGGAGCGGATGGATGGGAGGCAGGCTGGCATCTGGAACGGATGGATGGGAGGCAGGCTGGCACCTGGAACGGATGGATGGGAGGCAAGCTGGCACCTGGAGCGGATGGATGGGAGGCAAGCTGGCACCTGGAGCGGATGAATGGGAGGCAGGCTGGCACCTGGAGCGGATGGATGGGAGGCAGGCTGGCACCTGGAACGGATGGATGGGAGGCAAGCTGGCACCTGGAGCGGATGGATGGGAGGCAAGCTGGCATCTGGAGCGGATGGATGGGAGGCAGGCTGGCACCTGGAGCGGATGGATGGGAGGCAGGCTGGCACCTGGACCGGAATAGAGGCTGGTGGACTGAGTGGATGGATGGGAGGCAGACTGGCTTGGCAGCATGGCCTGATGTTGCTGGCCAGGTGGGAAGGCAGAGTGGCACCTGGACTGGAATGGAGGCTGGAAGCCCAGCTGAGCGGGTGGATGGCCTGATGTTCCAGGCCTGGTGGGCTGCCTGGTGGGCAGACAGACATTCCTAGACTGGAATGGAAGGGTCTGCCAGTCCTGTGGGCCAGGGGTTTCTTCCCTTTCTTCCCAATCTTTGATCGTGCTGGTGGCAGCGGTGGGTGCTGGAGGTCCCACTCGTTCCTCTCTCCGCCCCCAAGCTCACCTCTTCCTCCTCCTGTTCCATGGGGAGCACAGCGATGGTGGAAGCATCGCTTCCCCCGAGGTGGTGTGTGAGTGGCCCGGCATCGAACTCTGGTCGTGGTGCCGTCATAGAAATGGAGTGGACTGGCCAGAGGCAAAGTCGCCAAAGTCTGGTCAAATCCCTGTCGGGTCCCTGCGCGTCTCCCTGACAGGGAAATACCAATTGCGGAGCAGGGGATCCGCCACCGCTGCTGTCCCGGAGCCCCTCAGCCAGACCGAGCCCAGGAGCAGAAGCAGGACTTGGGTGCCATGGTGGGCACCCAGGCTCTGCCTGCGGCTTCTGCTTCTGGGCTTGGCCTCTGGCTGTGGGGCTCATGGAGGCATGCGGAGGAATGGAGTCTGCATCTTCCAAGCGCACCAGGCGGCATCTCACTATACCCGGGCTTCCTCTTTGGAAGGCTCCGTTTCAGCCTGGCTATGGAAAGATGCTGCCTTGTGCGCAAGGAAGCTGAAGACTCAGGTCCCCCGTGCGACTCCCCGAATTTGAAAGGCCACGAGTGGGCCAGAAGACACACCGCCACCACTGTCCCGGAGCCCCACAGCCAGACCCAGCCCAGGAGCAGAAGCCGGACTTCGGTGCCATGATGGACGCCATGGCAGGGGCCCAGGTTCTGCCTGCGGCTTCTGCTTCTGAGCTTGGTCTCCAGCTGCGGGGCTCATGGAGGCATGCGGAGGAATCGAGTCTGCAGCTTCCTAGTGCACCAGGCAGCTTCTCGCTATACCCAGGCTGCCTCTTTGGAAGGCTCCGTATTGGCCTGGCTATGGCAAGATGCTGCCCTTTGCGCAAGGAAGCTGCAGACTCAGGTCCCCCGTGCGCCTCCCCAAGTTTCAAAAGCCACGAGTGGGCCAGAGGAGCTGCCACTGCCATTGTCCTGGACTCCTGCAGCCACACCGAGCCCAGGAGCAGAAGCCACGGTGGGCACCCAGGCTCCGTCTGCGGCTTCTGTTTCTGGGCTTGGTCTCTGACTGTATGGGCTCCAGGGCAGCAGGAGTGGCGGCTCCTCCGGCCCACTCGTGGCTTTTCCCAGTCGGGGAGGCGTGCAGGGGACCTCGGCGCCTTTGCCTCTGGCCAGCTCAGCTTCTATGAGGGCACCACGACCGGAGCGCAAATGGGCTTGGGGATTGCCCGCGCTGCCGCCTCCAACCATCCTTCTCGATGCTGGGCCACTCGGATCCAAACCTAGCGGGAAGCGATGCTCCCGCCATGACTGTGCTCCCGATGGAAGGGGAGGAGTGTGTGAGCTGTGGGGGGGTGGACAGAGGAAGGAGGGGGGCCCACAGCACCCTGCCACTGCCGCCTGCCCCACCAAGGCCCTGGGAAGAAACCCCTGGCGGGCACGACTGGCAGCCCCTCGCTGCCACAGCCACCGGCTCCCGGCCAAAGCACCAGAACAAAATGGAAACTGGGACCCCAGGATGAATCCTTTGAATTCCCCTTCTCTTATCTGGGGAAATTTCCTTTAACATATGTGTCCTTTGGTTTACGAGCTAGCTGCCTGGGCGGATTATGTGCTTTAACCAAGGTACCACTGTACATATGCAGTACAATGTAATAAAGGGCCTTGGCTCGATCAGTAGCTAAGTTATATATGGAAATATGGAGGGAAATCTTTGTTTTGGAAACAGTCAACATTCAACAATCCTTTCTGTAAGAATATTGCTAATTATTTTAGAGATATTTTTCATTTTAAAAATGGAGGGATCCATAGTAGGCATTTTTATGCATAGATCCATTCTGTACAAATACCACTAAATCCACTTGTGAATATGACTTTAATAGTATCAACTATGGAGATAGAGTGCTATACAGAACTTCAGAAAATACATTAGCTGTACATAATATTCAAGCACAGACAGGCTGAAACTCCTTTTTGAATTATAAATTTTTCTATCCAGCTCACATTGGAAACAATTTTCCTTTTGGACAATTATTACACCTAAAATGTAATTCTACTAAATAAAGTGGCTGGGAGAAAGACAGTAAGTTGAGGGATCAATTCTTAAGACATGGCTCTCCACTGAGGATTATTAGATCTACTTTTAGAAGAGTAGAAAATATAGATCAAACTCCACTTTACAGACACCCAAATAAATGACCCACAATTAACATGTATTATACAATATTCTCCTTTGGCTAATAAAATCAAGCCTGTCATGCAGTAATACTGGGATTTAGTTTGGGACTTACCAGATGTCAAACCTATTCCACTATTGGTTGTTTTAAAACTAAGTATATTAGAGATACCCTTGGACATTCAGATTGTGGGTTCTCCAAACCTCATTCTAATCTACTTAGGGCCATTATAAATGTGGCCCTTGCCAGACATGCAGCGTAGCTTGTGAAAAAACAAAGGGTATGTCCAGCCCAGTGGCAAAATTAAAATTAAAAATTAAAAATCAAGTCATGGAGGCCCCTTTGGTAGCCCATGATATAAACAAAGGACACTCCTACGTATGATTTGTCAATCTATGGCTTTGTAAGCTATTAAATAAAAGCTGGTCCCAGCTCCAGAGGTGGCTGCCCCGTAGATGCGAAGTGAGGGCCTGCCAGTCCTGTGGGCCTTGGTGGGGCTGGTGGCAGTGGTGGGTGCTGGGCCCCCCCCTCGTTCCTCTCTCCGCCCCCCAGCTCACCTCTTCCTCCTCCTGTTCCATGGGGAGCACAGCGATGGCGGGAGCATCGCTTCCCGCACGGTTGGTTGCAAGTGGCCCGGCATCGAACTCTGGTCGTGGTGCCATCATAGAAATGGAGTGGACTGGCCAGAGGCAAAGTTACCAAAGTCTGGTCAAATCCCTGTCAGGTCCCCGCGTGTCTCCCTGACAGGGAAATACCAATTGCGGAGAAGGGGATCCGCCACCGCTGTTGTCCCGGAGCCCCGCAGCCAGACCGAGCCCAGGAGCAGAAGCCAGACGGGTGCCATGGCAGGCATCCAGGCTCTGCCTGCGGCTTCTGCTTCTGGGCTGGGTCTCTGGCTGTGTGGTTCATGGAGGCGTGCGGAGGAATGGAGTCTGCAGCTTCCTAGTGCACCAGTCTCAGCCTGGCTATGGCGAGATGTTGACTTGTGTGCAAGGAAGCTGCAGACTCAGGTCTACGGTGTGACTCCCTGAATTTGAAAGGCCACTAGTGGGCCAGAGGAAACACCGCCGCTGCTGTCCCGGAGCCTCCAGCTAGACCGAGCCCAAGAGGAGAAGCCGGATTCGGTGCCATGGTGGACGCCATGGCAGGTGTCCAGGCTCTGCCTGCGGCTTCTGCTTCTGGGCTTGGCTTCTGGCTGTGGGGCTCATGGAGGTATGCGGAGGAATGAAGTCTGCATCTTCCAAGCACACCAGGCGGCATCTCGCTATATTCAGGCTGCCTCTTTGGAAGGCTCCGTCTCAGCCTGGCTATGGCGAGATGCTGCCCTGTGCGCAAGGAAGCTGCAGACTCAGGTCCCTCGTGCGCCTCCCCAAGTTTCAAAAGCCATGAGTGGGCCAGAGGAGCTGCCACTGCCACTGTCCTGGAGTCCTGCAGCCAGACCGAGCTCAGGAGCAGAAGCCATGGTGGGCACCCAGGCTCCACCTGCGGCTTCTGTTTCTGGGCTTGGTCTCTGACTGTGCAGGCTCCAGGGCAGCAGGAGTGGCGGCTCCTCCGGCTCACTCGTGGCTTTTCCCAGTCGGGGAGGCGTGTGGGGGACCTCGGCGCCTTTGCCTCTAGCCAGCTCAGCTTCTATGAGGGCACCACGACTGGAGCGCAAATGGGCTTGGGGATTGCCCGCGCTGCCGCCTCCAACCGTCCTTCTCGATGCTGGGCCACTCGGATCCAAACCTAGCGGGAAGCGATGCTACCGCCATGGCTGTGCTCCCGATGGAAGGGGAGGAGTGTGTGAGCTGTGGGGGGGGGGGTGGACAGAGGAAGGAGGGCCCCCCCCAGCACCCTGCCACTGCCGCCTGTCCCACCAAGGCCCTGGGAAGAAAACTCTGGCGGGTACGACTGGCAGCCCCTCGCTGCCACAGCCACCGGCTTCCGGCCAAAGCACCGGAACAAAATGGAAACTGGGACCCCAGAATGAATCCTTTGAATTCCCCTTCTCTTCTATGGGGAAATTTCCTTTAACATATGAGTCCTTTGGTTTACGAGCTAGCTGCCTGGGCGGATTATGTGCTTTAACCAAGGTACCACTGTACATATGCAGTACAATCTGGAAGTTGAGTCATGGCTACTGGACTTCTTTTTGAGAGGTAGAAACGTTTCGCTGTTCATCCAAACAGCTTCGTCGGTCTCCAGACCGACGAAGCTGTTTGGATGAACAGCGAAACGTTTCTATCTCTCAAAAAGAAGTCCAGTAGCCATGACTCAACTTCCAGATAAACTCACCTGGATGACTGAGAATCTTCACAGACATATGCAGTACAATGTATTAAAGGGCCTTGGCTCCATCAGTATCTAAGTTATATATGGAAACATGGAGGGAAATGTTTGTTTTGGAAACAGTCAACATTCAACAATCCTTTCTGTAAGAATATTGCTAATTATTTTAGAGATATTTTTCATTTTATAAATGGAGGGATCCATAGTAGGCATTTTTATGCATAGATCCATTCTGTACAAATACCACTAAATCCACTTGTGAATATGACTTTAATAGTATCGAGATAGAGTGCTATACAGAACTTCAGAAAATACATTAGCTGTACATAATATTCAAGCACAGACAGGCTGAAACTCCTTTTTGAATTTTTCTATCCAGCTCACATTGGAAACAATTTTCCTTTTGGACAATCATTACACCTAAAATGTAATTCTACTAAATAAAGTGGCTGGGAGAAAGACGGTAAGTTGAGGGATCAATTCTTAAGACATGGCTCTCCACTGAGGATTATTAGATCTACTTTTAGAGGAGTAGAAAATATAGATCAAACTCCGCTCTACAGACACCCAAATAAATGACCCACAATTAACATGTATTTTACAATATTTTCCTTTGGCTAATAAAATCAAGCCTATCATGCAGTAATACTGGGATTTAGTGTGGGACTTATCAGATGTCAAACCTTTTCCACTATGGGTTGTCTTAAAACTAAGTATATTAGAGATACCCTTGGACATTCAGATTGTGGGTTCTCCAAACCTCATTCTAATCTACTTAGGACCATTATAAATGTGGCCCTTGCCAGACATGCAGCTTAGCTTGTGGAAAAACAAAGGGTATTTCCAGCCCAGTGGCAAAATTAAAATTAAATATTAAAAATCAAGTCATGGAGGCCCCTTTGGTAGCCCATGATATAGACAAAGGACACTCCCACGTATTATTTGTCAATCTATGGCTTTGTAAGCTATTAATTAAAAGCTGGTCCCAGCTCCAGAGGTGGCTGCCCCCGTAGGTGCAAAGTGAGGGCCTGCCAGTCCTGTGGGCCTTGGTGGGGCTGGTGGCAGTGGTGGGTGCTGGGGGTCCCCCTCGTTCCTCTCTCCACCCCCCAGCTCACCTCTTCCTCCTCCTGTTCCATGGGGAGCACAGCGATGGCAGGAGCATCGCTTCCCGCAAGGTTGGTTGCGAGTGGCCCGGCATCGAACTCTGGTCGTGGTGCCATCATAGAAATGGAGTGGACTGGCCAGAGGCAAAGTCACCAAAGTCTGGTGAAATCCCTGTCAGGTCCCCGCGCATCTCCCTGACAGGGAAATACCAATTGCGGAGCAGGGGAGCCGCCACCGCCGCTGTCTCAGAGCCCCGCAGCCAGACCGAGCCCAGGAGCAGAAGCAGGACTTGGGTGCTATGGTGGGAACCCAGGCTCTGCCTGCGGCTTCTGCTTCTGGGCTTGGTCTCTGGCTGTGGGGCTCATGGAGGCATGCGGAGGAATGGAGTCTTCAGCTTCCTAGCGCACTGGGCAGCATCTCCCTATACCCGGGTTTCCTCTTTGGAAGGCTCCGTCTCAGCCTGGCTATGGCAAGATGCTGCCTTGTGCGCAAGGAAGCTGAAGACTCAGGTCCCCCGTGCGACTCCCCGAATTTGAAAAGCCACGAGTGGGCCAGAGGACACACCGCCGCCACAGTCCCGGAGCCCCACAGCCAGACCGAGCCCAGAAGCAGAAGCTGGACATGGGTGCCATGGTGGACGCCATGGCAGGCGACCAGGCTCTCCCTGCGGCTTCTGCTTCTGGGCTTGGCCTCTGGCTGTGGGGCTCATGGAGGTGTGCGAAGGAATGGAGTCTTCAGCTTCCTAGCGCACTGGGCAGCATCTCCCTATACCCAGGTTTCCTCTTTGGAAGGCTCCGTCTCAGCCTGGCTATGGCGAGATGCTGCCCTGTGCGCAAGGAAGATGCAGACTCAGGTCCCCCGTGCGCCTCCCCAAGTTTGAAAAGTCACGAGTGGGCCAGAGGAGCTGCCACTGCCACTGTCCTGGAGTCCTGCAGCCAGACCGAGCCCAGGAGCAGAAGCTGGAATTGGGCACCATGGTGGGCACCCAGGCTCCGCCTGCGGCTTCTGTTTCTGGGCTTGGTCTCTGAATGTGCGGGCTCCAGGGCAGCAGGAGTGGCGGCTCCTCCGGCCCACTCGTGGCTTTTCCCAGTCGGGGAGGCGTGTGGGGGACCTCGGCACCTTTGCCTCTGGCCAGCTCAGCTTCTATGAGGGCACCACGACCGGAACGCAAATGGGCTTGGGGATTGCCCGCACTGCCGCCTCCAACCATCTATCTCGATGCTGGGCCACTCGGATCCAAACCTAGCGGGAAGCGATGCTCCCGCCATGGCTGTGCTCCGGATGGAAGGGGAGGAGGATGTGAGCTGTGGGAGGGGGGTGGACAGAGGAAGGAGGGGGGCCCACAGCACCCTGCCACTGCCGCCTGCCCCAGCAAGGCCCTGGGAAGAAACCCCTGGCGGGTACGACTAGCAGCCCCTCGCTGCCACAGCCACCAGCTCCCGGCAAAAGCACCGGAACAAAATGGAAACTGGGACCCCAGGATGAATCCTTTGAATTCCCCTTCTCTTATCTGGGGAAATTTCCTTATCATATGTGTCCTTTGGTTTACGATCCAGCTGCCTGGGCGGATTATGTGCTTTAACCAAGGTACCACTGTACATATGCAGTACAATGTAATAAAGGGCCTTGGCTCCATCAGTATCTAAGTTATATATGGAAACATGGAGGGAAATGTTTGTTTTGGAAACAGTCAACATTCAACAATCCTTTAAGTAAGAATATTGCTAATTATTTTAGAGATATTTTTCATTTTATAAATGGAGGGATCCATAGTAGGCATTTTTATGCATAGATCCATTCTGTACAAATACCACTAAATCCACTTGTGAATATGACTTTAATAGTATTAACTATTGAGATAGAGTGCTATACAGAACTTCAGAAAATACATTAGCTGGACATAATATTCAAGCACAGACAGGCTGAAACTCCTTTTTGAATTATAATTTTTTCTATCCAGCTCACATTGGAAACAATTTTCCTTTTGGACAATTATTACAACTAAAATGTAATTCTACTAAATAAAGTGGCTGGGAGAAAGACGGTAAGTTGAGGGATCAATTCTTAAGACATGGCTCTCCACTGAGGATTATTAGATCTACTTTTAGAAGAGTAGAAAATATAGATCAAACTCCGCTCTTCAGACACCCAAATAAATGACCCACGAACATATTAACACATATTTTACAATATTCTCCTTTGGCTAATAAAATCAAGCCTATCATGCAGTAATACTGGGATTTAGTGTGGGACTTATCAGATGTCAAACCTATTCCACTATGGGTTGTCTTAAAACAAAGTATATTAGAGATACCCTTGGACATTCAGATTGTGGGTTCTCCAAACCTCATTCTAATCTACTTAGGGCCATTATAAATGTGGCCCTTGCCAGACATGCAGCGTAGCTTGTGAAAAAACAAAGGGTATGTCCAGCCCAGTGGCAAAATTAAAATTAAATATTACAAATCAAGTCATGGAGGCCCCTTTGGTAGCCCATGATATAGACAAAGGACACTCCCACGTATGATTTGTCAATCTATGGCTTTGTAAGCTATTAAATAAAAGCTGGTCCCAGCTCCAGAGGTGGCTGCCCCGTAGGTGCAAAGTGAGGGCCTGCCAGTCCTGTGGGCCTTGGTGGGGCTGGTGGCAGTGGTTGGTGCTGGGGGTCCCCCTCGTTCCTCTCTCCGCCCCCAAGCTCACCTCTTCCTCCTCCTGTTCCATGGGGAGCACAGCGATGGCAGGAGCATCGCTTCCCGCAAGGTTGGTTGCGAGTGGCCCAGCATCGAACTCTGGTTGTGGTGCCATCATAGAAATGGAGTGGACTGGCCAGAGGCAAAGTTACCAAAGTCTGGTCAAATCCCTGTCAGGTCCCCGCGTGTCTCCCTGACAGGAAATACCAATTGCGGAGCAGGGGAGCCGCCACCACTGCTGTCCCGGAGCCCCGCAGCCAGACCAAGCCCAGGAGCAGAAGTAGGACTTGGGTGCTATTGTCGGCACCCAGGCTCTGCCTGCGGCTTCTGCTTCTGGGCTGGGTCTCTGGCTCTGGGGGTCATGGAGGCATGTGGAGGAATGGAGCCTGCAGCTTCCTAGCACACCGGGCAGCATCTCCCTATACTGAGAATGCCTCTTTGGAAGGCTCCATCTCAGCCTGGCTATGGCGAGATGTTGACTTGTGTGCAGGGAAGCTGCAGACTCAGTTCCCTTGTGCGACTCCCCGAATTTGAAAAGCCGTGAGTGGGCCAGAGGACACACCGCCGCCATTGTCCCAGAGCCCCCAGCTAGACCGAGCCCAAGAGGAGAAGCCGGACTTCGGTGCCATGGTGGATGCCATGGCAGGCGTCCAGGCTCTGCCTGCGGCTTCTGCTTCTGGGCTTGGCCTCTGGCTGTGGGGCTCATGGAGGTGTGCGGAGGAATGAAGTCTGCATGATCCAAGCGCACCAGGCAGCATCTCGCTATACCCAGGCTGCCTCTTTGGAAGGCTCTGTCTCAGCCTGGCTATGGCGAGATGCTGCCCTGTGCGCAAGGAAGATGCAGGCTCAGGTCCCCCGTGCGCCTCCCCAAGTTTCAAAAGCCACAAGTGGGCCAGAGGAGCTGTCACCGCCGCTGTCCCGGAGCTGCACAGCAAGACCGAGGCCAGGAGCTGAAGCCGGACTTAGGTGCCATGGTGGGCGCCCAGGCTCTGCCTGCGGCTTCTGCTTCTGGGCTTGACCTCTGGCTGTGGGGGGCCGGGGCAGCAGGGGTGGCGGCTCCTCCGGCCCACTCGTGGCTCTTCCCAGTCGGGGAGGCGTGCGGGGGACCTCGGCGCCTTTGTCTCTGGCCAGCTCAGCTTCTATGAGGGCACCACGACCGGAGCGCAAATGGGCTTGGGGATTGCCCGCGCTGCCGCCTCCAACCATCTATCTCGATGCTGGGCCACTCGGATCCAAACCTAGCGGGAAGCAATGCTCCTGCCATGGCTGTGCTCTCGGTGGAAGGGGAGGAGGATGTGAGCTGTGGGGGGGGTGGACAGAGGAAGGAGGGGGGCCCACAGCACCCTGCCACTGCCGCCTGCCCCACCAAGGCCCTGGGAAGAAACCCCTGGCGGGTACGACTGGCAGCCCCTCGCTGCCACAGCCACCGGCTTCCGGCCAAAGCACCGGAACAAAATGGAAACTGGGACCCCAGAATGAATCCTTTGAATTCCCCTTCTCTTCTATGGGGAAATTTCCTTTAACATATGTGTCCTTTGGTTTACGATCCAGCTGCCTGGGCGGATTATGTGCTTTAACCAAGGTACCACTGTACATATGCAGTACAATGTAATAAAGGGCCTTGGCTCCATCAGTATCTAAGTTATATATGGAAACATGGAGGGAAATGTTTGTTTTGGAAACAGTCAACATTCAACAATACTTTCAGTAAGAATATTGCTAATTATTTTAGAGATATTTTTCATTTTATAAATGGAGGGATCCATAGTAGGCATTTTTATGCATAGATCCATTCTGTACAAATACCACTACATCCACTTGTGAATATGACTTTAATAGTATCGAGATAGAGTGCTATACAGAACTTCAGAAAATACATTAGCTGTACATAATATTCAAGCACAGACAGGCTGAAACTCCTTTTTGAATTTTTCTATCCAGCTCACATTGGAAACAATTTTCCTTTTGGACAATCATTACACCTAAAATGTAATTCTACTAAATAAAGTGGCTGGGAGAAAGTCGGTAAGTTGAGGGATCAATTTTTAAGACATGGCTCTCCACTGAGGATTATTAGATCTACTTTTAGAAGAGTAGAAAATATAGATCAAACTCCTCTCTACAGACACCCAAATAAATGACCCACAATTAACATGTATTTTACAATATTCTCCTTTGGCTAATAAAATCAAGCCTATCATGCAGTAATACTGGGATTTAGTGTGGGACTTACGAGATGTCAAACCTATTCCACTATTGGTTGTTTTAAAACTAAGTATATTAGAGATACCCTTGGACATTCAGATTGTGGGTTCTCCAAACCTCATTCTAATCTACTTAGGGCCATTATAAATGTGGCCCTTGCCAGACATGCAGCTTAGCTTGTGGAAAAACAAAGGGTATTTCCAGCCCAGTGGCAAAATTAAAATTAAAAATTAAAAATCAAGTCATGGAGGCCCCTTTGGTAGCCCATGATATAGACAAAGGACACTCCCACGTATTATTTGTCAATCTATGGCTTTGTAAGCTATTAATTTAAAGCTGGTCCCAGCTCCAGAGGTGGCTGCCCCGTAGATGCGAAGTGAGGGCCTGCCAGTCCTGTGGGCCTTGGTGGGGCTGGTGGCAGTGGTGGGTGCTGGGGGTCCCCTTCATTCCTCTCTCCACCCCCCAGCTCACCTCTTCCTCCTCCTGTTCCATGGGGAGCACAGCGATGGTGGGAGCATCGCTTCCCCCGAGGTGGTGTGTGAGTGGCCCGGCATCGAACTCTGGTCGTGGTGCCATCATAGAAATGGAGTGGACTGGCCAGAGGCAAATCCGCCAAAGTCTGGTCAAATCCCTGTCAGGTCCCCGCGCATCTCCCTGATAGGGAAATACCAATTGCGGAGAAGGGGATCCGCCACCGCTGTTGTTCTGGAGTCCAGCAGCCAGACCGAGCCCAGGAGCAGAAGCCAGACTTGGGTGCCATGGCAGGCATCCAGGCTCTGGCTGCGGCTTCTGCTTCTGGGCTGGGTCTCTGGCTGTGGGGCTCATGGAGGTGTGCAGAGGAATGGAGTCTGCAGCTTCCTAGTGCACCAGTCTCAGCCTGGCTATGGCGAGATGTTGACTTGTGTGCAAGGAAGCTGCAGACTCAGGTCTACGGTGTGACTCCCTGAATTTGAAAGGCCACTAGTGGGCCAGAGGACACACCGCCGCCGCTGTCCCGGAGCCTCCAGCTAGACCGAGCCCAAGAGGAGAAGCCGGACTTCGGTGCCATGGTGGACGCCATGGCAGGTGTCCAGGCTCTGCCTGCGGCTTCTGCTTCTGGGCTTGGCCTCTGGCTGTGGGGCTCATGGAGGTGTGCGGAGGAATGAAATCTGCATCTTCCAAGCGCACCAGGCGGCATCTCGCTATACCCAGGCTGCCTCTTTGGAAGGCTCCATCTCAGCCTGGCTATGGCGAGATGCTGCCTTGTGCGCAAGGAAGCTGCAGGCTCAGGTCCCTCGTGCGCCTCCCCAAGTTTCAAAAGCCACGAGTGGGCCAGAGGAGCTGCCACTGCCACTGCCCTGGAGTCCTGCAGCCAGACCGAGCTCAGGAGCAGAAGCCATGGTCGGCACCCAGGCTCCACCTGCGGCTTCTGTTTCTGGGCTTGGTCTCTGACTGTGCAGGCTCCAGGGCAGCAGGAGTGGCGGCTCCTCCGGCTCACTCGTGGCTTTTCCCAGTCGGGGAGGCGTGCAGGGGACCTCGGCGCCTTTGCCTCTAGCCAGCTCAGCTTCTATGAGGGCACCACGACCAGAGCGCAAATGGGCTTGGGGATTGCCCGCGCTGCCTCCTCCAACCGTCCTTCTCGATGCTGGGCCACTCGGATCCAAACCTAGCGGGAAGCGATGCTCCCGCCATGGCTGTGCTCCCGATGGAAGGGGAGGAGTGTGTGAGCTGTGGGGGGGGGGTGGACAGAGGAAGGAGGGGGGCCCCCAGCACCCTGCCACTGCCGCCTGCCCCACCAAGGCCCTGGGAAGAAACACTTGGCTGGCACGACTAGCAGCCCCTCGCTGCCACAGCCACCGGCTCCCGGCCAAAGCACCGGAAGAAAATGGAAACGGGGAGCCCAGAATGAATCCTTTGAATTCCTCTTCTCTTATCTGGGGAAATTTCCTTTAACATATGTGTCCTTTGGTTTACGATCCAGCTGCCAGAGTGGATTATGTGCTTTAACCAAGGTACCACTGTACATATGCAGTACAATGTAATAAAGGGCCTTGGCTCCATCAGTAGCTAAGTTATATATGGAAATATGCAGTGGAACGTTTGTTTTGGAAACAGTCAACATTCAACAATCCTTTCTGTAAGAATATTGCTAATTATTTTAGAGATATTTTTCATTTTAAAAATGGAGGGATCCATAGTAGGCATTTTTATGCATAGATCCATTCTGTACAAATACCACTAAATCCACTTGTGAATATGACTTTAATAGTATCGAGATAGAGTGCTATACAGAACTTCAGAAAATACATTAGCTGTACATAATATTCAAGCACAGACAGGCTGAAACTCCTTTTTGAATTATAAATTTTTCTATCCAGCTCACATTGGAAACAATTTTCCTTTTGGACAATTATTACACCTAAAATGTAATTCTACTAAATAAAGTGGCTGGGAGAAAGACGGTAAGTTGAGGGATCAATTCTTAAGACATGGCTCTCCACTGAGGATTATTAGATCTACTTTTAGAAGAGTAGAAAATATAGATCAAACTCCGCTCTACAGACACCCAAATAAATGACCCACAATTAACATGTATTTTACAATATTCTCTTTTGGCTAATAAAATCAAGCCTATCATGCAGTAATACTGGGATTTAGTGTGGGACTTATCAGATGTCAAACCTATCCACTATGGGTTGTCTTAAAACTAAGTATATTAGAGATACCCTTGGACATTCAGATTGTGGGTTCTCCAAACCTCATTCTAATCTACTTAGGACCATTATAAATGTGGCCCTTGCCAGACATGCAGCTTAGCTTGTGAAAAAACAAAGGGTATGTCCAGCCCAGTGGCAAAATTAAAATTAAATATTAAAAATCAAGTCATGGAGGCCCCTTTGGTAGCCCATGATATAGACAAAGGACACTCCCACGTATTATTTGTCAATCTATGGCTTTGTAAGCTATTAATTAAAAGCTGGTCCCAGCTCCAGAGGTGGCTGCCCCCGTAGGTGCGAAGTGAGGGCCTGCCAGTCCTGTGGGCCTTGGTGGGGCTGGTGGCAGCGGTGGGTGCTGGGGGTCCCCCTCGTTCCTCTCTCCGCCCCCCAGCTCACCTCTTCCTCCTCCTGTTCCATGGGGAGCACAGCGATGGGGGGAGCATCGCTTCCCGCAAGGTTGGTTGCGAGTGGCCCGGCATCGAACTCTGGTCGTGGTGCCATCATAGAAATGGAGTGGACTGGCCAGAGGCAAAGTCACCAAAGTCTGGTCAAATCCCTGTCAGGTCCCCGCGCATCTCCCTGACAGGGAAATACCAATTGCGGAGCAGGGGAGCCGCCACCGCCGCTGTCTCAGAGCCCCGCAGCCAGACCGAGCCCAGGAGCAGAAGCAGGACTTGGGTGCTATGGTGGGCACCCAGGCTCTGCCTGCGGCTTCTGCTTCTGGGCTTGGTCTCTGGCTGTGGGGCTCATGGAGGCATGCGGAGGAATGGAGTCTGCAGCTTCCTAGCGCACTGGGCAGCATCTCCCTATACCCGGGTTTCGTCTTTGGAATGCTCCGTCTCAGCCTGGCTATGGCAAGATGCTGCCTTGTGCGCAAGGAAGCTGAAGACTCAGGTCCCCCGTGCGACTCCCCGAATTTGAAAAGCCACGAGTGGGCCAGAGGACACACCGCAGCCGCAGTCCCGGAGCCCCACAGCCAGACAGAGCCCAGAAGCAGAAGCTGGACATGGGTGCCATGGTGGACGCCATGGCAGGCGACCAGGCTCTCCCTGCGGCTTCTGCTTCTGGGCTTGGCCTCTGGCTGTGGGGCTCATGGAGGTGTGCGGAGGAATGGAGTCTGCAGCTTCCTAGCGCACTGGGCAGCATCTCCCTATACCCAGGTTTCCTCTTTGGAAGGCTCCGTCTCAGCCTGGCTATGGCGAGATGCTGCCCTGTGCGCAAGGAAGATGCAGACTCAGGTCCCCCGTGCGCCTCCCCAAGTTTCAAAAGTCACGAGTGGGCCAGAGGAGCTGCCACTGCCACTGTCCCGGAGTCCTGCAGCCAGACCGAGCCCAGGAGCAGAAGCTGGACTTGGGCGCCATGGTGGGCACCCAGGCTCTGCCTGCTACTTCATTTTCTGGGCTTGGTCTCTGAATGTGCGGGCTCCAGGGCAGCAGGAGTGGCGGCTCCTCCGGCCCACTCGTGGCTTTTCCCAGTCGGGGAGGCGTGTGGGGGACCTCGGCGCCTTTGCCTCTGGCCAGCTCAGTTTCTATGAGGGCACCACGACCGGAGCGCAAATGGGCTTGGGGATTGCCCGCGCTGCCGCCTCCAACCATCTATCTCGATGCTGGGCCACTCGGATCCAAACCTAGCGGGAAGCGATGCTCCTGCCATGGCTGTGCTCTCGATGGAAGGGGAGGAGGATGTGAGCTGTGGGGGGGGTGGAGAGAGGAAGGAGGGGGGCCCACAGCACCCTGCCACTGTCGCCTGCCCCACCAAGGCCCTGGGAAGAAACCCCTGGCGGGTACGACTAGCAGCCCCTCGCTGCCACAGCCACCGGCTCCCGGCAAAAGCACCGGAACAAAATGGAAACTGGGACCCCAGGATGAATCCTTTGAATTCCCCTTCTCTTCTATGGGGAAATTTCCTTTAACATATGAGTCCTTTGGTTTACGAGCTAGCTGCCTGGGCGGATTATGTGCTTTAACCAAGGTACCACTGTACATATGCAGTACAATGTAATAAAGGGCCTTGGCTCCATCAGTATCTAAGTTATATATGGAAACATGGAGAGAAATGTTTGTTTTGGAAACAGTCAACATTCAACAATCCTTTAAGTAAGAATATTGCTAATTATTTTAGAGATATTTTTCATTTTATAAATGGAGGGATCCATAGTAGGCATTTTTATGCATAGATCCATTCTGTACAAATACCACTAAATCCACTTGTGAATATGACTTTAATAGTATTAACTATTGAGATAGAGTGCTATACAGAACTTCAGAAAATACATTAGCTGTAAATAATATTCAAGAACAGACAGGCTGAAACTCCTTTTTGAATTATAAATTTTTCTATCCAGCTCACATTGGAAACAATTTTCCTTTTGGACAATTATTACACCTAAAATGTAATTCTACTAAATAAAGTGGCTGGGAGAAAGACGGTAAGTTGAGGGATCAATTCTTAAGACATGACTCTCCACTGAGGATTATTAGATCTACTTTTAGAAGAGTAGAAAATATAGATCAAACTCCGCTCTTCAGACACCCAAATAAATGACCCACAAACATATTAACACGTATTTTACAATATTCTCCTTTGGCTAATAAAATCAAGCCTATCATGCAGTAATACTGGGATTTAGTGTGGGACTTATCAGATGTCAAACCTATTCCACTATGGGTTGTCTTAAAACGAAGTATATTAGAGATACCCTTGGACATTCAGATTGTGGGTTCTCCAAACCTCATTCTAATCTACTTAGGACCATTATAAATGTGGCCCTTGGCAGACATGCAGCTTAGCTTGTGAAAAAACAAAGGGTATGTCCAGTCCAGTGGCAAAATTAAAATTAAATATTACAAATCAAGTCATGGAGGCCCCTTTGGTAGCCCATGATATGGACAAAGGACACTCCACCTTATGATTTGTCAATCTATGGCTTTGTAAGCTATTAATTAAAAGCTGGTCCCAGCTCCAGAGGTGGCTGCCCCCGTAGGTGCGAAGTGAGGGGCTGCCAGTCCTGTGGGCCTTGGTGGGGCTGGTGGCAGTGGTGGGTGCTGGGGGTCCCCTTCATTCCTCTCTCCGCCCCCCAGCTCACCTCTTCCTCCTCCTGTTCCATGGGGAGCACAGCGATGGTGGGAGCATCGCTTCCCCCGAGGTTGTGTGCGAGTGGCCCGGCATCGAACTCTGCTCGTGGTGCCATCATAGAAATGGAGTGGACTGGCCAGAGGCAAAGTCACCAAAGTCTGGTCAAATCCCTGTCAGGTCCCCGTGCATCTCCCTGACAGGGAAATACCAATTGCGGAGCAGGGGATCCGCCACCGCCGCTGTCTCGGAGCCCCGCAGCCAGACCGAGCCCAGAAACAGAAGCTGGACATGGGTGCCATGGTGGACGCCATGGCAGGCGACCAGGCTCTCCCTGCGGCTTCTGCTTCTGGGCTTGGCCTCTGGCTGTGGGGCTCATGGAGGTGTGCGGAGGAATGGAGTCTGCAGCTTCCTAGCACACTGGGCAGCATCTCCCTATACCCGGGTTTCCTCTTTGGAAGGCTCCGTCTCAGCCTGGCTATGGCGAGATGCTGCCCTGTGCGCAAGGAAGATGCAGCCTCAGGTCCCCCATGCGCCTCCCCAAGTTTCAAAAGTCACAAGTGGGCCAGAGGAGCTGCCACTGCCACTGTCCTGGAGTCCTGCAGCCAGAGCGAGCCCAGGAGCAGAAGCCGGACTTGGGCGCCATGGTGGGCATCCAGGCTCCGCCTGCGGCTTCTGTTTCTGGGCTTGGTCTCTGACTGTGCGGGCTCCAGGGCAGCAGGAGTGGCGGCTCCTCCGGCCCACTCGTGGCTCTTCCCAGTCGGGGAGGCGTGCGGGGGACCTCAGCGCCTTTGCCTCTGGCCAGCTCAGTTTCTATGAGGGCACCACGACCGGAGCGCAAATGGGCTTGGGGATTGCCCGCGCTGCCGCCTCCAACCATCTATCTCGATGCTGGGCCACTCGGATCCAAACCTAGCGGGAAGCGATGCTCCCGCCATGGCTGTGCTCTCGATGGAAGGGGAGGAGGATGTGAGCTGTGGGGGGGGGGGGTGGAGAGAGGAAGGAGGGGGGCCCTAGCACCCTGCCACTGCCGCCTGCCCCACCAAGGCCCCGGGAAGAAACCCCTGGCGGGTACGACTCGCAGCCCCTCGCTGCCACAGCCACCAGCTCCCGGCCAAAGCACCGAAACAAAATGGAAACTGGGACCCCAGAATGAATCCTTTGAATTCTCTTATCTGGGGAAATTTCCTTTAACATATGAGTCCTTTGGTTTACGATCCAGCTGCCAGAGTGGATTATGTGCTTTAACCAAGGTACCACTGTACATATGCAGTACAATGTAATAAAGGGCCTTGGCTCCATCAGTAGCTAAGTTATATATGGAAATATGCAGGGGAACGTTTGTTTTGGAAACAGTCAACATTCAACAATCCTTTCTGTAAGAATATTGCTAATTATTTTAGAGATATTTTTCATTTTAAAAATGGAGGGATCCATAGTAGGCATTTTTATGCATAGATCCATTCTGTACAAATACCACTAAATCCACTTGTGAATATGACTTTAATAGTATCGAGATAGAGTGCTATACAGAACTTCAGAAAATACATTAGCTGTACATAATATTCAAGCACAGACAGGCTGAAACTCCTTTTTGAATTATAAATTTTTCTATCCAGCTCACATTGGAAACAATTTTCCTTTTGGACAATTATTACACCTAAAATGTAATTCTACTAAATAAAGTGGCTGGGAGAAAGACGGTAAGTTGAGGGATCAATTCTTAAGACATGGCTCTCCACTGAGGATTATTAGATCTACTTTTAGAAGAGTAGAAAATATAGATCAAACTCCGCTCTTCAGACACCCAAATAAATGACCCACAAACATATTAACACATATTTTACAATATTCTCTTTTGGCTAATAAAATCAAGCCTATCATGCAGTAATACTGGGATTTAGTGTGGGACTTATCAGATGTCAAACCTATCCACTATGGGTTGTCTTAAAACTAAGTATATTAGAGATACCCTTGGACATTCAGATTGTGGGTTCTCCAAACCTCATTCTAATCTACTTAGGACCATTATAAATGTGGCCCTTGCCAGACATGCAGCTTAGCTTGTGAAAAAACAAAGGGTATGTCCAGCCCAGTGGCAAAATTAAAACTAAATATTAAAAATCAAGTCATGGAGGCCCCTTTGGTAGCCCATGATATAAACAAAGGACACTCCCACGTATGATTTGTCAATCTATGGCTTTGTAAGCTATTAATTAAAAGCTGGTCCCAGCTCCAGAGGTGGCTGCCCCCGTAGGTGCGAAGTGAGGGGCTGCCAGTCCTGTGGGCCTTGGTGGGGCTGGTGGCAGTGGTGGGTGCTGGGGGTCCCCCTCGTTCCTCTCTCCGCCCCCCAGCTCACCTCTTCCTCCTCCTGTTCCATGGGGAGCACAGCGATGGTGGGAGCATCGCTTCCCCCGAGGTTGTGTGCGAGTGGCCCGGCATCAAACTCTGGTCGTGGTGCCATCATAGAAATGGAGTTGACTGGCCAGAGGCAAAGTCACCAAAGTCTGGTCAAATCCCTGTCAGGTCCCTGCGCGTCTCCCTGACAGGGAAATACCAATTGCGGAGCAGGGGATCCGCCACCACTGCTGTCCCGGAGTCCCGCAGCCAGACCGAGCCCAGGAGCAGAAGCAGGACTTGGGTTCTATGGTGGGCACCCAGGCTCTGCCTGCGGCTTCTGCTTCTGGGCTGGGTCTCTGGCTGTGGGGCTCATGGAGGCGTGCGGAGGAATGGAGTCTGCAGCTTCCTAGCGCACCGGGCAGCATCTCCCTATACCCAGAGTGCCTCTTTGGAAGGCTCCATCTCAGCCTGGCTATGTCGAGATGTTGACTTGTGCGTAAGGAAGCTTCAGACTCAGGTCCCCCATGCGACTCCCCGAATTTGAAAAGCCACGAGTGGGCTAGAGGACACACCGCCTCTGCTGTCCTGGAGCCCTTCAGCCAGACCAAGCCCAGGAGCAGAAGCTGGACATGGGTGCCATGGTGGACGCCATGGCAGGCAACCAGGCTCTGCCTGCAGCTTCTGCTTCTGGGCTTGGCCACTGGCTGTGGGGCTCATGGAGGTGTGCGGAGGAATGAAGTCTGCATCTTCCAAGCGCACCAGGCGGCATCTCGCTATACTCAGGCTGCCTCTTTGGAAGGCTCCGTCTCAGCCTGGCTATGGTGAGATGCTGCCCTGTGCACAAGGAAGATGCAGAGCCAGGTCCCCCATGCGCCTCCCCAAGTTTCAAAAGCCACCAGAGGAGCTGCCACTGCCACTGTCCCTGAGCCCTGCAGCAAGACCGAGCCCAAGAGCAGAAGCTGGACTTAGGTGCCATGGTGGGCGCCCAGGCTCTGCCTGCGGCTTCTGCTTCTGGGCTTGACCTCTGGCTGTGGGGGGCCGGGGCAGCAGGGGTGGCGGCTCCTCCGGCCCTCTCATGGCTCTTCCAAGTTGGGCAGGCGTGCGGGGGACCTCGGCGCCTTTGCCTCTGGCCAGCTCAGCTTCTATGAGGGCACCACGACCGGAGCGCAAATGGGCTTGGGGATTGCCCGCGCTGCCGCCTCCAACCATCTATCTCGATGCTGGGCCACTCGGATCCAAACCTAGCGGGAAGCGATGCTCCTGCCATGGCTGTGCTCTCGATGGAAGGGGAGGAGGATGTGAGCTGTGGGGGGGGGGTGGAGAGAGGAAGGAGGGGGCCCCTAGCACCCTGCCACTGCCGCCTGCCCCACCAAGGCCCCGGGAAGAAACCCCTGGCGGGTACGACTCGCAGCCCCTCGCTGCCACAGCCACCAGCTCCCATCCAAAGCTCCGGTGACCGGATTGGTCAGGCTTGGCTGCTGGCGGGCTAGCACGTAGCTGCCTTGCCTGGTTTCACTGTGTGGTCACCTGGCTGGCCAGCTTGCCCCCCTTGAGTTGCTCTCCCTGCATTCCTCCCTTCCAGATTTTGGACTTAGGGCAACTCCACCTTACGCCAGGCACTGCCCCCCCCCCATGCTGCCAGCGATGGTCCATATGGTGCCACATCCACTTCACCCTTTGCCTACTACTCCTCCGCCTCTTCCGCCTCCTCCTCCATCTCGGTCATCTATAAGCACGTCATCTGCACGGAGGACAGAGAGAGACAGAGAGACTTTGTGAGAAGAGAGGATCCCCGGCTTTTCCCCCCACCAGGGGCAGCATCCCCGGTCCCTTCTCTCCCCAGCTCAGGTTTCTCAAGGGCACTACTGCCTACCTTTGCCAGCCAGCAGCCAGCACAGCTCCATCGGCTGCTTCCCACACTCCCGCAGTCTGTGGAGCTGCCGTCGAATCTTGGCCTCGGTCCCCTGCGCCTGTGAAGACGGAAACCAAAGCTCACCTTCAGAAGCCTCCCTCCTCCTCACCTCCTCCTCGCCAAAAAAGGCCAGCCTGAAACTCACGTCCATCCCCAGGACCTCTTTCCCCAACCCGAGGAAGGCGTAGAGCAGGAAGAGTGCGGGTTGGGAGACTTGGAGATCTGGGTCCCACACCGCTCGCAGCACTGTTTTCAAGAAGGCCAGTCTTTGCTCTGGTGTAAAGATTGCATCCAATTTCTGGAAGGAAGGAAGGAAGGAAGGAAGGAGGGAGGGAGGGAGGGAGGGCAGTTGTTTAAAGTACACTTGGACTGGCCTATTTCTCATCCTCAGGAAGACTCCCATGGCCAAGGGGCTCCTCCGCTTCCCTCCCTCCCCACCTCCCTCCTCGCCTATTATGACTCAGAAAGGGCAAACCCAAAGTCAGGGGAGAACCCCTGCACCTCCAGGCACCTGCCCGTCTCGGCAGAAAGAAAGGCAACCCTGGAACCAGCCCGGGCGGCCTCCGTACCTTGGCCATCTGCACGGTGTTCTGGTAAGAGGCCATCTCCCAATCCAGGTGGGGCTCTCTAATCCAGAGACCTGCCATCTCCCGGATGTCGATCCCTGTCGGAAGAGGCACCAAGCCCCAGAGTTCAGCCCCACAAAGCATGGCTTGTAGGGCTGGAGATTTCCCACCCAGGGAACCCTGGGGTGGTGGTGTCCTGGGGGGGGGGCTCCCTGATGAAAGGAAGCATCCCTTCCTGTGCAGCCTCCTCCCTGCCCAGCGAAGGCGGAGGGGCTGCCTCGGAGAAAAGGCAGCCCTTCCCCCCCCCCAAGGACTTGGAGGAGGCACCTGTCCCTTCCAGACTTCTTACCTCTCTGCTGCAGGGCCAGCTCATAAAGGCGGTAGATCCCTTCCCGGGCATGACGCCCCACTTGCCTCTTGGGGTCCATGAGGAGGACCCCAAGCTCAGCCACATAACGACCCAAGGTGTCGCCCATGATCTGGCGGGAAGAAAGCGGGGAGGAATCGTTTGAAGGACACGCAGGTTTCCACGTCCGGCTGCCCCCTCCTTGGATGACTTTCCGCAGCCCTCGGGACGCACGCCGTGCTGTGGGTCGCACGTCCCCCCGCCCCCACCCCAGGAGACCAATCCGTCGAGGACTCACGTTATATTTTTGCAGAAGGGCGGCGCGCCTGAGCAGCGTGGCGATCTTTCCTGACGCCCAGACCCTCTCCCGGTCCTCCTGGGAATGGAGCCCAGTCTGTAGGTGCTGCGGGAAGGTGAGGGAGAGGCACCTCAGGAACCTGTCCCGGGACAAGCGCTTTCCAGGGCAGAAACCACGTGGCCTCTGCAGCAATGCCATTGGCGGATGGGGGGAGGGCATATGGAATGGGGAGGGGCAGGGAGACCCGAGCTCAAAGAGAAAGGCTTGTGCCCAAGAAGAGAAACAGGCCACTTTGCTCCTCTGAGAAGCCAGAGAATGCAACTGAAAAGGGGTCAGTCCAAAGCGCTTTACACCCAAGAGGTGGGGTGGGATGAGGGGAACCCAAGCACAGCTCAGTAATTCTAAGATCAAGGACGGCCTTGGAATGGTTGGAAGTCAGAACCTGAATATGAGCCAGCTGCTATTTCGGGATGCATGAAGAGAAGACCCAGAGACCCATCCTAGGATGTATGGGTCTCCTCTCTTCAACACAGGTTAGCCCCCCCCACCTCCCTCTTTACGAAGGATGCAGAGAAACTGGAACAAGCTCTGAGGAGGCCAACAAGGATGGCCAGGAGACCTTGAAATGAAGACCCATGAGGAATGATGGGAGGGGACTGGGCTGGTTGAGCTTTGAGGAAAGAGGCGGCAGGGCACATGAAGGCCTGCAAGGACGCCCTACAGAGGAGAGGCAGGATCCATGGGCCCTGTCATCCCAGGGGAGCGCAGAACACATAAGAATTGTCTGGACGTCCAAGGAGCCAGATTGAGTCGGACTCTCTTGGGGAAAAGCTCTCAGAGCAGAACGACAAGGAGGTCGATGACTTACGTCCAAGATGGCAAAGAGGTGGTCGCTGCTCGAGTCCTCATCCAGCAGCCCCAGAAGGAGGACCTCCAAAGTCTGCTGACTGCTCCGGTATAAGGACTGCAAGAAAGCACAGGCAGAGGGTGGCTGACCTAGACGGCCCACCCATGGCGGGGAGGGGTGGGGATTTGTGGGGCAGCCAGGGCTCTCCCCAGAACCCTGCTCAAGGACCCACCTGGCCCACATAGTCGTAACTGGGCTCCTCCAGGCGCAGCACCGCGTGGATCACCAAGCTAAGAAATCTGTCCTCCAGCTCCCAGGGCGTGTGTGGCTTCATTTTGCTACGGAGAAGAGAGGCGAGTCAGGAGATGGGGGGTGGGCTCTAGGGGAGGGGAAGGGGGGTTCCTCATGGGACCTCCTTGAGGAGGGCTGGGGGGCTGGAGTTTGAGACTACCCCCTGCCACGGCCTCCCTACTCCACTCAGGTCCCTTCACATGCATTCTCTTCTTTTCCTCTGTTCCAGCCACGGTTGGATAGTGGCCCTCACCTGCTCCTCCTACGAGCCCCTCTTAAAATCCAGCCCACTGCCCGTCCAGATGACACCCCTTTGCCCGTGCTACCTCTTCCTCCCCTTACCTGCCTCCTACCCCAAAGGAGGCCTACCTTAGATGGTGGAGAGCCACCAGGGCGCAGGGTAAGATGTTCCCTGGGGTGGGCTCTGCCACCACCTGCTCCAGGACTGCCTAAAAGAGGGCAAGAGAGAGAGAGAGAGAGAGAGAGAGAGGAGGGTCAGTCCCACAAAGGTCAGCCTCAACCACCACCCACCACCCTGTTGCCCATCCTCTGCCACCCCCTCGGCAAACACCCTGACACTCACCACCACCTCGGCCACAAGCTCAGCCTTCGTTTGGGGAAGGTCCAGCTCATCCTCTCCCCTGACGATGGCTGTGAGTCAGGCGGTCAAGATGTAAGTCAGGAACATGCACTGGGCCTGCTCATTCGGACCGTCCTGGAAGGAAGAGGAGAACCTGGCTAGGAGGATCTCTGCGGACACGCCTAGGGATGGATCCTGCATGGCCTCTGGAGGAGAGCGGAAGCTTGGGAGAGGGCATCGTGTATCCCCCCCCCCGCACCCCAGGCATGGAGGGGGGCTCCCCAGATGACCGTACCTGCTTAGCCTGCACTGGCTGAGACATGATGCTGCTCAAAACCTCAGCTGCATCCTCTGGGCAGATGTTTTCGCCTAGAGAGTGCCCCAAGGAGGCCAAGGAGCACCTCATGAGTTCTTCAGAAGAGGTGGTGCCTTGGTTCTCGGGGCATGCAGCCTCTCCAACGGATTGCCCTGAGGCTGCCAAAAAATGCCTTGTTGTAGTAGTCAAAGTTGATGTTGCTGAGGAGAGATCACAAAATCGCTGTGAGTCTCAGGGGTGGTCCAGCTAGCCACCCGCCCCAGCCACCCCTCATTGCATCCAGGACATACCTGGAGACACGCGCTCCCCTCCTGCAGCCGGAACCACGGCTGCAGGGGGGAGGACCTGGATGATTTTAGTCACGCTCTCCACCACCGGGTGTACCCGGTTTTTACAACAAGGCAGCCGCCAGTTCCGCCAACCGCGCCCACGGCCACGGCCAGCCTCCTGTCCCGGCTGACTCTTGAAAAGCTTTCTCAGTTTTGAGAACCTAGAAAGGAAAAGGAGAAGGTGGCCAATCGGTGGGAGGGGAGAAAAGATCTGGAAAGTCCCATTGATCTTTCACATCCTCGGCCTTCCTTCTCTTTAGAAAGGGATCCAGCTTGCTTCCTCTGGAAGCTCCAGGATGTGGAAGAGAAACAGGGCTTTGTTCCCCTGTTTGTGATGAAGGTGGGTAGAGGTCGGGAGGAATTTGAGAATTGTGGCCACAAACCACCCCTGAGCCCCCAAAAGTGCACCACATGTAACTGGAGGCTTTCTTAGCAGAATCACACTCAAATACTATCTCTAACTGATTAAGTAATTATTCAAAAGGGATCTCAAGTACTAATTTAAAGGTACCTAATAGGCATCATCATCATCATCATCATCATCATCATCATCATCATCATCATCATCATCATCATCATCATCATCATCATCATCATCTCTCTCTATCTATCTATCTATCTCACAACATCTATCACTCTATCTCTCTATCAGGAGGCCCAAGGCAGGTAACAATGTAAACATGAAAGAAATTAAACCAAAGTTAAAGATGGAAAATACAACCTATTAATCTATATACTAATTAAAAGACTCTGGAATAATGAGTAGCAATCAAAACACATTAAAAACAGTATTGGAGTTCAGGAGCCTCACATTTTCTCTCCTTCTACACCAGAAGATCAAGAGAAATGAGGGGTCTGGCCCCCTCCCATGTGGTCACTCGGTCACCATGCCCATGTGTCACAATGCAGGACGTGTCACAAAAATGCCGGTGGGGGTAGGGAGAGGGATGGCAGCCCCTACTTGGCATGAATTTAGGTGCCTCAGATGGTGTCAGGGGCAGAAAGCCTCATGCCGAGAAGCATGGTATCAGTTTAAAAACAAAACCAGGTTTCTAGCCCACTTGAATCTATCTATCTATCTATCTGTATTCTCGAAGGCTTTCACGGCCAGGATCTGATAGTTGTTGTGAGTTTTTCAGGCTGTTTGGCCGTGTTCTGGAAGTTTTTCTTTCTGACATTTTGCCAGACTCTCTGGATGGCATCTTCAGAGGGCCAGGAGCTCAGGGAAACTAAGAATTCCCTCTGTGCTCTGGATGATAAAGTGAGTGAGATTGGGAGTGTTTAAGTAGAGGAAACTTGTCCTATGCAGGAAAATAGGTGTTAGTCATTATATTTTGATGAAGAAATTAAAACGTTTCAATGCAAACGGGGTAGCAATTCCATACCAGAATCAAAGAACATGAAAGACACTGCAGACTAAAACAACCAGAAAAATCAGCAGTAGCTGAACACACCCCCTGAAACAAACTGGACATGAAATCCTCTTCTAGGACACAGTGGTGGTACTGGACAACACTACCAATCACTATCAGACTACACAGGGAAGCCACTGAAATCCACAAGCATAAGCCCAGTTTCAACAAAAAAGAAGAAACTCCAAAAACCAACCAAGCCTGGCTTCCAGTACTAAAAGCTGCAAAGTGCAAAAGGTCAAAGCTCAATGATTCCCCACCCAGCCACAAGCAAAAGTGATCAGTTCACATAATAGAACAGCTAACGATACCCATCAAGGATCATTGCTACCCCCCCCCCCCCGTTTGCATTGAAACTTCTTAATCTCTTCATCACAATACAGTGAGTAACACCTATTTTCCTGCCTAGGACAAATTTCCTCAACTTTAAAAACCCTAATCTCACTCACTTTATAACCCAGAGCACAGAGAGAACTCTTAGTTCCGTGAACTCCTTGCCCTCTGAAGATGCCAGCCACAGAGTCCGGTGAAATGTCAGAAAGAAAAACTTCCAGAACACGGCCAAACAGCTCGAAAAACTCACAACATCTATCTATCTATCTATCTATCTATCTATCTATCTATCTATCTATCTATCTATCTATCTATCTATCTATCTATCTATCTATCTATCTATCAGGGGGCCCAAGGCAGGTGAAAATATTAAAATGACAGAAATTAAACACATAAGTTAAAGATGGTAAATTCAACCCATTAATCTATATACTAATTAAAAGACTGTGGAATAATGAGTAGCAATCAAACCACATTAAAAACAGTATTGGAGTTCAGGAGCCTCACATTTTCTCTCCTTCTACACCAGAGGATCAAGAGAAATGAGGGGTCTGGCCCCCTCCCATGTGGTCACTCGGTCACCATGCCCATGTGTCACAATGCAGGATGTGTCACAAAAATGCCGGTGGGGGTAGGTAGAGGGATGGCAGCGCCTATTTGGCATGATTTTAGGTGCCTCAGCTGGTGTCAGGGGCAGAAAGCCTCATGCCAAGAAGCATGGTATCAATTTAAAAACAAAGCCAGGTTTCTAGCCCACTTGAATCTATCTATCTGTATTCTTGAACGCTTTCATGGCCGGGATCTGATAGTTGTTGTGAGTTTTTCAAGCTGTTTGGCCGTGTACTCTGTGGCTGGCATCTTCAGAGGGCCAGGAGCTCAGGGAACTAAGAATTCCCTCTGTGCTCTGGGTTATAATGTGTGTGAGATTGGGGGTTTTTCAACAGAGGAAACTTGTCCTATGCAGGAAAATAGGTGTTAGTCATTGTATTTTGATGAAGAGATTAAGACATTTCAATGCAAAAAGGGGTAGCAATTCCAGACCAGAATCAAAGAACATGAAAGACACTGCAGACTAAAACAACCAGAAAAATCAGCAGTAGCTGAACACACCCCTTGAAACAAACTGGACATGAAATCCTCTTCCAGGACACAGTGGTGGTACTGGACAACACTACCAATCACTATGTCAGGCTACACAGTGAAACCACTGAAACCCACAAACATAACCACGGTTTAAACAAAAAAGAAGAAAGTCTGAAAAAGAGCAAAGCCTTGCTTCCTGTACTAAAAGCTGCAAAGTGCAAAAGGTCAAAGCTCAATGATTCCCACCCAGCCACAAGCTTTATTTCACTGTCTGCTTGGAGGAAAAGTCCAGTAGGGAGGACCAAGATTTGACAGGAATGCAGAGAGGGTACTCGGTTTTGACCTGACTTGCCTTATGCAGCGGAGCCTATCTGGCCCTTTGTACACGACCCCTAAACTCCGCCGCAAATGGCTCCCAGCTCCGGAGCTTAAAATTGTTTCCCCACCAGCTCCGGAGTTTACAGATAATTAAGTGCGGCCATGCCCACCTAAGCGCGTCCCAGCACACTTTTCAGGTACCTGCTCTCTGGAGGTGAAAATTCCTGATGCGGATATAACAGTAGTGACTGCCCGGCTCTCCTTGCTTCTGTTTGTTCTTTTTTTGCCCCCTGCCCCTTTAAGAGATCTGAATGCAGTGCCGGGACGGCAGAACGGAGGTGAGCAGCATTCTTTTCTTCCTTTTTTTCTCCCTCCCCTCACGCAGCCAGCAGCCAGGAGTGCGGAGGGGGTGGGAACGCAAGAACAGCGACAAACCCCTAAGATCTCTGGTCCGAATTTAAGTGGCCAACGGATCTTAGGGGTCGTGTGAAAAGGCCCTCTGCTAGCTTGGATGCTCCAGGTAAGACGGGTCTCTAAGTGCCTTGGACCAGGACAAGAGGCATTTGGTCGGGCCACTGTGAGATACAGGAAGCAGGACTAGATGGGCCTTTCGCCTGATCCAGCATGGCTCTTCTTATGTTCTTATGTTCATCCTTACGCTGTGCTTTGCTTGCATGTATGTTGGGAGGTGAGCGTGGGATGGCCCATCGCCCAAAGAAGCCCCGCTTCTGATACGGCCCTCCTCCCGTGGGAAGCGTTCAAGAAGATGGGTGGAACATGGAACTCGGAACCTCAGGGAGCCACGTCGTGGAAGCGTGGCAGCTCTCTTCATGTGCCTCTCTTTCTCATTCAAAAAAAAATATCCCCCAAACAAAACCAAACAAGCTCCAAAGAAAATCTCTTTTTAAAGTTCAGAAGCAGGAGTTGGATCTTACGACGGCACCTGTTTAGAACTCTTGTTCCCATCGTTCCCTTGCTAGCATGCTTTCCAAACTGTGTACCAAGCACACCGGGAGCGTTCACAAGAAATCCATGTGCCTTTTTCAGGTCTGACCAAAAAGTGACAATAACATAGTGGGGCATGGCTCTCTCTCACTCCCCACCCCACCCTGTCCCATTGAAAAACAGAGTGCTTTTGTTTTATCATCATTATATAGTCTGGAAAATAAAATATATTGATTCACTGTTGGTGCCTCATGGTTGCGAAGTGTGTTTTGGTGAACACGGCATGGGCAGCTGTCCTCCCAGGAAGCACGTGGTGCTGGCCATTGGGTTCAACCACCTGGAGGCTGAAATATGAAGATGCCAAAATTAGACTAGAACAGGGATGGAGGTGAAGCTCGGTGTCATCTGACCCTCTTCTTGACTGACTAGGGGGTCCCCAAGAAGAGAAAAGGGGGTTTCTTTTCTCTGTCATTGCAGGGGTGGCCCTAATTTGGGGGCACCCAGCGGCCTTTCAAGAAGAGGACGGATGCTCAGCCCCCAAACCTTCCTCAGGTATCGTCGGGCTCCGTTCAGGACTTGAAAAGCACTGGCTACAGAAAAGTGACGTGTCCAAAGCCCAGGTCCCACCACTCTGCTGTGAAAACATGCATTTTGCATTTTCTCCACAGAGTTCTAAATGCAGAGGCAGCTGCCTTCCTGGTCTCCCTCACCATCTGTAGTAGGGTGGGGTGGATTTCCCTTGGGAGTAGAGACGTGAAGGCTTGTGGGGGATGGAAAATTTGGGGGGGGGGAATCGGTTTTTTTCTGTTTCTTTTTTCTGAAGCCTTTTTTGTCGTCCCCCCCCCCAAATAGGGAAAAATAGGGAAAATCATTATGGAATGTTTTATTTTAACGAATAAAATATTTTAAAACAGAGTGTTCAAATATTTCCCAAATAATTTCTAAAAGACATAATTGAAACTTAGTCCCACTCCCTTCTATACATCTCCTCCCCCTCTCCAATTCTTTCTATGAAAATAAGGTTTTTATTTTATTTTTATTTAATAATGTGGAGAGGAAATATAAATAATTGTTAATTCTGGATTTTAAAACATTGTTTTGTAGATGGTATTTATTTTTGGTTCCACATAAACTAGTAATCAGTTCAGGAGTTTGTTCCTCCCTTTGTTACTTACAATTACAAATAAATTTACCGTCTGGCACTTATTTTTAAAAATACTGTTCTAATCCTTGCTTAAATGTTTCAGTCTCGTGTGTGTGTGTGTGTGTGTGTGTGTGTGTGTGTGTGTGTGTGTGTGTGTGTGTGTGTGTGTGTGTGTGAAAGAGAGAGAGGCAGTTTGCGACCCTGCTGGAGACCGGTTCGAAGGAACGTAACCTGACGTCCTTGTGGGGTCAATCCGGGTTCAAAGGAATGGAACTTGACGTCCTTGTGGGGTCAATCCGAGTTCAAAGGAACGGAACCTCACGTCCTTGTGGGGTCAATCTGAGTTCGAAGGAACGGAACCTCACGTCCTTGTGGGGTCAATCCGAGTTCGAAGGAACGGAACCTCACGCCCTTGTGGGGTCAATCTGAGTTCGAAGGAACGGAACCTCACGTCCTTGTGGGGTCAATCTGAGTTCGAAGGAACGGAACCTCACGTCCTTGTGGGGTCAATCCGAGTTCGAAGGAACGGAACCTCACGCCCTTGTGGGGTCAATCTGAGTTCGAAGGAACGGAACCTCATGTCCTTGTGGGGTCAATCCGAGTTCAAAGGAACGGAACCTCACGTCCTTGTGGGGTCAATCCAAGTTCGAAGGAACGGAACCTCACGTCCTTGTGGGGTCAATCTGAGTTCACCCCGACCACGCCCCCTGAACTGCGCTCCAAGCGGGGTGAGAGATTCCCGTCCTGGAGCTCGGGAATCTTTTCAATCCACTTCTCGATCCGTGTTGAAAACCGATTTCAATACGGAGGCAAGTTCACCTCGGCTCAAGGAAGGACGTGAAGTAACTTGTATTACTCCAATTTCTTCTAAATACTTGCTTAGCTCTTTAGGCACTGCACCCAGCATGCCAATCACCACTAGGACCACCTGTACCGGTTTATGCCAGAGTCTCTGAAGTTCAGTTTTCAGATCCTGATATCGGGTAATTTTTTCAAGTTGTTTCTCTGTGACTCTACTATCACCTGGCATAGCAACATCAATGATCCACACTTTTTTCTTCTCCACAATCACAATATCTGGGGTATTATGCTCCAGAATCCCGCCTGTCTGTAGTCCCAAAGTAATTTTCCATGTTCATTCTTAATATTTTCAGGCTTATGATCCCACCAGTTCTTTGCTATGGGCAGATGATGATGATGATAATAATAATAATAATAATAATAATAATAATAATAATAATAATAATAATAATAATAATAATAATAATAATAATAATAATAATAATAATAATAGTAGTGAAGCATTCTGCAGCTCCACCTGTAGTCCCAAATGATTTTGGTTCAGATGTTTGGTAAAAGAACTAAATATTTAAAAGAAGAGGGATTGGGGAGATAGAAATGTATTTGTAGGGAAATTAAATAAATAATTAACTGTTGGAACTAGAGCTGTTCAGGAATATTTATTTCAGCGTTTCGGGTGACTGGGTGAAGGAAGTTTATATTGTCAGAGATCGTGGAGTAGCTTGTGTGACTAAAATTGCAACAAAATGACGGTGGTTTGTTTCTTATTTCAAAGAGCGCCCACTGGCAAGTGTGTGTGTGTGTGGGGGGGTGATGAGTGCTTTAGGCATTTTCCCAGATCTGTGGCTTAGAAATAATTCGCTGGCAACACGTTCTGGCCCTGCAGCCTTCCAAAAAAAAGAAAGAAAGAAAGAAAAAAAGAAAAAAGAAAAAAGAAAAAAAGAAAAGAAACTGCTGCCATTTTGCGCTTCTGCAGGGTTCATTGTTGGTAGGATCAAAAGATAAAGGCAGATGGAGAGAGAGAAGAGAGAGAGAGAGAAACACCCAAATGCATCTATAGATGGAGGAACACATTATTTCTGACATTATCACCTTACCTACCCGGGAAAGAAACGCTGCCATGGTGCTTGTTTTCCCCCTTTTGTGTTTACCCACAGATGTTGTGGGTGATACTCGCTGCATTTCGCCCCAAATAAAGCTGGTTTTATCAGTATTTTCCAAGTGCCCCATAGAAATGCAAATGAGTCGCCTGCAGTTAATGTCACTGCTGGCCCTATTATTATTTTATTTCGTTATGAGCTGCCCAGCATTAAGTAGCTAGCTAGCCTTTTTCTCGTCCTGTTCCTTTCTCTCTGTTTTCCAAACGCACCATGTTTGATGTGAGATCCTTTCAGTTGGATTCCTATACTCTTCCCTTTTCTTCCTTTCCAGTTTCCACCACCACCTCCTCCTCCTCCTCCTCCTCCTCCTTCTTCCATGAATGTGTTTGTTTAAAGTGGTCTGTTTATTAACCCTTGCCGAGATCTCCCAATTCTGCAAGGCAGGAATCTGAAAAAAGAAGGCAGCAGACAACGGTGGGAATCAAATAAGATTCCTTCTGAAATACAAATAAGTAGCAACTGAATGCAATTTAGAAGTCCTCCAGATGAATGAAACAGGAGTTGACTAGCTAAGGGAATACCTTTTTCTTACTCACCAGGGACTACAACTACACAGTGGTACCTCGACTTACGAATTTAATCTGTTCCAAATGCATGCTCTTAAAATTTAAAAAATAAGATTAAAAAAACGAAAAAAATATTTGTAAGTTGAGCAGGCCATATCTAAAATTTGTAAGGCAGCAGTTAAAACGCCAACAGTTTTCCACTCTTAAGTCGAATTGCTCTTAAATTGAGCTGCCCTTAAGTCGGGGTGCCACTGTATATGACTTACATATGTGCATAGACTTTGTTGCAGGCTTTTAAATTTTTGGTTAAATTCCTGTAACTACGCAGAAGAAGTGCAGGGATTCACAGAGTAGAATATCTTCACATTCCCCAGATTAGACCACCCCTTTTAAATCTCATTAACAGGCTCTTGCTGTCTCAGTAATTCACTCTAAGACATTCATAGGAGAAAGAATATGCTGCTTCATTCCGTACAATTCAACCGATCAAACAGCAAAGGGACAAACACAATAACTTTCAGTAACAGATCTCAGCAGGCTCTCAGACTGCTTCCAACAGACTCAAAGGGGGGGGGGAGAGCACAGAGCAGAGAGGCGGGGCTCTCAGTGATTGGATACTGCTGGATAGATTGATAGTCACCCCACCCCAAAAAGGTCCCGGGCTGATCCTGACATTGCTTTCATTTTCATATCTGTGCAAAAAGAAGAATATCCAATGTGACTTTTTAACGAAGTCCCAGCTCTCTGGTTCAAGTTTCCAGTCCTCCTGTGCTAGTGCTTTTGTCTTGCTTGAATTTGAATTTTTGGAGGGCAGGCCCTCACACACACAAGAATCCATTGCTAGAGCAGATGGACAGAGTTAAAAAGGAAGGAAGGAAGGAAGGAAGGAAGGAAGGAAGGAAGGAAGGAAGGAAGGACAAACAAGAAGCAAACTACATTCTGTTTAAAGGGCTTTTAACTTTTATTAAATATATGAATTATTTCACATTATTCCAGCTCCTATGCCCCAAATCCTCTTCCATACACAGATTGTTCACAATCTTAAAAGCCCTACCTGAGGCCAGCACCCCATTAATTAGCCTTCATTAGCTGTCATTCTGCAATGTGGGAAAACAGCCCCAGTATTTTGGCCTAAGGAGACAATACTGTGTACAGTGGTACCTTCACTTATGAATTTAATCCGTTCCAAATACATGCTCTTAAGTCAAACTACTCTTAAATTGGGGTACCTATCTTAAAAAATTGAGAAAATAAGTTAAAAAATAAAAAAATGAAAAAACATTGTAAGTCAAGCAGACCATATCTAAAAATTTGTAAGGCAGCACTAGGACTTCTCTCTTTGCTCTGGGGTATAGAGTACAGAGAAAACTCCTAGTTCCCTGAGCTCCTTGCCCTCTGAAGATGCCAGCCACAGAGTTTGGGGAAACATCAGGAAGAAAAACGTCCAGAACACGGACAAATAGCCTGAAAAACTCACAACAACTATCAGATTGAAGCAAAAACAAATTTGTTGCCTCTGCAATCTTAATAGAACTAGAATCTAAGGAGTTAAATGCCCCACTTCAAAGAGGAGGCCTTTTTGAGAATGATCCCACTTCCCAGAGCACACCATGTCCTTTTATTTATCCACCTTGGCATCGAGCCTTCCGAACAAAAAAGCTACAAGACTCAGTGAACCATTCTGACACTTTAAAAAACAGTAGAAATCCTCCAAATCCAACCAAATCCAAGTTTTATTTGGAAAACTTGTGATTGTTGTGTTGAGGATAGAACAGGAATTAAGGGAACATTTAAAAGAGAGAGAGAGAGAGAGAGAGAGAGAGAGAGAGAGAGAGAGAGAGAGAGAGAGAGAGAGAGAGAGAGAGAGAGAGAGCAGGAGACATTAGTTAAATATCCCCCCATTCATTTATCTGGCACACAATCATTAATCAGACTTCTTAGTGGCACCACAGTGACCCATGTGACCCCGTCTAAGTACCGTCTGCATGACGAAACACAAAATCAGACCACACACTGAAGTGGCAAGGATTAGTCAGCTATCTCTTGAAAAGAGCTAGAGAGAATTAAAGGGTGAAGACCACCAATCTTTTTTATTTTATTGTGGACAGCATAACTCAGATATTTCCTCCCTGAAAATGATGCTGCGCAGATGTTGGCATCAGATATAATTACTGGCTATTCTTTAAACAATGAAAATATTTACTATCTGAATTTAAATACAGTGGACCCTCATATAACAAACAGTTTGTATAACATAAAATCTGTACAACGTAAAAAATTCCGGAGATAGAGGAAATTTGCTTAACAGAATTGTCTATGGGGCGAATCCGTACAACATAAAAATGGTCGCGATTAGGGATTACTCTGTTTTCAATGAATTCTTATTGGAAATTTGTATAAAGGAAAATTTGCTTAACATAATTTCATTTGGAATGAATTAATTCCTTTATAAAAGGTACCACTAGAGATGGGCACGAAATGAGCGATTTTTCATTTTCGTTTTCATTTTTTCGTTTCGTTACGCAACAAAAACAAAACAATTTTTTTAAAAAAAACAAAACGAAAATGAAAACGAAATGACCAAATTTGCCGTGTTTTTCGTTTTCGTTGCAGCAGATGCATTGAACTAAAAAGAATGTTAACGAAACAGCAATTTTTCGTTTTCATTTTCGTTTTTTCGTTTCGTTACCTAACGAAATGAAAATGAATTTTTTTGCAAAAAACGTCACGAAAACGAAAACGAACCAAAACGGACCCCTAAACGACCAAACGACAAACAAAACACCAATTTTTTGAGTCGTGCCCATCTCTAGGTACCACTGTGTAGGAGTCTACATGCCCGCTCCTCTTACTTTTGTCAGTCATCGTACAAAGAAAAACAACAGAAAGGGATAAGCTCAACACACCCCTCAGTGTGTGCTGAGTCAACCACACACTCAAATGTCTGAACCGGGCACATGTTACTGGCTGGGTAGCTCAGTGGTTTAGGCATCTGTCTGGAGAGCCAGAGGTTGTGAGTTTGATTCTTCACTGTACCTCCGGTGAAAAGAGCCAGCCTATGAAGCCTTGGGTAAGAAGCCCAGTCCCAGGGCAACCCCAGAAGAAGGGAAGGTTAAGCCACTTCTGAGTATTCCTTACTGGAAAACCCTGGAAAGGGTTGCCATAAATCAGAATTGACTTGACAGCACATGCTCATTGTTCTTACTTGGGCTGGAATCCTACTGAGTAATTTACTGTTAGGTGTTATCAAGTCATATCTGGTTTATAGTAAACCTAAGAGGGCGTTCATGGTTATTAAAATACTTTTGCTGTAGTTTTGCCATTACCACCTCTAGGAGGTTTTCGCCACTAAGATGGTTACTTCACGTCCACTCTTGTCCTGGGAGGAAGTTCGTTGCATGTTGATGTAGGGTCGTAGTCACGTGGTCTTGCGGTTCTGTCTCTGTTCCCGTATATGCATGGGCATGATTGATGATACCGGCATGACTGTTTCCACACGTCCTTGTTCCATGATGAGATGTGAAATTCCATGCCTTTGTTCTTCATTTTTTTCCAGCCCAACCTTCCGTTTTTTGATATTTCGATTCTCCAAAGCCTTGCCTTCAATGCGTTACGCAGCTAAGTTTGAGGCATTTGTCTTTTAATCTCTCTGCACTGCGTTGCTGACTCCATAGGGAATGTACTGGCGAATGGCACTTCGCACTCCTGCCACTAGATGGAGAATGGCACGTTGCGTGATGAGCCTTACCTCACGGGCACTCGTATCGGAATGAGAAGTGAGATGAGGAGATTCCCGAGGCCAAGGAGGGGAATCTCTCATCCCGCTTAAATCGCAGTTCAGGGGGTGTAGTCGGGACAAACTCTCCTCATCCCGCAATGGATGTGTGGTTAGATTTCTTCGTACCGGTCCCCAGCAGGACTGCGAACAGCAATGAGATGGACACGAAGTATCAGCCTAAGTGGCTATTTGAACCCAGGTCTCCTGAGTCTTACTCTGCTGCTCTGACCACTACACCACACAGGCTGTTACTGGTTAATTACCCTGGCATGTGGAGTAGTCTAACGGCAACAGCAAAGTGCAGCTGGTTAAGTCTGTGCTTCTATCCACCGTCTCACATTAGATACCAGTTTTTTGCTGTTCTCCACCCAGAATGGCCCCTGGGGGAGATGGGTGGCATATAAATCAAATCTGTCTGTCCGTCCGTCTGTCCGTCCATCCATCCATCCATCCATCCATCCATCCAATGAGTTGGTGCATCACAAGGGCTATAAACAGTTCAACACTGCAATTTACACCATTGCACTTCCATCCTAATAGGATTCTGCTCATCATAAGTGTAACCCAGCAAGGGAATGCAACCTCTGTTTGTGGCATAATGATTAAAGATTAAAGACAAACTAAAGGATGTCTACCAGGTGGTTGTTTAATTTTCTCTTAAAGGCCTCCAGTGTTAGAGCACTCACCACTTTGTGAGGTAAATTGCTGCCATTGTCATACGGCTCTAACAGCCAGGAGTCCCCCCCCCCCCGATATTCAGCCAAAATCTGGCTCCCCCTAACTTGAGTCCATTGTTGTCCTGTGCTTGGGAAGGGTTGAAAACAGAACATAAAATCCAGTTCCAGAAGCAGGTAATGAGATCTGGAAGTATACGCATGTTACAGAGATAAGCCAGAGGTCATTTTTCATGTATGAGAAATCAGAGCCCTGTACCTACGGCCTGGAGACCAATACCAAAACAAAGCAAGGGAAACCTCAAGAAGTGAAAGAAACTGTTCTATTATACTCATACTCAATCCATCTTGATTTACCTATTTTTGTTATATGCAATGGCTGTTTCAGAGAATTCAAGGTGCCATATATCCTCCCCTTGCTTTATGTTCACAATACTCCTGTGAGTTAGGCCAGGCTGACCTTGTGACTAGTGTAAAAGTCTACCGCACTTTAGATTTGAAAAACACCTTTTCCTTAAAGACAAATCGCCTTAAAAATCACTGTCCGCTTTTCAAATCGCTTTTTCTGAAGATACCCCCTTGGCCACGCCCATTTTTGACCACTGTGACGGTTTTTCTTGCGACGACCACTGGGGGTGGTGTTTTTTTAAATTGGTTCCTGCACCCCCTTTTAAAGTGATGTGGTTGTATTTGCAGACATACTACGCCGCCTTTTTTCGGTTTCCCCCCTGTTTCTGCCGTTTCCCTGTCGTAGTTTAAAGCGGTTCAGCCAAGTGTGAATGGGGAAGCCTTGATTGCTAAGCAACCGCTGAAGTGCAGACTACCGAACCACTGTAGCAACCACGTGACCGCAGGAGGAGATAAGGCGATGCAAAATAAAAAGCAGCCACTCAAGTAAGTGCAGTAGCGGCCCGGTTTATTGGGTTGTAGCTCAGCACTTTAACAACAGTGGCATAATCATCATGTCTGTTGCTGCTGTACGGAATCAGGCCTTATTGTCAGCAGATAACCCACTCTTGGCATTCAGACTGTTTATACATTGTGATTGCTAGCATTTTAATGGTTTTGTTGTGTTTTAATGCATTTTTGAAAAGTTGTTAGCTTTTGAGGGTTCTGACAGGCAGAGACCTTATTTATTTATTCATTTAAGAGTATTTTTACCCCGCCTTTCTCCTTGGAAAAGGACCCAGTAATGAGGGACAATATACAGTCCACTCCAATTAAGACATGTTCAAGTATTGAGAACAGAGATCTTACAGCATTAAAAGAGACATCTTACAGCAGGGGTGTCCAAACATTTTGTAAGGAGGGACAGATTTGGTGGCTGAGAATGTGTCAGGGGCCGGTTGGTCCCCGACCCTGCCACCCCACTGCAAGCCCCACCCACTGACCCATAAGCCCCACCCACTGACCCCTTGCAATCCCACCCACAGGAAGGAAGGCAGGGACCAAGGGAGGGAGGGAGGGAGGTGGAAACCAATAGAGGAAGGAAGGAAGGTGGGGACCAAGGAAGGGAGGAAGGAAGGAAGGTGGGGACCAAGGGAGGGAGGAAAGAAGGAAGGTGGGGACCAAAGGAAGCACAGGGAGCCATGGCCAAAGGTCGCCCCTTGGAAGAGGCCATTGTGCGACTTTGCAACCCCCCCAAGCTCCCCAGTGGTGGTGATGGCTCACCGGCCAGCCCACCCCAAAGCTCCCCAGCAGTGGCAGAGGCCCGCTGGCCTGCCCACCCTCACACATTCCCCTGCGGTGCAGGTGGTGGCAGATTGCTCAGCCGCACAAGCTTTCCAGCAGTGCCCCGCGCGTGCGCCCAACCTCACAATGTTCCCGGCTATGCCGGTGGCGGCGGCCTGCCCGCGCGCCAGCCCTGCGCGTGCCCCCAGCCCCACAAGCTTCCCAGCGGTGCTGGTGGTGGTGGCCCGCCCCCTCGCCCGCCCCCCCCCAGCCCCACAAGCTTCTGCTCACTGGCCGGCTGGCGCGCCCAGCCCCTCAAGCTTCCCGGATTTGGCCCCCGGGCCAGACTTTGGGCAGGCCTGTCTTACAGCATTAAAAGACACCATTACATTAAAGCTATAAGATAACGCAAGCAGTTAAAGAGAGAGTAAAAATTCCATGTAAAAGTTATGAGTGATGAAAACTAACATTGAAAACATAGTATCAGTGCAATCACACAAGGTTATAATTTATTCATTTATTTATTTAGTGTATTTTACTCTGCTTTTCTCCTTAGAAAAGGACCCAAGGCAGCTTACAGTAATCAGGTATAAAATATACAGTCCAGTACAATTAAGACATATTCTAGTCTGAAAACAGGGAATTCAGAGACATCTTACAGCATTAAAAGACAACATTAAAGCAACAAGATAACACGAGCAGTTTCAGAGATAGTAAAAGTGGCTATGAAGACAAAGTCTATGGGATTATGTATGGTAGATTCATATAAAAAGACATATACAGTAATAGGTAGTCCATCATTCAGGGAAAGCTTGCCTGAAGGTCTTTGCCTGTTTCCTAGCTCTGTCACCAAAATGTCTATCTAATAAATGGTTCAGACATTAAAGAAGGCTGAAAAAAGAAGGGGGGGACCCTGATTTGTTTGAAATGTGAAACTGATTTATTAGAGGAGAACATTCTGGACTGCCAGAATGATGGACAAGTAAGTCCTTGATTCAACCAAGCTTGAAATATCTCTAGAGGCAAAGAGTTTGAAACTGAGGACAACAGGAAAAGAGGAAGACGAGATATGGGATGGATTGACTGCCTAAGGATACCACGGGCTTGCATCTATAAGAGCTGAGCAAGGGCTGTTGAGGACAGAACATTCCGGAAAGCAGTCGTTTACAGGGCTGGCTGAAGAGGCGACACGGCAGCATGTAACAACAGTAAAAGGGCAAAGGAAATCTGTCAAATCAAACGGTAAAGCCGCGTTTCTGCAGTCAAGAAACGGATGGCGAGTTTTTAAACCCCCTTCCATAAAACGTGACCAGCAAGAGGTAGCCCTTAGAAGGCAGAAAATGGCGGAAAACCTTTGGAGAATGATGAGAGGGAACAACTGAGAGAGAGTTGCCAATTCCCCCCCCCACCCCACCCCCCCACATTTTCTTTCCTCAGAATTTAAAACGAGGGGGAAATGCTCATAAAACCCCTCTTTGTATATGGAAATAAGTTGTGTGTGAGGTTTTTTCTTCTTCTTCTGTGTCCCCACAACCCACCACACACAACTGTTGCTATGTTCCTTTTTGTTTGCAGGCTGTGTTTTGTAGCGTGAGGGAGGGCAGCCCTTTTCTGTGGGCTTCTTTCAATGAATTTGGCTATTTTGGTCTACAGATAATTAGATCATGGCTTGCTATCATTTGGACTAACCATTCTCTCCCACAGACCCCAAATCTGGATACATTTGCATCAGAATGTGCTCGTTTTCTCTCTCCATCCGCCAAAGTTCCCTGTGTTGCTTTTGAAGAGCCCCACTGCAGACAAAAAGGAACATTTTCAGTTGTGTTATTTTGTGGAAATTCCAGCTAGTTTACAACATTCGAAAAAGACAATTTTCATTTTAAAGGCCATATATTACTACTAACCAGGGAGACAAAAGTCAGCATTGGCAATTTAAAAATACTGTATTTATTAAAAAGGGATTTCAATTTTTGGAATTAAAACCCCCCTCAGCAGCTAACAAAACAAAAGTGTGATGGAAGAAAACGAGGAAAGAAATCCCACAATCTAGGTATGTCTGTGAAGATTCCCAATCCTCCAGATGGGGCTATCTGGAAGTTGAATCATGGCAACTGGGTTCCTTTTCTTGTGAGATAGATATGTTTCGCTACTCATCCCAGTAGCTTCGTCAGTCTAAGGGAAGTTGGTGTGAGGCTTCCAAGGTGGTCTATAAATTGGAAGCCTACCACCAACCTCCCTTAAGACTGACGAAGCTACTTGGATGAGTGGTGAAATGTTTCAATCCCTCAAGAAAAGAAGTTCGGTTGATGTCTGGAAATCATTTGGGTACCACCATTGAGAAAGTACACTTCCAAATACAGTAATAATCACCACCACCATAGACTCATAGAATCATAGAATCATAGAGTTGGAAGAGACCTCAAGGGCCATCTAATCCAGCCCCTTGCCATGCAGGAACCCCCATCACAAGACTCCCGACAGGTGGCCATCCAGCCTCTGCTTAAAAACCTCCAAAGAATGAGGCTCAACCACACTCCGTGGCAGCATGTTCCATTGCCGAACAGCTCTAACTGTCATGAAATTCTTCCTGATGTTCAAGTGGAATCTCTTTTCCTGTAGTTTGAAACCATTGCCCCGCATCCTAGTCTCTGAAGCCATGGAAAACAAACCAGTTCCTTCTTCGATGTGACATCCTTTCAAATATTTAAACATAGCTATCATATCCCCTCTCAGTCTTCTTTTTGTAAGGCTAAACATTCCCAGCTCCCTAAGCCGCTCCTCATAAGACATTTCCTCCAGACCCTCAATCGTCCTGGTTGCCCTCCTCTGGACCCATTCAAGATTGTCAACATCCTTTTTAAATTGAGGTGCACAGAACTGGACACAGTACTCCAGATGGGTCTGACCAGAGCAGAATAGAGCGGTACTATCACTTCCCTTGATCTAGACACAATGCTTCTGTTGATGCAACCAAAAATCGCATTGCCTTTCTTGGCTGCTGCATCACACTGCTGACTCATGTTCAATTTGTGCTCAACCCAGGCCCCCAGATCCCTTTCACAAGTACTATTTTCCAGCCAGGTGTTCCCAATTCTGTATCTGTGCAATTCTCTTCTTAGAACGGTGGAGGAACCCTACAGATCATCAAGTTCATCTCTTGTCAAGGAGGCACAGTAGGAAACTAAACTCACAACCTTTGGCAATAACTAAGTAGTTTGTTCATTGTCATCAGCTTGCTTCTCATCCATGTTGGAGAAGGCGGGTCTTGTCTTTTGATTGAGGGTGTAGGCTAGGATAGTGATGGTGAACCTTTTAGAGACTGGATATCGAAACTGCGATTCAAGACCTACTAATTTTTCACAAAGTGGCAATACAGCAATTTAGCCTGAATACAGGTGGCTGTGAAGGGGCCATGTCGGGTGCCCACAGAAAGGGCTCTGAGAGCCACCTTTGGCACCCGTGCCGTAGGTTCGCCAACACTGGGCTACGATATGCGGTCCCAAAGATAGCCAGGTGTTTATCTGTAAACACTTCATGCTTTAAATAGATACACCACCCAAGATTGCTAAATCAGCTATCCTGTTGTAAGCAAATCTGGAAAGCAGATCAGAGGGGGTGTTCTTTGGGACATCACAATGGTGGGGGCAAGCAAGGTTAGGAGGGGTCTAGAACAGTATCTTGGTTATTTGAGTGTGAAAATGGGGACAGCAGAAATCAGGATAAATGAGTCTTGAACCCTGGTAAAACATGGCTTAGCAGGCCATATGGAGAGCAAGATCAGTACAAACACACAGTTGTGTATCCACCTTACACTTGATTTATCCAGCTAATTAGGTTGGGCTGGATTGATCAAGTGTAAGGTGGATACACAATTGGCTACAGAATCACACTCAGAAGGGGATGATTAATAGCTCCTTCTCCAAGACCGGGGAGATAACAATTGGGATACCTCAAGGCTCAATCCTGGGTCCCATACTCTTCAACATTTTTTATGACTTGGACAAGGGGGTGTCAAATTCATGGATGTCACAAAATTGGGTGGAACAGCTCATACCCTGGAAGACAGAAACAAAATTCAAAATGATCTTGATAGGCTGCCACATTGGGTTGAAACCAACAGAATGAAATTTAACAGGGATAAGTGAAAAGTACTGCACCTAGGAAGAAAAAACCAAACACACACAAGGTTGAGGGACACCTGGCTCAGCAATACTACACGCGAGAAGGACCTTGGAAATCTTGTAGATCATAAGCTGAATATGAACCAACAGTGTGATGCGATCACAAAAAAGCTGCATTAGCAGAAGTCTAATGTCCAAATCCCGTTAGGTGCTCGGCCCCCCCCTCAAAAAAGATGCTGACAAACTGGAACAAGTTCAGAGGAGGGCGACAAGAATGATCAGGGCCCTGGACACTAAATCTTATGTGGATAGACTGGAAGAATTTGGGCTTGTTTAGCTTTGTGAAAAGAAAACTGAGGGGGAGATATGGTAATAACACTTTTCAAACACTCTAAAAGGCTGTCATACAGAGGAAGTGCAGGATCAGTTTTCAGTCCACCTGACAGTTGTACCATCCAGCCCACCTCTAGCAAGCTTGCTGATAAGAATATCATAGGCACATCGTCAAAAGCTTTTCTGAAGTCGAGATATACTATGTCTGAAGCATTCCCTCTTGGCTCTGCTGGTTATGGCTAATGGAAGGTGGTGGCCAAAACCACCTGTGAAGTAAGGAAATGGCCTCAATCATATGACCATCCTCTATAAATCTCGATATATTATTTATAATGTTATCATTTATTACATTGTAATAAGGATTGATACACTATTATGACTAATATTCCGTGGACCCTCATATAACAAATGGTTTATATAACATAAAATCTGTACAACATAAAAAATTCAGGGGATAGGGGAAATTTGCTTAACAGAATCGCCTATGGGGCGAATCTGTACAACATAAAAATGGTCGCGATTAGGGATTACTCCGTTTTCAATTCATTCCTATGGGAAATTTGTGTAAAGGAAAATTTGCTTAACATAATTTCATTTGGAAAGAAGTGATTCCTTTACCACTGTATTTAGTTTGGTGTGAGGTTTTGTGGATGATGTCTGCAGTACTTCTTAATCCCGGAAAGCTCAAATTGGAGCGAATGTGTTCGCTTACAAATACACCGCAATATGGTTGCTTTTGTTGTTGCTGAAATGGATGATTATAGCTAACTGTTCAAATGTACTGCTCTCAGAGGCACTAATAATAAACTTTAAAAAACAAGGTAAAGAATAAAGCCAATGAAAATAATCTCATAATAGTTTAAAAAGCTTAAAGAGGTGGCTCATCACACCTATTTGGACAAAATCTAAAACTCTGAACTGAATTAGCTTAATCTGAACCTATTTGCCTGGAACTCTAGCCTGGCTATGAATGGTGAGGCCCAACCCCAGGGTGAAGTGAAGTGAATTTATAAATTTGTTGTTTTGGGACCCATTTGGAAACCACAGTGAATTTACAAATCACTTCATAGCTTGGTCACAAAGACTCCTTCCTTTTCCTCTTAAATCACCACCATCATAAAAAAGAAAAGAAAAGAAAAGAACACTTAAAGGCATACAGCATACCCACCCTTGAATCAGAGAATAAATGAGTTGGAAAGGGCTTATAACAGTTGGCGAACCTATGTCATGGGTGCCAAAGGTGGCCCTTGGAGTCCTTTCTGTGGGCACCCAACAGCATCCCTTCACAGCCACCTGTATTCAGATTAAATTGCTGTATTGGCAGTTTGCGAAAAATGAGTGGGTTTTGAGTCACAGTCAAGAGCCTCATGGTGCAGTGGTTAAATGCCTGTACTGCAGCTAAAACTGTGCTCACAACCTGGGGTTCAATCCCCGGTAGCCAGACTTGACTCTCCTCATTAGGGCCTTACGTGTCCTCTGAATTTCATGTGATCTCAGTGCAAACCCCAGATTTTATAGCTGCTATGGTTTCACCCTGCAAGCCAAGGACAGGTTTTCCATCAACACAGAGGCCCCGATTGGCTTGGATGGGGTGCCAGTCGTTCCGGGATGAATCAGGATACATTCAGAACTGGTCTGTGGACCTGTGCACGGGCCAAATTGAAGACATCCAATTTTCTTCCCTTCTTCAATGTGGTTTCCAAGCTGTTTTCCCCTCCCGGAACATCACCAGCTCTTTCCAATCCAGTTTTTGTATAGTCTCTCTCTCTCTCTCTCTCTCTCTCTCTCTCTCTCTCTCTCACACACACACACACACACACACACACACACACACACACACACACACACCCCTGAAGATCCTGCTTCCCCCCTACTCTGCTCGCCTTTTAGGTCACTGAGCTTGAAGTGTGGTTTATTTCCTTTTAATTTAACAGCTCTCGCAGCTTTTCCAGTTAAATTGACTGTTCATTATTGAGAAACACCCCCCCCTCCCCTTCCTCCCCTCCCTGGCTTCTGAAGGTCTGTGTGGTGCGATTTAATGAATCTTTGGCACAAAGCTCTCTTTCAGGGAAGGCAAAGAATAGGCCAGCCTATTTAGGTCCTGGAAGGCTGTATGTCAAAGCTTCCCCATAATGCTTGTCAGAGAAGGGCAGAAATTCCCACTGCCGAAAGAATGAGCAAGGAGTCGACGGGCCGGATTGACGAGCAGATTAAGACGCAAGCAGGAAATGAGATTGTATGTTTAGAACACCTGTTTGGCTGCTCTCATTTTCCCATCACCGGAGAGAGAAGGGGGGTTGGAGGACAAAAACCCAAAACCCAAATGCAGGCCAATTTTTTTATTTGAAAATCTCTAGCACTAAAATGGCTTGACCTTGTGGTGTTCCATCAGTCGGTCGCTTTCGTTCCGTCCTGTCAATGCCTGGGCGACAAAACGAAGGAGGTTTCTTCTACAGCAAAATCTCAAAAGTACTGCAAAAACGAAGCCGGTTCGAGTCCCGTTTTGTCAAACAAGAAGGACTCGTTTTATTGGGAGCAAAAAAGTTGTCCTTCGCAGCCTTGATATGACTAAATCTCTGGCCTCCTTGAATGACGCATTCAAGGCGGTCGGCAGCATTTTAAAAATAAGTTAGGTATTCACATCCGTTGTTGGCTGCCCTGGTGAGAATGTTCTTCGGTCAGCGAACAGCGAACTTTTAAAACACAGCAATCCACTATAAAACGGATTTAATTGCAAATGTAAAAGGCACATTATTTAAATAGTCTTAAAAGAATCAGGGAAATATAAAGGTCTCAGTGTGTGTTATATGCCAACAAGTCACTCCCCAATTTATGGGCAACCCAAACAATGTTTTTAAGGTGTGGAAGATATTTAAGGAATGGTCTTGCATTGCTACCCTGGAGGACTTCTATGGTAGAGTAGCAATTTAAACTTATTTCTCCTGAGTCCTACTCCGATAGTCCATCCACCTCACCCCTGTGGCTCTTGCAAAAGTCCCTCCCGGTTGCCAAAATGGCCACAAAGCTGCCACAAAAGGAAGTGCCGGGGCAAACATTTCTGAAGGAATCTTCTTCGGCTGAGGAGCCTCCACCAGAAAGGCCCTGCTATGTCAACATTATTTATGGATCCCTTTTGCGCAAGTACTGGGAGGTACTGTCTTAAACTCTTAATAAGTTCAAGATAAAAAGGAGGAAAAGGCAGGGGGGAAAAGGAAAATAAACAATTGCAGATGCCAGCTCTTCACCGTACAATATGTCATGTAGTTACATACAGTAAATGTTGAGTACTGTGGTACCTTGTATAAAGGAATTAATTCGTTCCAAATGAAATTATGTTAAGCAAATTTTCCTTTATACAAATTTCCCAAAGGAATGCATTGAAAATGGAGTAGTCCCATTTTTATGTTGTACGGATTTTCCCCATAGGTGATTATGTTAAGCAGATTTCCCCTCTCTCTGGAATGTTTTATGTTGTACAGATTTTATGTTATACATGCTGTTTGTTATACAAGGGTCCACTGTATAATCAAATAGCTTGAAAACTTTATATTACTTTTATAATCCTTTACCACATTAAAAAAACAATTTTAACTAAATGTTGTCATATCGATATTAAATGTTTTATGTATATTTATTTAATATGTCATTTCCCCCCTTTTATTATATTTTTATTTTCTGGATCCTGTTATCGTGTCTTATATTTTGTTTTAAACCACCTGGAATGGCCCTCATTGCTAGATGGGCAGTATAAAAATCTAATTAGTAAGCAATCAATCAAGCAAGCAAGCAAGTAAGCAAGCAAGTAAGTAAGTAAGTAAGTAAGTAAGTAAGTAAGTAAGTAAGTAAGTAAGTAGGGGGTGTGGTGGCTCAGTGGGATAAGCGCTGAAATGTCAGCTGCAAAGTCAGCACATCAGCGGTTCGAATCCCGGGTGCCATGCTGCAGAGTGAGCGCCTGCTGTTAACCCCAGCTCCTGCCAACCTAGCAGTTCTAAAGCATGTCAATGCAAGTACTGTAGATAAATAGGTACCTCCAAAAAAACGGGAAGGTAAACAGTGTTCTGTGTGCAGAAATGCGGCCATGCTGTCCATATGGCCACAGACTTGCACAACACTGGCTCTTTGGCTTGGAAACGGAGATGAGCACCACCCCTAGAGTCGGACACAACTAGCATGCAAGTGCGGGGGGAACCTTTACCTTTTACCTAAGTAAGTAAGTAAGTAAGTAAGTAAGTAAGTAAGTAAGTAAGTAAGTAAGTAAGTAAGTAAGTAAGTACCGGTAAGTGATTTTTCTGGACTTCTAGACCTCCACTTCAGCATGGACACTAGGAGGTGTTAGAAAGATACTGGTGTTGGTGCTGCTGTAGTCCTAAAGTAACTCTTCCATATTCTAAATCATCCTTGGGTAGAATGGAGAGGGAAACCCTGCACCCAATGACCTTTCAACCTATGTTCTAGTTAGGGATGGGTGCCACCTAGTGTCTAAAGTTGCTACTGCAGGCATCAAATATACAATAATTTAATTTAAGTTAACTAGTGCAATTTAAACACCAAACAAATAAGCATGCTACATCACATGCTCACTAGCCTTCATGTTTTTGGAGCCATGGTTCCGTAAAACAGACATTTGCTCTCTTTTATTATTTGGATGCTCACCTGTTTCTGCAACCACATTCTAAGAGTGTGTTTATTTTCAGGAAAGTTCCATTGATTTCAGTAAATTTACCAAACCCCACCCCCCAATCCATTTTTATCCAGCTAGTGTACTGGATGTGCATTTGTGCCACTAGAGAGAAACACAGCCAGAGGGGATTTGCTCAGGAGAACAATGGATGGCACTGAGGCAATGATGAATTCTTTCCTATCTATCGTGATACCCACTGCAACCACGAAAGCTGCGTAATGTGGCAAATGTGAATCTAGAACCCAACAGTATGGTCAAGAGATACCTAGAACCCTAAAAATGGGAAGCTTACAATATTGTCTTCTACATTCCTTTCTCAGCTGCATTTGCTTTGTAAGTTTTTAAGCAAGCATCCCAGTTTCTTAAAGTCTCTTAAAGGGGCGGGGGGCAAACAAACAAACAAACACAAGGCGAGGAGCGCCTGGCACTCACTGCTTTACATACACATCAGAATTTTTTCACCTTCGGAGACCAGGTACTTGAAAAGTGCGCTGGGATGCGCTTAAGTGGGCGTGGTCGTACTTAATTTTTTTAAAAGTCCGGAGCTGGTGGGAAAACAATGTTAAGCTCCGCATCTGGGAACCCTTTGCCTCGGATTTTAGAGGCCGTGTAAAAGCACCCTCTATGAACCCCTGTCTAGGACAGCAGCAATCATGTGAGCTTGGGCTGAAATGAAAGCTTCAACAAAATCAAAACGGAATGGGGACTTTTCAGGAAGCAAGAAGTCAGGGTATCTAATCCCTGATGCTCTCATGCATTTGGCTTTTGTGTAGTGTGAGACAACTTTAGAAAACCCCAGTTACCAACAATGGGAATCCGTGTCCTGAAACACAATATTCTGTGGTCTGGATTCCACTGTTCAAATGCAGCTCCCAAGTATACTTTGGTTTTTTAGTCAGGCATCTTGAAATGGATCTCCATGGAGACACTGTTGGAAGTCATCGGGTTGTATTAAATAGCTAGGCTCATTAGGTTGACAGTGGCCTGAAGAGGCTAGTTAGATGTCCACCTAATGAGCCTATTCAGACCAGGGTGATGTGAAATCAAGGTGTACTATAAAATGGAGGCCTTGCCACAAACTTTCCTTGTGCTGTTGAAGCTGCTTGGATGAGTAGTGAAACATTTCACACTCAAAAGGAAAGAATCCCAGTTGCCATGGCTCAACTTCCAGATAACCTCGCCTGGATGACTGAGAATCTTCATAGACATCTTGAGGTCAGCACATTTCCAAGGTTGCTCGTTCATGGGAGAATGACCAAAGACAGAATGAGGAAGAATCCAGACGCAGGGGAGTGGTTGCAAGAGACAGAGATCTAGTCTCCTGCGCTCCCAGACGAATCTGGTGGGGCCACTGTGAGATACAGGAAGCTGGACTAGATGGGCCTTTGGCCTGATCCTGCATGGCTCTTCTTATGTTCTTCTTAAAAAGCAAACCTGGCCTCTTTTACGTAGCTGGCATTGATCCTCCTGAAGGCATTTGCCAAACCTGGGGCTTTGTTCCACAGAAATCCAGGATCCATCCATCCACCCACCCACGCACCCACCCACCCACCCACGCACCCACCCACCCATCCAATCGGAAAACGCCAAGAAAGAGTTAAGGGAGCCACTCGCCACCCCTCCCTCCTCTTTCGGACGTCCCTCCCTCCCTCCCTCCCTCCCTCTCTCCTCCTCCTCCTCCTCCTCCTCCTCCTTGGCCCTAAATGAGACTCCGGAGGCGGGTGAGGAGAGAAGGAAGCCGTCGGAGGGCAGCGGAAGGGCGGTTCTCCCTGTGTCTCCCGGCTTGGCGTCGGTGGCCCAGGGAACGAAGCAGCCGCCAAGGCGGATCGAGCCGAGAGAGAAAAGAAGAGAACCAGGATTTAAGGCGGGGAGGAGGAGATAATGATGATGATGATGATGATGCCCCGCCAGTCCGGCTCGTGGTGGCCGGAACGACTGCCGTCTCCTCCACCGGATCGAGACACGAGGGCGGCTTAAGGCTCGCACCAGGAGGCTTCCAACCCGTCCTTCGGGATCTCATCTCCTCGGCGGCCGGGCGAGGCTTCTTGGAGGGGTCCCCGATCCGAGGCCATGGCCGTCCAAGCGGCGACGCTCCACACTCATCATCATCATCATCATCATCCTTTCGTCGCCTTCTGTTTTCCTCCTGGGGCGGCGGCGGCGGCGGTGGATCTGGGCGAGTTGGCGGAGCTGGAGAAGAGCTACGAAGGCCGGGGAGGGATCCTGCTTGGAGGCGGCGGCGGGAGCGATCCGGGCGATTTCAAGGAAGCCACCCGCGATCTCTTGAGCTTCATCGACTCGGCGTCCAGCAACATCAAGCTGGCGCTGGACAAGCCGGTGAAATCCAAGCGCAAAGTCAACCACCGCAAGTATTTGCAGAAGCAGATCAAGCGCTGCACGGGCATGATCGCGGGGAGCGCCGCCGGGACCAGCCCGATCGCCCCTTCCCCGGGCAGCCCGGAGCCTTCGAATATGACTCATAACAGCCCTCCGTTGCTGCAGACCGCGAATAAAAAGTTGCCAGCGGGCGCTTCCAACCTGGCCGGCTCTCTATCGCCTCCTAGCGGAAGCGCGGCGCTTCCCACCAAGCCGCCCGCGAAGCGCGAAGGCAGCGTGCTGCAAAGCAAAAGCCTGGCCGCTCTCTTCGACTCCTTGCGACCCGCGGAGGGCCCGATCCGGGCGCTGGCTTTGGCGGATCCGAGCTTGGAGCTGCCTGGCGGCCACAGAGAAGGCACATCAGGGCCCGTGGGGCCTGGAGGCAAAAAAGTACCCCTACGGAACCGCAACCTGCCCCTCTCCTTCTTCACCGAGCCGGCCCCGAGCCGGGGCATCGGTGCGGCGTCGGCAGGTGCCACCGCCTTGAAAGATCCCCGGGGCCCTAGCCTGGGCCCGACGGCGGCGCCGGAGGAGCTCTTCGATCTTCTAGCCGGCCCCGATTACAGCAACCTGCTCCCGGATCCTCCGCAGGCGCCCTCGCCGCCGCCGGGCTTCCCTTCCAGCCACCTCCAAGCCTCGGATCTGGGCCTGGAGCCGCCGTTGTACGAGTCGCTGCTTCCTCTGCCCCACCTGCTCTACCCGGAGCCCCCTTTGCGCCCTTTGCCGGCTCTTTACACCGCCCCGACGGACCCAGCAGGAGCGGTGGTGGGTGAGGGCGTCCCTGCGGCAGGGGCAGCTCACTTCGCCCCCTTCTTTCCGGACTGCCCCCTCCCGCCCCCTCCCGCCATGCCCTATGAGTTCACCCCTGGCCCCGGGTACAGCCGAGGAGTGCCCTACCCCAGCCTTTAGTGGTGGGGAAGGAGGAGGAAGAGGAAGAGAAGGAGGAAGGCTTTGGAAAGGGAGGGGTGCGTTTGTGAGGGGGGGCAGATCCTGGAAGGAAGGGGTGCGTGCAGACCTGTGCATGGGGCCACACACTGGTTTGGGTCCTGTGTGTGTTGGCAGTGCATCCTTAGACCTTGGGGTGGACTTGGGTAGCTGTTAAGGATGTTCAAACTATCACGATTAAATGTAGCCATTTAAGGATGTTGCCTGGATTTCAACTTAGGGCAGCCCTTTCCGTGGCTTTGTAGGTGGATCAGCTGCTCAACACAGTTTCCCCAGTCCTTCTAGGTGGTCCCCTGGCCATCTTGCTCACGGCCATCCAAGTGGCAGGGCTTCTTGGCTTACGGTTCCCTACTTGGGGTAACCCAGGGGTCCTTGGACTGCAACTCCCCCAGATGCCTGGCCTGCACAGCTGGCAGTGGAGACATCTAGGAATGGCAGTCCTACAACCTGGGGTTACTCGAGGTTGATTTGGGCTGGTTCATCTTCTGGGAGGCATCATGAGGATCTGACCAGATGCGTCCACCCACTGCAAAATATGGAGATCCCCTCCCTAAGAACTTGATGGGCTGTTTTATTCACTGTTCACGCTTTTAGATGCTTAACATGTGGCCCCTCCAGATTAGAACCTGGAAACATCTACGTGGTTTTTTTTGTACTCTCACCCACAGAATTCATAATCCAAAAGAACTTTTCCAGGTTGCACCAGGAGCTGTTGAACTCCAGTTCCCATCAGCCTTCACCAGCCCAGGGTGGTGGAAGATGGGAGTTGCTCTCTCTGGTGTGGTATACGTTCCCAGTCCTTATTTTGAGATGGGTCTAGGGAAAACAGAACCTTGGGTCCCCGATCAACCCAAAGGTGTTGTAGAGCCATATTGGGTGCCCCCCATATGCTTTATGTTTTCTTCTTCTTTTAAGGTGAAGGAGAAAACGAAGGAAGAACCAATGAGAAAAATCTGGGAGAATTTAATGTTTTCTGGACACCTCTTAAAATTCTGCAAGAAGACGGGGCAGTTGCATGATAAACATTTCTGAAAACCATATCAGGCAAGGCATGCCCTGACACATTTCTGCAAATCCAGGTGCTACCACTGGGTCTGTTTGATGCCAACGTTATTGCTTGCCATTCTCTTGTTTTTTTTGGGGGGGGGTCTCTTCTGTGATAGATCTCTGGTTTTGGCCCCAAGGCTGTGCCTTCGATAGAACATGGAAGGCTGCTGAGACCTTCGAAGCACTACAGAGCCCAGCATTCTTTGGGAAAGACCATGTTCTAAACCAGTGTTCACATACTGAGTGTGAACACTTGTCTCTCTTTTCCCAACTTTATAGGTTTCTGAGTGGCCGTAGAAAGTCACTAAACCCAAGAAGGGACAGTGGCTTAAGCAATGATTTTTTTTAAAGGGGGTTGCTGTGTTTTGGCATAAATGTGTAAGCCAAATTTCGGGCAATCTAGATATTTTGGATTCTAGTGTTTTGAATCTACAGCTGGTCAATGATTTTGGAAACTTTCCAAACGTTTTAAAGGCCAGAGTTTCCTCACCTCTGATGGAGAGGGGGTGGTTGAGGAAATGCATCTTGGTGTCACAGAATTCCTGTTGTGGCAGGTGGGTTGGACTAGATGACCCTCAAAGGACCCTCCCAAGACTGCAGTTCTGAATCTATGAATGGCAGGACATGGGTGAGGTGTTGTACCATTTATCCAGCAGGGAAGGTGAAATTCCGAGGTGAAACATTGATAGATCCAACTCCCCTTCTTCCCTATCCCTATTGATCTTTATCCCTATTGATTTTTTGATCCAGGGCGATTTGATTTCTAGCATCTCTTGAGGAGGGCAAAATATGACTTTCTGGATTTGGCCCTTGCCAGGAGAGCCAGTGATGAGGAGTGCAGGGAATGGCATTCAGAAAGCATCACCCACCCCAGGGTTGATTGTTTCCAGCCAGTTGCATGACAAAAGCAGCATGCCAATAGCTTGGGCAGAACCTGAAGCTCCTTGGAAATCAGTTGCAGAGTGTTGAGATAACTCCTGTAAGCATTTATATGTGGGAAGAAACCTCATAGGAATGTAATTCTGTGTAAACCTGCCTCAGTAAGAAAGTACTTTTTCACCCAGAGAATCACTGGTCTCTGGAACTCCCTGCCAGAAGAAGTGGTGACAGCTGTCAGCCTTGACAGCTTTAAGAAAGGATTGGACAAGTTCATGGAGAACAAGGGTATCCATGGCTATCGTTATGGATGCCTGAGAACAACCTCCGGGTTGGAGAGAGAAGCAGGCTATCTCTCAATGCCATTTGCGGGGAATCGTAAGCAGGTGAAGACATCTGCTTGGGAATACTCTGAAGGAAATGGTGAGCTGCTGTATGAGACAGAATGCTGGACTGGATGGGCTGTGGCCTGCTCCAGTCAGGCTGTTCTTATGTTCTTACATAGAGTGCTTGTGGGGTCCCAATAACTAATTCAGCAGCCGCAAAGCAAGCTACTGTCACAAAGAGCAGCTCTAAAGCAAGGTACTGTCATAAAACAGCAGCCGTAAAGCAAGCTACTGTCACAAACAGCAGCCGTAAAGCAAGCTACTGTTGCAAAACAGCAGCTGTAAAGCAAGTTACTATCACAAAATAACTGTTTTGGGGACATTTTGGCATTCTCGCTTATCCACGGTTTTCATTATCCATGGGAAGGCTTGGAAACCAATTCCCAGCGGATACTGGGGTCCTACTGTACAAAGAGTGATGCTTACATTTTTTTTCATGTGAAAGCTACACCCCCTATTTATTGCATCAATACTGCATACGTTTGGCCTCGGATTACACGGAATGTGAAAGATGTAAGCCCACTGGGGACTCTTAAGTTCAGTAGCTATGAAGATGTGTGTCTGTAAGAAGGTGGTAGGTGCTTGGTTGGAAGCTGTCGCTCATTACTGCTCCTTGTAAACATGTACATGTTTGTAGATATATGCCTCTACAATCACTTTTTGCTGCCTGTATCAAAACTCTAAGTGCCCACTGACCTGCTCACCTCTGGTGAGTTGAGTGATACCTCCAGGCAACCAGGCTGCAAAAATAAATCCTGTTTTGTTTCCTCCAACATCATTGGCAATTATTATAGTTGAATATGTAGGCAAATGAACATTTTGATGGGGTGGAAAGCTTTGGGGGAGGTGATTTGTTTGGACTCATATTATAAGAGGGACTTGTACTCAGTTTTCTTGATATTTTTGGTTTTACTGAAGCAGTGGGACTGCACCGGTATTGTTCTTTTCCTAAGATTACCAGTCGCCGAGCTGCATGATTTCTTGAAAAAGGGAAGAGTAATCTGTTCCCCAGCACCCTTCTCCCTTCAAGCCCCATTTTTTGCATAATAGGACAAGAATGAAAGCACATTGATAAATATGATCAATGACCTTTGGCACGACAGATGGCCTTTGATCCTGGAAATTTTATGATTAAAATGTAGAATTTTGGTCTGTACTGGAGATGCAAAATTTCCAGAAATTTTGAAGTTCGGGGGGGGACCCATCCCCCCCCATTTTCCCCGCCCGGAAAAAAATGGAATTTTTTGGAAAAAGTGGGGGAAAAAAGCTACATTAGCACTACCCCCTTTTACAGCTTGAAAGTCATTCTGTTACTTTAGGAACATAAAATATGACTATGGACATTTTGACTTGGCATAAAATTATCACTAGCATATTAAAATATAGTCTATGCAAAAAATTATTTGTAATTGTAACAAATTGAGTAACAGTCTCCGTGAACTGTTTGCTAGTTTTTGTGGAACAAAAAAAACTCTACAGAACAATGTTTAAAATCTAGAATTAACAATTATTCATATTTCTTCTCTACAGTATTAAATAAAAATAAAATAAAATAAAAACCTCATTCTCATAAAAAGAATTGAAGAGGGGAGAAATGTATAGAAGGGAGTGGACCAAACATACCCACCCATGTGCAAAAACAAAAGTGAAGCCTTTTTCTTTTGACAATAGCAGCATCTCTTAAAGGAAGAAATGCATCTTGTTCTTAGAGAGTTCAGGTTGTAACCTAGGACTTGCTTGTTTTCAGTGCACAGAAATTAGAATAATCTGATACTGCGCATAGTTTTAGAAATGATTTAGAAAATACTTGAACACCCTATCTTAACATGTTTTATTCATCATGTTAAAATAAAACATTCCATCATGATTTTTCGTTAAAATTTTTTTCTCCAATTTTTCGGGAAACGAAAAAGGCTTCCGAATTTTTCCAGTCCCCCCCCCCCGGGCCTTCACATCTCTAGTCTGTACAGGTGAGACTGGGCGTTTATACACGACCCCTAAACTCCGGGGCAAATGGCTCCCAGCTCCGGAGCTTAAAAATGTTTCCCCACCAGCTCCGGAGTTAACAGGAAATTAAGTGCGACCAGGCCCACTTTAGCGCATCCCAGCACACCTTTCAAGTACCTGCTCTTTGGAGGTGAAAATTATTTGATCCGGTGTAACGATAGTGAGTGCGGGGCTCTCCTTGCTTCTGTTTGTTGTTTTTTTGGCTCCCGCCCCTTTAAGAGCTACTTTTACAGAGACTGGAATGTTGCTGGCAGGAGCGAAAGGCAGAACGGAGGTGAGCAGCATGCTTTTCTTTCTCTTTTTCTCCCTCCCCTCACGCAGCCAGCAGCCAGGAAGTGTGGAGGAGTGGGGACACAGGAAGAGCGACGAACCCCTAAGATTTCTGGTCCGAATTTAAGTGGCCAGCGGATCTTAGGGGTCGTGTGAAAAGGCCCACTGTTGGTGTTGGGAATCAAACGTTTCACCCCTCACGTGAGTTCCTTTCCTGCATGTAGTAGACTTGGATGCCAGAAAGAAAGTTTTAGGATCCACCCATGTCCCGAGTTCCTGTTTTACTGCAGTTAGGGTGCTGTTTACCCTGGGTGAAAGTTGAACTCATAGTCCAGTGTGGTATCATCCAGGATTCCAGCATCTCTTTCTCCCTCTGCATAAAGGAAGGCTCCACATTTCATCACAAGGGTTGGTGATGTCTGATGCTGTCTGGATCCGGGGCCAGAATGTCTTCCGTTTAATTGTGTACTCTACTGTGATCCTTCCTGCGCAGGATGGAAGCTGAATGTCCGTCCCCCTTGCTATTGAGATGGGGCCATTCAGCTTCCATCATGCACAGGAAGTTTTTTCCCCTGCCCAAACTGAAAAGAAAAGTAGCAACTCTTTCTGCCAGGTCCTTCTGTCCCACAAGCTTCATTGAAATGCATTGCACAGAGGCACTGGCAGGAGGCTGTTCTTCCTTGTAGCAAGAGGAGAAATCCCTGTTGGATCGCGCCCATCGTGGCTTGCTCGGTGCTGCTTGCTTGGTGACCAGAGGGGTAGCTAGGGTTTTCAGCTCCCTGGGACAAAGTCAGTTATTGCACCCCCCCTCCAAGGGAAGGGGTGGGGCTAAGGCACCACGGAGAAGCTGGCGGCTGTGGCCAGGTAGCCCTCCACGCCAGCCCTGGCAGGTTACCTGCAATGTGCCTTCCCACAGTTTCTGGGTGGGGAGCCATTTGGCTCCAATTTCGTGCCCCCAGATGCTGTGCCCAGGGACAGATGTCCTCCCTTGCCCCCCATAGCTACGCCACTGTGGGTGATACATACAAGCACTGACTAAAAGATGGCAGAACCTGCTACATGCTGTTCAGTCCAAGAGTAGATCCATTGAAATCAAGGGGGAACTGAATTAGTCTCTTTCATTTCAGTAGGTATACTTCCAGTGGTGTGAACTGTAGGGTGCATGTGTGGGATATATCACAACCTACATATACTTTGAGGATCTTTTTAGTCGGGAGGGACTTTCTTAGACTTGTATAAATGTCAGTGGCAGCCAAATGTTCCCTCTCTACCTCATTTTCTCATCTTTCCCCCCCAGTCAGGATTCTGTCAGTGTTAGTTAAGGCATCTGTAGACAGAGAGAAGTGTTTTGTCAGCTGTGTATCCAATCAGTTGATCAGTAATTAAGCTAGTTAACCAGTTCAGCTCTATGATGTAAGGAGTTAATATGTTCTACACAACGTGATGTTTGTTTTTATCTATGAAGCACTGTAAGTAATGGAGTCTCTGTGTGAATGTATTGAGAGAGTAAGTGCCAGTCGAGGTGAACAAACCAACAAGGGTTGGTCTACTGAGGGACTCTTGAAGCTAGTCTGCTCTGTAGGTCTATGCCTGAAAGAGCTTATCTGCTACGTAGTTAAACAAAGTTTATTTATTTTTTATAAAACCACACTCAGTTTCTTCAGACACACAGGGGGCCAACCTACTTTATTTTCTGGCAGCCTTTTATTTTTGTTTGTTTGTTTATTTATTTTAATTAAAAGTTTTTCTGAACCCCTCCCGATGTAGCCTCTGCACCAATAATGTGAGGGATGCTCCTTAGATTTCCCATTCCTGGATCACTGTGTGTGCAACACAGCTTTGTATATCTGATAAAAGAGAGTGATTGGTTTCTTTTTCTAAGGCATGGCCTGATTTCCTTTCACAGTGCTGAATGCTGGCTTGGGGTGGGGGCAATGCTGTTTTTCTGCATTGTCTCTACATTTATGATCTTCCTTTTCGGTTTCCTTTTTTTCTACTTCAAGAACTGCATTATAAAACCGATTAAAAGCAAAACTGATGTGTATTAGAGTCCCTCTGAACCTTATTGTTACAGAGGTTAATCGATTCATGATTACCGGTATATACCATTCCTTTAGGACTCAAGGTTTTCTTTCACTGAGGACTGGGTCAACTGATAGGTATGTCTGACATTTTCCCATTATGACAGGTGGTTGTTGTGCTTTTCAACACAGCCATGACTGATTAAATGTGACATCTATTTGTAAGTTTGTGTGTCTCCTACTCCTGACTGGAGCCAGTGTGAAACCATTCTCCTTGTATTTTTAGTGTGAAACCAATCTCCTTGTATTTTTGTTATAGGAGTTAGACAAGGCCTGAAGGCTTCTAATTCAAGGAAACAACAGATTTACTCATACGTGTTGTTGCTACATCTAAGGGCCTCAAGCCCCACGCTTAGTCTAGGATAGGTCTTGTAGCGGACACTATTATTTAGGTTGCAATCCAAAACACACATGTGGGTGCATAATACCCATAGACTCTGGTGGGACTTACTCCTGAGTAAGCCTCTGTAAGATTGGACAGTCATGTTGGTGGATTCAGCAACGAGCAACGTAAGTGGATGGATCGGAAAACTCTGGGTGGACCGAACCGGATCAGCTCCACTGGTGCAATTTGTATGAACTCTCTTGGGTGTTTTCCTCATGGACTTGAAACCAGCTCCAACGGAGTCATTCATCTTGTACAAAATGTAATTTGGTCATTAAGTTATGCTAATTAAACTCGATGAAAAGTGGTGAAACTGGAGGCGCCCTGTGCTTGAACCATGAGTGATTTAACCCATCTGTAAAACGTAAACACGGTCTACTCAAGTGTGTTTGTCAAGCTGTTGCCCAACACAGCTTTAATATTTCTAAATTTATTCCTGGCTGGGTTTTCCACCAACTACCTCTTTCTTTCTCGGTTGTGATTTCCTTCCTTCAGGTTTGAGCATATGTATGTAAACATTGTGGCGAAGCTAAATGCAACAGGGCTGAGCCAAGAATACTAGCATAGTTTAACTTTGAGGTCTTAATGCCACGTATCTACACCTCAGGAAGGTATACAAACTCTTTAGAACGGGAGGAAGCAGGCAAAATGTGGGAGATACCACAGAACAGTGGCATTTAAGGAAAGAGGATATGACCAGTTGGAAACCCCGTATTGGAATCTAAAGAGGGTTTTTCTACTCTAATCTACCAACTACTGTACTTCAGTTGCTGGAAGGCTTTCTAAATAAATGCATAGGTGCTGTTACAAGCTCATTTCCACAGCCACAAGCCGAATCTTAGGACAGTTTTACAGGCTTCCTGTCTGTAAAAGAGAAAGCAATATAAGATATATAAGAAGAGCCATGCTGGATCAGGCCAAAGGCCCATCTAGTCCAGCTTCCTGTATCTCACAGTGGCCCCACCAGATGCGTCCGGGAGCGCATGAGACTAGATATCTGTCTCCTGATACCACTCCCCTGCATCTGGCCCTTGAAGTACCTCGGTTTAAAGCCTGGAGATTACACATCTCCATCATGGTTTGTAACCTGTGATGGACGTCTCCTCCAGGAATCTGTCCAATCCCCTTTTGAAGGCATCCAGGCCAGATGCCTTCACCACATCCTGTGGCAGGGAGTTCCACAGACTAACAACGCGCTGGGTGAAAAAAATATTTTCTTTTGTCTGTTCTTACTCTCCCAGCCCTCAATTTGAGTGTATGTCCCCTAGTTCTGGTATTTTGTGAGAGGGAGAAGATGGTTTGATTTCTCAAAGTCTAATTTGAAAAAACTGCCCCTAGACCAAACTTGCCTTGTGGGCTCTGCCCACTCTTTACAGCTTGGCACCCTTAAAGGACTTCTCGTACTCTCTCTGGTGAGTGACCCAAAGCTGGCCATTCATTCACTGTTCTATCAAGATTCCCTTTCCAGAACGGAAAGGTCACTGGAGTTATGAAGTGCTCGTGAAACAAAAGCCACCGAATGGCGACAAAAGGCTGGGAATAAAGCAAGCCTTTCCATGGGCTTCCTTCCAAGGGACAAGGTGAAAGAGAACATCCTGAGCCTGGAAAAATGACCAGTCCTTAAAAAAGACATTAACAATGACGTGCCTAATGTCAACCTGTGCACTTCCAAACAGTGCTTTGGACGTATTTTCCCTCTTTTTAGACGTAGCTCATTGGTTGTGTTCTCAAGCTGCGGATCCAGAGGTTGGACAATCAGTTCCCTGCTGTGCCTTCTTGACAAAGGGTATTCGTACACGACCCCTAAACTCCGCAGCAAATGGCTGCCAGCTCCGGAGCTTACAATTGTTTCCCCACCAGCTCCGGAGTTTGCAGGAAATTAAGTACGACCACGCCCACCTAAGCGGGTCCCAGCGCACTTTTCTTGTACCTGCTCTAGGAGGGTGAAAATCCCCAGGTCCGGATTTAATCTGGTGAGTGCGGGGTTCTCCTCGCTTCTGTTTGTTTTTTTAAGAGAAGGGGTGGGAGGCAAAAAAAAAGAAAAAACAGAAGAGAAGGAATCAGGACAACGGCGGGGCTCCGGGCAGCTTCGGAGGAGAGCCTGCATTTTTTCCTCTCTTTTTTCCTCCCGCCCCTCACGCAGACAGGAGCAAGGACGTGCGGAGGGGTGGGGATGTAGGAAGAGCAACGAACCCCCAAGATCTCTGGTCCGAATTTAAGTGGCCAGCGGATCTTAGGGGTCGTGTGAAAAGGCCCAAAGGCAGGATCTGATGATTTGTAGAATTGCTTGCAGCTCTAAGATTTATTTTATTAATTTATTTTAGAGTATTTTTACCCTGTCTTTCTCCTTGGAAAAGGACCCCAGGTGGCTGGGATAAGGATAATATGCAGACCAGTACAATTAAGACATGTTCAAGTATTTGAGAACAAGGAATCGAGGGACATCTTGCAGCATTAATAGACAACAATCCATTAAAGCAACACAGTTATAAGTAGGCATAAACAAAGTCTATGTCAGGGCTGTTCAACTTTGAACAGGCTAAGGTCTACTTTTTCTGTCCCAAAGTGCCCGAGGGCTACTACACTAAAACCTCTACTTACAAATTTTATCTGTTCCGAGCACATACTCATAAGTATGAACATTTGTAAGTGGAGCAGCGGTTTCCCATAGGAATGCATCAAAAACCAATTAATCCATTGTGGAGGGAACAGATTTCAATGCGCCATGGCCCTTGAACTGCCCTGCTCAGCTGAGACAGTGGGCTGGCAGACCCAGAACTTTGCTGGGGAAGTGGTGGTCCTTGGGATGGGGGGAGGGGTGGAGAACTTGTCCCCTCACTTTTTTTATTGATGGCCGGCGGGCTACTTTTGAACCCTTCACGGGCTACCATTGGGCAGCCCAATGGCCTGTTGGGCAGGCCTGGTCGATGTGAAGTCATAGATTCATATACAATACACATGGTAGTCCATCATTCAGGGAAAGCTTGCCTGAAGAGAAAGGTCTTTGCTTGTTTCCGGAAGGACAACAGAGATGAGGCAGTCCTGGCCTCTAGTGGGAGGGAGATCGCTATTAAACTTCCATCTGCCTTCGTGAACCAGCAGATAGGAAATAAAATCATTTCAAAAAATTACAGTTGCCAACATCCCCAGGCCAAATCCATCACATTCAGGCACCCAGACATTATTGGATTACACTCGCTTGAGTTGGATTCAAAGGAATTCAAAATTTTGGATCAGGAGTGGGCAGATTTCAGGTTGGTTTCATTTTCTGTGTCTTGTGCTAGAACTGGGGACGGCCCCGCTATTAGTCAGAGGGAGGCCACAAGTGGTCGGTTTCATTTGAAAAAATGGAGAGCAAAACAAGAGACAATGCTGGGGAAATACCTTTAACTATTGCTCACTAGTGCAAGCATGCCCAAACGTTAGCCTTCCATATGTTTTGTACCACAACCCCGACAGTCCTTTGTCATTGGCAATCTAATCTTAGAATTCTGGGAGTTGTGGTCCAAAACATCAGGAAGGATGAGGTTTTGACATGCCTGCGATTAGTGGCTCTCTCTGATCAACACATTGGCAATTAAAGACTCCTCCTCCAGGAAGAGAAGTAAACTAACAACACCCAATCATCCCAAAGAACAAAACCTTATCAAACACCTTTTGGAAGTGATCGTGTCCTGTTGAGATTTTTGCTTTCTTACATGATCCTTCATTTAAGTAGCGGACACATGGCTGCTCAGGGTGACGACTGGACCTGCGACTCATCCATGGCGGTACCACTGGTTAAATAAGTCACCGGTGCATCAGTTTACGGGATGAATCATTTTGGTTTCTTTTAAATTTTGTGGACAAAGAAGTGCCAGGGGTTCACAAATGTACTTTGAGCGGGACCTGGAAGTCGAGTCATGGCAACTGGACTTCTTTTCTTGAGAGACTGAAATGTTTAGGTGCTCATCCAAACAGCTTTGTCCATCTGAGGAAAGCTAGTTGCGAGTCCTCCATTTTATAGTCTGCTTTGACCTCATGTCACCCTGGTCTGAAATAGGCTCGTAAGATGAACAATGGCCTGAATAGGCTTGTTAGGTGGACAAAGGCCCACCTTTACAACCTTCCCAACACCCAAGGTGGCTGTAAAGGCGGGCCCTTGTCCAACTAGGTGGTTCTCAACTTTCCTAATGCCGCACCCCTTTAATACAGTTCCTCATGTTGTGGTGACCCCTTGTCCTGCTTGGAAGAGGCCACAAGCCCCCTTTGGCAGGCCACTGCCGCAGGTGCCATAGAGAACTTCCCTCTATAGCAGGTATGTCCAAACTTCGGCCCTCCAGATGTTTGGGACCACAACTCCCAGAATTCCAAGCCTGTATTTCCAATGGCAAAGGACTGTGGGAGTTGCAGTCCAAAACATCTGGAGGGCCGAAGTTTGGACATGCCTGCTCTACAGGCACCCTCAGCCAATCGCAGCCTCCAATGCCATTGACTGACATCCCCTCCAACCTATCAAGCTGTAACTCACTCTTTCCCCCCTTCCTCCCCCTCCTCCACCAGACCCAAACCATTTGTGCCTTTTTCTTCACTAGCTCATGGCGACCCCTGTGAAATGGTCATTCGACCCCCCCCAAAGTGGTCCCAACCCCCAGTTTGGGAACCACTGGGCTAGCCTCTCACCCACCTCCTTGTATTCTAGGCAGTGTGATGCAGTGGTTATGATGTTGGATCTATTATAACATCTAGAATAAAGTCTCTGTTTAGCTACAAAACTGACAGTCTAACCAGGGGCTGTCAGTATCTTATTTATTTATTTATTTATTTATTTATTTATTTATTTATTTATTTATTTATTTATTTATTTGCAAGGTTAAAGCAGGAAAGAAAACAGCCTTGATTTTCACTGGTGAAAAGTTTAGGGCAGTGATGGCGAACCTTTTAGAGACCGAGTGCCCAAACTGCGATTCAAAACCCACTAATTTTTCACAAAGTGCCATTACAGCCATTTAACCTGAATACACGTGGCTGTGAAGGGGCCATGTCGGGTGCCCACAGAAAAAGCTCCGAGTGCCACCTTTGGCACCCGTGCCATAGGTTCGCCACCACTGGTTTAGGGTATAAATGTATTGAATAATAAATAAAAATACACATGTGCTGCCAAGTCAATTCTGACTGGTGGCGATCCTTTCCGGGGTTTTCCGGGTAGAGAATATGCAGATGTGGTTTATTATTCCTTTCTTCGGTGTGTGTGTGCATGTGCACATGTGTGCGCGCGCGTGTGCTCTGGGACTGCTTGCCCAAGGCTACACAGGCGGGCTCTTCTCCCAGGAGGCCCTGTGCGGAATTGAACTGCCAACCTCCGGTTCCACATCCAGATACCTCAACCACTGAGCTATCCAGCCAATTTACAAATAAATAGAAATAATCTCAGCACCCCACACTTGACCCTTATTCATACCTCATGTCTCAGGTGAGTTACTGGGGAGTATAAGAAAATCTTCTCTATAAGCCCCATGTTCTGATGTATTTCCCATTTACTTCAATAGGTTTGTGTCGGTAAATCCCTTCAGGAACTTGGTGACGAGTTCAGGTTTCTTACAGAAACTTTTACGATGATTTCTGCCAATGGTCCTTCTGCAGGTGAAGGGAATTAAGGTAAGGAAAATCTAGAAGCTGGGTTTTCATAATCATAAGAACAAATCCTAAGAATATAAGAACAGCCTTGCTGGAATATGCCACATCCCATCCAGCATTCTGTCTCACACAGCGGCTCATCATTTGATAATGTTGCATTGTTATAATGCTCCCTTATGAAACATCTCGTCCTGTTCTGCAGAAATTATTTGGATTAGGAGACATACATTTTTTTCCTGATACAGTGGACCCTCGTATAACAAACGGCTTGTATAACATAAAATTTGTACAACATAAAAAATTCCAGAGATAGGGGAAATTTGCTTCACAGAATCGCCTATGGGGCGGATTTCTACAACTTAAAAACAGTCACAATTAGGGATTACTCAGATTTCAATGCATTCCTATGGGAAACTTGTATAAAGGAAATTTTGCTTAACAGAATTTCATTTGGAACAAATTAATTCCTTTATACAAGGTGCCACTGTAATTTGAAAAAAATAAAATAAAATCCAGGTACACTTTGGACAAAGTCCTTTAGCGCCACCAAGTGGTTAGCTATCATTCCTGCGGCACACTTTCATTTGAATGCTAGATTTTAAAAGGTATTCTTCACATTTACATGGTGTTTATAGACGAAGAATGGATTTAGTGTTCTGAATTAAGATGCACCCTACCTTTTTTGGATGGGTTTTTACTGCCAAAAGGCAGCTAGAAATTGCAGCAGCAGCATTAACCGCAGCATGGATTTAGAATCTTGAGATTCTGCTGGGACTGCTGTTCCTTTTAGACTGTGCGAAGGAATGCCAACAGAAATGGTAGCTGTGTGATGTCTTCTCCATCATCTCCAGCTGAATTGGTCCAGGGCCTGCCCAACAGTGACAGCTTGTATTTTGGTCTACAACAGGGGTGTCCAAAATTTTTGCAAGGAGGGCCAGCTTTGTTGAGGTGAAAATGTGTGGGGGCCGACCACTCAGCTGCATTTTGCCCCCGGGCCGGACTTTGGAAGAGTCTCTATAACATGCAAGGAGGCAGGGAGGACGCTGCATCAATGGAGCCGGGGGCGGGTACGTTGGGCAGGTGGCTGGGTGGTGGACAGAGGCAGGAAGGGCAAGCAAACCATAATATTGCAAGCTAGCACCCCCATCCGGTATGGGGAGAGGCCAGCTGGCAGGGATGCGTGACAGGATGAGCCGGCCGGGAGAAGAGGCCACGGGCTGCTCGAAATTTGAAAATGGGCCACATTTGGCGCCTGGGCCTAACTTTGGACATGCCTGGTCTATAAGATGTTACTTTCTGGCAGGCCAGGCAGCATCTGCCACTTATACAGACTCAGAGTGGCATGGGAGGTGAGAAGCTCATGGTATTCTAATGACTGCTCACCCATCTGGAAGTTGAGTCATGGCTACTGGACTTCTTTTTGAGAGATAGAAACGTTTCGCTGCTCATCCAAACAGCTTCATCAGTCTGAATACAGCTAGTGCGAGTCCTCCATCTTATAGTCAGTCAGCTTTGACCTCTTGTCACCCTGATCTGAATATTAGGCTCATAAGATGAACAATGGCCTGAATAGGCTCATTAGGGAGACAATAGTATCCATAGCCTTAAGGTGAACAATGGCCTAAGGTGCTGAAACCTATAAAGAATGGGTTGTTAGCTATAGCCTTGTTGGTGAAGGCTTTTTGATTTATCTCTTCCAACTCTAGGATTCTATGATTCTATTATTCTCTTGCCACCACAATAACTTAACTATGCTTATGCTGGGTACTTTGGAAAGCAACTTAAGTAGCAGAGAGACTATGTCTGAGGCCGCCACCTCTGTTGAGGGAGGGGTTTTAATGCTCACATGAATGGCTTCCCTGACTCCTCTCTCAAACCACCTATCTTCTTTGTCTAATATGTGTACATCCTCATCTTTGAAAGAGTGCCCTTTGTCCTTCAAATGGAGGTGTACTGCTGATCCTGGTCCTGAGCTGTTACCCCTCCCACGTTGGGCCATCCTTCTGTTTAATGGCCATTTAGTTTCTCCAATTTAGAGGTCTGCACACTCCTCACTGCGTTGGACCGCATATACTATATAGCTCCTTTTATGTTTTGGTATATATATCAGGCCTGCCCAACAGGTAGACCGGGGGCTACCAGTAGCCCGTGAAGGGTTCAAAAGTAGCCTGCCAGCCATCAATAAAAAATGTGAGGGGATACGTTCTCCACCTTTACCTCCCACACCCCAAGGACCACCACTCCACAGCAAAGCTCTGGATGTGCCAGCCCACTGTCTTAACCGAGCAGACCAGATGATCGGCATGCCATTGAGTTGTTTGTGCCCACCTCCTTTGAATGGTGATGTCCCCCTCTTCTCCCCCCCCCCAGAGAATTCCTTCCTCCCATCCTTCCACCACCCTCCTCCTCCTCCCACCCCCACAGCTGTCTCACAGAGACTGTGACCTGCTCCTCCTCCTGCTCCCCTTCTGAGCCATTCCCCAGCTTAAGAGTTGTTTGACTTAAGAGCATGCATTCGGAACGGATTAAATTCGTAAGTCGAGGTACCACTGTAATCAGCTGATGAGGTCACTCCGAGTCCTCACCAAATGTAGCTTCTAAGGAAGGTTTTGACTCTCGTGGGAGCTTCAGTGGGCAATGCCCTTCTCCTTTGGCACTTCCTTCTTTTGCTGCAGTGCCAAGGTGTTGGTGGTTCCAAATTTCAGCCTTTCTAGCCCTCCAGTGTTGGAACAGACATTCTGGATAGTTTTGTGAATTAGGCACCTGGCTGCACTGGGCTAGAAAGATAGTAAAAAACTGATGTATTGATGCACTTCATGAAGACGTATAGGGGCCTTTTCACAAGACCCCTAAGATCCGCTGGTCCCTTAAATTCGGACCAAAGATCTTAGGGGTTCGTTGCCCTTCCTTCCTCCCCACCAGAGAAAGAGGGGGGAAAATGCAGCTCACCTGGAGGAGCTTCCCGGAGCTCCGTTTCTCTTCCGTTTCTCTTCTGCTTGCTTTTTTTCCTCCCACCTCTTCTCTTAAAGGGGCAGGAGGCAAAAAAAACACAAGCAGAAGCCAGGAGAGCCCCGCACTGACCAGATTAAATCCGGACCTGGGGATTTTCACCCACCTCAAGCAGGTACAAGAAAGTGCAGCTGGGTCGCGCTTAGGTGGGCGGGGTCGCACTTAATTGTCTGCAAAGTCCGGAGCTGGTGGGAAAACACTTGTAAGGTCCGGACCTTGCAGCCATTTCCTGCGGAGCTTAGGGGTCGTGTATAAAGGCCCTTGGTTACTAAGTAAGCATAGTTAAGCTATTGTGGAGGCAAGAGAATAATAGAATCATAGAATAATAGAGTTGGAAGAGACCTCAAGGGCCATCCAGTCCAACCCCCTGCCATGCAGGAACCCCCCATCACAGGACTCCCGACAGATGGCCATCCAGCCTATGCTTAAAAACCTCCAAAGAATGAAACTCCACCACCCTCTGTGGCAGCATATTCCATTGGCGAACAGCTCTAACCGTCATGAAATTTTTCCTAATGTTTACACTGAATCCCTTTTCCTGTAGTTTGAGACCATTGCCCTGCGTCCTAGTCTCTGAAGCCAAGGAAAATAAACCTGTCCCTTCTTCAATGTGACATCCTTTCAAATATTTAAACATAGCTATCATATCCCCCCTCAGCCTTCTTTTTGAAAGGCTAAACATTCCCAGTTCCCTAAGCTGGTCCTTGTAAGACATTTCTTCCAGACCTTCAACCGTCCTGGTTGCCCTCCTCTGTACCTGTTCAGGTATGGCATAGCATGATTTTTAAATACAATGGTGTACTTTCTGGAACCTAAGGAATGTATCTTGACTTGGATTCCTGCAATGAAACTTATAGGCTCCTTCCAACTCCATTATTCTATGATTCTATTGAGCTGTCCAAGCACCACTGCCCAAATCCCTCAAGAGAAGGGGTGAGTAAACCCCTTCTGAAAATTCTCTACCTTGAAACCCCTAAAAGGATTGCCAGTTTGCCATAAATCAAAGTTGACTTCATAGCGTATGATTATTATCAATGAAAGTATTAATTCTCTGCCCATTCTGGATATCTCCCATCTTTACACAAAAGCACGTCCTTGTTCAATAATATCAGATCTTGAACGCAATGCAGTTCTATCCTTCTTCCATAAGATGGTGCCAAAGCATTACCATTTGGTCTGTCAGAAACTCTTAAATATGACTGGTCATCTTTGCATGGGATATAAGGTGTGAAGAATGCTTCCCGCTCTTTCCTTCCTAAAATGGCTATTAGAAAGGTATTCCATAGATGGATGATTGCCTTTCTCTTGATGGTTTATGCCTGAAAGATTCTAAATGTCTTAAAACCAATCAGTATCTGAGTGATCACAAATCAGAGATGTTAGGGAAGTTAAATCAGGGAATACAGGATGGGGGGCAGGCCAGCTTCCCATTTTTGCTCTGGCTCAACAACTGGAAATCTGAAAGGGTTGCTGATTTTCTGGACATACATTTCCCCACCAAAGATGTGGTTCCAAGCCTTTATTGCAGAGTCTGAACCAAGCGCCACTGAATTGAGGGACCTCTGAGGTCTTCATCATGTTCTGAGTGACCTCCAAGGTCTTCATCACGTTCTTCACATCATCAAGACAGCAGGGAAGATTCTGGAAGGCACGGTCTAAGAATGGACCTTTTCCAAAGTCATAGAATCATAGAATCATAGAGTTGGAAGAGATCTCAAGGGCCATCCAGTCCAAAACCCTGCCATGCAGGAACCTCCATCAAAGTACCCCCATCAGATGGCCATCCAGCCTCTGCTTAAAAACCTCCAAAGAAGGAGACTCCACCATCCTCCGCGGCAGCATATTCCACTGCCAAACAGCTCTAACTGTCATGAACTTCTTCCTAATGTTCAAATGGAATCTCTTTTCCTGTAGTTTGAAAACAAACCTGTTCCCTATTTGATATTTAGATATTTAAACATGGCTATCATATCCCCTCTCAACCTTATTTTTGTAAGGCTAAACATTCCCAGCTCCCTAAGCCTCTCCTCATAAGACATTTCCTCCAGACCTTTAACCATCCAGGTCGCCCTCCTCTGGACTCGCTTGAGGTTGTCAACATCCTTTTTAAATTGAGGTGCACAGAAGTGGACACAGTACTCCAGGTGGGGTCTGACTAGAGTAGAATAGAGTGGTACTATCACTTCCTTCACATTGGCTTTCTTGGCTACTGCGTCCCATCCTATATCTGTGCATTTTTGTTTTTTTCTGCCTAGATGTAGGACCCTACATTTCTCTCTGTAGAAACTCAATTCTGTTAGCTTTGGCCCAGCACTCTGATCTGTCAAGGTCGTTTTCGATTTTTAAAAATCCTATTCTCTAGGGAATTAGACCCCCTCCCGATTGGGTATCATCTGCAAATTTAACCCTGATCATGTTTTATCTATTCCATTCTATCCACGATATATGGGATGATTTGTTAGTAGAGATGGGCACGACTTAGCGGTATTCCCGTTTCCATTTCCGTTACTCGTATTCGTTACTCTACGGAAACGGTAACGGGAATTACTCCGCCAGAATTCGAGCTCGAACCGACGAACGAACAATTTGGTCTGATTTGTCGTGCTCTTTAGTTGCATCGCGCAATGCCAAGCAGCACAGAAAAAAAGTTTTTTAAAAGTTAAAAAAAAAACAGATTCCCGGCCCTAAAAGTAGGCGAAAACTGTCTGAGGGCACCTACCAGGCCAGAAGGGTGTTTTATTTTGGGGGGGTTCCCCGCCCCCCTCTCCTTGGCTATTGCTACTGCTGCGCTGCTGGTACCAGGCTGGGAAGGCGCATCCATTTGCCATGCAGTGCGGGGGATCCAAAATGGCGACCACAATATTTTTTTTGAAATCGTTGCCCAAAACCCCACCAAAGCACCACAGAAACATGCGAAAATTAGCTATTTTAAATGCTTGAATTTTTACAGTAGCAGCAGTGGGTTTTTCTTGCAAAAAAAAAGTCTCCGTTGATTTTATTTTATTATTTTATTTTATTTTATTTTATTTTATTTATTTTTTTATTTTATTTTTTTACACCTGCACATTCGCAATGATGGACCTTGCAAATTTTCCACCAATCGCATGGCCACTTGGCCAGGTTGACCACAGAGACTTCTGGGATGTGCCAATCGGGCATAAACAGCCCACTAATCGTAGCCCAAACCCGAACCCTAAGCCTAAACCTAACCCATACGCCAGTACACTGTCCTTCTAAGTGGGTCAGAGAGGCACCCAGAGGTGCACCCCAATACTCACCCTAACCTCACCCGTAACTAGCCTAACCCTAGCCCTTGCGCTAACCCGTCTTAACCCTAAGCCAGATCTACTTGCATTGCACTACATGCAAGTATGTGAGACACAGCGGGTGCAAAGAGTCTGCCAGTCCGTCACTTGTGGCTCTGGCTGACTCCTGCAGCTCCCTCCAGGAGCCCGCTACCCCCCCCAAACCAGTACTAACGAAAACAAAAAACCGAAAAAACGAACCGACTAATTTTTGCGAAATTTCGCGAAAAACGGAAACGAGCCGAAACGGACTGCCTCCGACACACGACAACTCGAAAACGACATTTTCCCTAGTCGTGCCCATCTCTATTTGTTATTTTACTGGTTTTCTCTTCCTTCTTGGGGATTTTTCTATTTCCCCACAGATCCTGGATCTGATCTATGTCACTTAATGCAATAATGGCCATATTTACAGGCCCACCAACCAGCTGACTAATGTGGATAAATGAGGATTTGAAAAGATTATCGACTTTTCTCTCTCCCCTCCACCCCCCCATGGGTTGTACATTAGGACTTTCTCTGCCACATTAACATTCCCCCACAGCTGTGAAAGGAAAGGATAGGAATGGACAGAAGGAGCAATGTTTTACGTCTCTTAAATGATGGATGTAGCCCAGGGACTTCTAATGAAGGAAGAAACACAGCACACAGTCGATTCTAAGAGTGCTCTTATCTGAACGGCGGTGAAAAATGTCCCCAAGTGTGCAAAAACCCACAGCATTCGATGCCTTAACATGTAGCAGGGTGTGAAATCCATTTATCTATGTCTGCCCCTTGACCTCTTACAGCATTTTTGCCTTCTGGTTTACAGATAGGGCTGCATCAGTGCTGACCAGAACAGAATAGCGTGGTACCATCACTGCCCTTGATCTAGACCAGGCATGTCCAAACTTCGGCCCTCCAGAAGTTTCGGGCCACAACTCTCACCGTCCTTGGCCATTGGCAATCTAAGCTTACAATTCTGGGAGTTGTGGTCCAAAACACCAGGAGGGCCGAAGTTTGGGCATGCCTATGGTTCTATTGATGCAACCAAAAATCACGTTGGCTTTCTTGGATGAACAGGATCTTCCAACAATGAAAGCATATATTATTCCAAAAGGCTGAAAGATGAATGACAAACGCTGATGGTTGAACAGGTCGGAAGGCTGATTATTTCCCCCCAAAATGGCAGGGATTCCAACACAATCCTCAAAAGCCTGATGTTGAGCCAGATGGGTGTGCACTTGTGTAGTTTGAAGATTTGGGCTCTTGGTGGAAAGCTGGTAGGGGATAGATTTGCTTCCAATGCTCTTATCTGTTTCTGTCATCACTGATCTATTTAAATGAGCCTTGAAACAGGAGGGGGGGGGAAGCTTTAACAAAATTCTTGGCTGTATTTCATGCCTGCATGCAAGGACATTGAGTGTTAATTTTGGAGATCCATTGACTCGGTTGCCTATATCCAATAAATTATGGCAGGTAATTAAGAGGTTCATTTTCACGTCTCCGTCTCATCCCCATTGTCCTTGTTGGGTCTGATAGACCGGATTGATTTGCAGCAGCACACTAGCAGGAGTGCAGCAGGAGGTGCAATGGCGTCGATGAGGCAGGCTTAGCTTGAATATCAGGGCTTCATAGTAATACCTTGATGTGGCAATAAGGGCCTGTCTGATGCACTGATGGAGTTGGTAGGCTGATCGAGTTCTGCTTTCTTATGTGCAGTTCTGACCAAGGCTGGCTAAGAATTTGATCTCGTTCTTTTTATTTTTTTAAAAAGAACTTTCTAAATGTTGCAGATTTCTTCATATGTCCATTAGCAGGAACCTGAGCATTTGACCAGTTGCTGGTGGTGGATTATTTTGATATGAACGTTCTTTTCATTTCTGATATCAACTTATCAGGCTTGTTGAATTCCTTTGCAAGTGCAAAGGGGGGGGGGAGATATTTTTTAAAAAAAATACAGGAGAAAGCAAAACAGGTAGATTAATCCATCTTTCCATTTAAGTGCTATCATCCTATACTATCTGGAAGCTGAGTCATGGCTACTGGACTTCTTTTTCTTTTTCACGCTGGGAGGCAAGCTATTCCACTGTTTAATGGCTCTCCCTCTGGTGAGTTTCCACCCATTATTAGTTCTTGCCATACCCTCTGGTACAACTGAGAATAAATCAATGCCCTCTTCCTTCCTTGTGGCAACCCTTCAGGGTATTGGAAGACTCCCATCATGTCTCTGCTCAGCTTTTCTTTGTCAGGCTAAACATGTTATTCCACTCTGGGTTTTAGCAGGTTGTAAGGAGTTCTCTGGCTAGACAGTTTGGTGAGATCTCAAGAAAAAATCTATTTCTCTCTCTCAATTTCTATCTATTTCTATCCTTCAAGAAAAAGAAGTCTGGTAGCCATGACTCAACTTCCAGATAAACTCACCTGGATGACTGAGAATCTTCACAGACATCCTATACTATGAGATTCTATGATTTGAGTTGGGGGGAATTGGACTTGATGGCCTTGTAAGCCCCTTCCGACCGTATGATTCTATGACCTGCTTCTCTCAAGTCATTACAGATTGGCCTGGAGCTAAGATCTCTTTCCAGGTTCTGCTTTGGATGCTAGTGAAGAGTGCAAGCATTTCCTGCCATCAAATTGTTTTTAAACATTGGACCGGAGGACATAGACCAATTTCAGAGTCAAATCATTTGTTCAAGAAATCAAACTTTCATATTATTTCCTTTTCCTCCCCAGCAATTGTATCTTCTTCATGCCACCAGAAACAACCCTGCACAGGAAGCCACTGAGATAGAGGTATACTGCACAACTCTTTTATTGAAATTAATGCAAAATACAAATGTAAGACTAGGCGACAGGTGATACCTTTATAGGCCACTAATAAAATAACAAAAACATAATTGCAAGCTTCCGAGGGCATGCTCTCAATTTTCAAAGCAAGTACCAAAAGTTGCCCTCCCCTGTGTACCAAGAAGGAGGCACATGGTTGACACCAGAGCCCTTGATCATAACCACTAGGTAAAATTGCTTCTGTTGAATCTGGCCCCATTTGGCTACACCTAGTGAGTTTTACTAATTTTTGCCCAACTTCCAAATGGAATACAATAGGACCCCCATATCCACTGATTCATTAACCACTGATTCAGCTACTGTCACAAACAGCAGTTGTAAAGCAAGCTACTGTTGTAAAACAGCAGTTGTAATGCAAGCTACTGTTGCAGAACAGCCTTTTTTTTTGCATTCTCTCTTATCCATGGTTTTTGTTATCCACAGGAAGGCCTGGAACCGATCCCCAGCGATCCTACTGTACATGTTTTTTTGCATCTAACTCCCCCACACTCCCTTTGGCTGCAGGGACCATGGTGTCGAGAGAGCCAAATGGAGGGAAGGGGGTTGTGGAAAGAGACAAATGGAGGTAACCTTTGTTTGGAGACCTGAGTTTGTAACCCAATTCTGGACTTTGATGCAGTTTTAACACCAGCCCTGCCTCCTGCCCCATCAGAAAAGTGCCTGGCTGATATCATCTGGTCAAGAAGAAGCTCATCACCTGGCAAACTACATCTTTTGCCAAGAATGTACTTTTGGTACAACGCGTCGATAAAGATGGCTTGCCATCAAAAGCTCAGCTTGCATTTTTATTTTATTTTATTAGTGACCTATAAAGGTATCACCTAGCTTAGTTTTGCAAAAGTCCAAACATGGCAAAAGATGTGATAATGCCAGGAGATTATTCTTAAAGTTCTTGGCAAGATCACGTTTGCCAGGCTGTCTTCTTAGATGTGGTAGGAAGCCTCAGGGCTGTTGTAAAAGCTGCAACCATTGGGTTTCACACCCAATTATTCAAACAATGTCTTCAAACATAATCTCCATCGTCTGCTCCCAATTATATAGTCTGTTTGATTTCTAGATTTGTCATTAGGTAATGTGTGTGGGTAGGTACTTCCAGCATCATTTTGCAGACGAGTTTTTGTGTGTGCGTGTCTAATCATCATCATTGGCATCCTTCAGTCTCGAAAGACTATGGTATCATGCCTGGAGTAGAGATCCTAAAAACAACACCTAGTGTGACTAAATAGGCCGATGCGGGAATGGCAGTCTCTACTGCACTGGGGGCAGATGTATTCTGTTTCCTGCCTGGTCCTCGAGTTTCGTTCTTTCCGTGCCTGCCTCTTTTCCTCTGCCTGTTGGACAAATGCCTCTTCAAATTTATGTAGACCATGCTGTATCTCTTGCCTCCAGACAGTGCGATCGGAGGTCAGGGTTTCCCAGCTGTTGAGGTCCATTCCCAAGGCCTTCAGGTCCCTCTTACAGATATCCTTATACCACAGCATATGCATCACTCTCCTTCTTCATTTCTTTCTCCTAGGCCGTGTTCTCCAAAGATATTTGGTTCTACTTAATTTCCTATCTGTGATGTGATCGGTTTCGACCTGGGCACTAGCACAAAAGTTTGCACGTGTTTTCTCACTGAGATATGTATTTGCATCATAAACTTGAATCATGGACATGTTTAGTTTCTACGATTTGTTGACTGGTTATTGCTAGCTTTTAAACTATAACAAATGCTTTATTTCATTATATTTTGAAAGCACCCTACAAGAAGCAGACGCAGAAGAACAGCAACACATGAATAACAACAGGAGTCGCAATAATAATATGCCACCGCACATCCATAGTCTATTTATATTTATTTATACCTGTTCTCAAAAATACTGATTGATTCAGGAAGCAACAACTCAGACATTCCAATGAATGCATCTCTTTTAATGCCTTCTCCTATTAATCTCTTATGCTGCATTGACTGTTCAGCAAGTGCTGCCATCCAAATTACCAGTTGACTTGTAGCACAGGATATTTAAAATAAATTTTACTGCATCTGCCAACCAGTCTTAGACGGAACGCTTAATATTTTTTTTTATTCCTAAGCCTTCATTGGGACCAATGAGGTTGCTATTTATCAATGATTCCCAGACATGGGCCCATCAATGCAACTAGACATGTACCTTCGGACTGACTGTCCACTCAGACGGGGGTCTCCTCAGAGTTGAAGCCCTACAACACTTGGATCACAATGGCTTTACACCTTAAGTGATTCATCTAAGCCAGAATTCTCCATTTTGGGAGCAGCCTTCTAAGGAACCTGGCCAAAATCCAGTTAGTTACATCTGCTCTACAGTAAATCAACCTAAGTATCTTTCACTGATAAATTGCTGTCGGTTGTTGGGCCAGATGCAGGGGAGTGGTATCAGGAGACAGATATCTAGTCTCATGCGCTCCCAAACGCATCTGGTGGGGCCACTGTGAGATACAGGAAGCTGGACTAGATGGGCTGTTGGCCTGATCCAGCATGGCTCTTCTTATGTTCTTATGTTCTTAATGTTGTTGCTGGCAGTGGTAGGGACAGAGCCAGCTTTTTGTCATTCAAGGGCCATGCAACTTGGCACAGAATAAAATTTTTTAAACAGAATCAATTCTGGTTGTCTCAGCCTTCCATCCTTCTGAGTTCGGTAAAATGAGTACTCAGCTTGCTGGGAGGGGGCAATGTGTAGCCTGCATACTGTAATTAAAACTGCAGATCGCCCAGAGACTACTTGAAGTGGTATGGGGTGATATATAAGCAGAACACTTTGCTTTTTGCTTTAAACTCACCTGGATGACTGAGAATCTTAACAGACATCCCCATCTCGGCAGCTTTCCCCCAGTTCAGCCACAATGGCCAGTGGTCAGGGATAATGGGAGCGGTAGTACCAGTAATCTGGACACCACCAAATTGGGGTAAACTATATTGGGTGCATCCTTGCTCTGCTCCATGGATAACTCTTTGTACCTTGTTATTTCCCCCTTTTTTGTCTGTGGGGACTTTCCCAACAAAATTATTACTATTTTTTTCCACCTCTCTTTCCTGCACTGTGGGTGTCATCGTGGGTGGGCAATGTGTAGCCTGCATACTGTAATTAAAACTGTAGATCGCCCAGAGACTACTTGAAGTGGTATGGGGTGATATATAAGCAGAACACTTTGAAAATTACACTCACTGAGGATATGCCGATGTATTTCCTTAACAGGACACTGGCCAAAGATAGCCTGTCATGAGAAGCTGAAATCTGCCTGTCTTCAGAGACATGGTTCAGACAGACCTTTACAAAAACCCTGCTGCTTCCTGCCTCATCCCAAGAATATCAGACTGGCTTCTATCAGATAAATAGATAAACAGACAAATAGATAAATAGATAAATAAATAAATAAATAAATGCCTGCTGTGTGCTAGGCACTCTTGGCCAGCCGATCAAACAATGACGTTTGTCAGCAAAGCGATTTTAGTCAGTAAAAAGTGATTTTAGTCAGCAAAACATGTTCTTACTGTGTTTACCCTTAGGAGACCAGAGAGTAAACTTGAGTTCTTTCTACAGGACACAGTCTGCCTTTGAACCCTTAGTTGAGAATGGATGGCCTTCAGCACCCTGGACAGCTCCTCATTTATTTCTTGGCCACATCCCCCCCTCCAATGCCAATTTTGAAATGGACTTTGCAAATTTGTATTCTGTCACTATGAGACCTTGAGGGGAAGAGGGGGGAAAAACTCTCCAAAATGTAAAGAATTACTGCCTCTGCTTTAGCACTGGAAGCAATTAAGTCTCCGGTGGGGTGGAAAACCACTTTGGAGTCGTATTTATCGATGCATAGATTCCGCCGTGGAGTGATATTTGAAGACGAATGGCTGTGACCCATAATTAAGAGTGGTGTGAAGGATTGGCAGGCGAAAAGCAGCGAGGGACGAAAGGGCAAGTTGAATCTGATCGGCCTGGAGAAGACGATCTATACGACCTCAGCACCCAACTCCTGCCCATTGATTTCTCAATTAAATATAACTTTTTATTTAGTCATTTAGAATGGACTGCAGCTTATTGATGTGCTACAAGTCAGGAGGAGGGGAGCAAAGGGAGAAGCCTGGACAAGCCCAAGATAAAATGGTCAGTGAATACACTCTTGTTTTTATCATTCTATTAACATCTACAGCCGTGTGATGGAAAAGATACATTTCGGATGGTGGACTGTTTGGGAACTTCATTCAAAGATGAGGAAGTGCACATATTAGACAGAGAAGAGAGGTGGTTTGAGAGAGGGGCCAGGAAGCCACTGAAAACCCCTCTCTCAACAGAGGTGGGGGCTCAGGCACAGTCTATCTGCCACTTATGAAGCAGCCCTTCCAACAATCCCCAGACAAATCAAAAATACTTCTCACCTCCACCAGCAAGGCCATAGCTAATTACCCATGATTAATGGGTGTTGGGAAGGTTAAAGGTGGGACTTTCACACACCTTAGGCCATTGTCCACCTAATGAGCCTGTTGTCCACCTATTCAGGCCATTGTTCATCTTATGAGCCTATTTCAGACCAGGGTGACATGAGGTCAAGGTGAACTATAAAATGGAGGACTTCCAACTAGCTTTCTTCAGACTGACAAAGCTGTTTGGATGAACAGTGGAACGTTTCAATCTCTCAAGAAAAGAAGTACAGTTGCCATGACTCAACTTCCTGATAGAGCAGTGGTGGTGAATCTTTGGCACTCCAGATGTTTTGGACCACAACTCCCACAGTCCTTTGTCATTGGTAATCTAGACTTGGAATTCTGTGAGTTGTGGTCCAAAACATCTGGAGTGCCACAGGTTCGCCACCACTGAGCTAGTGTGAAGGCATCAGTTAATGTGTTGCACTGCCATTTGAGGATTCCATGTTTGAGTTCCAACTGGGGTGTGAAATCCATCTTGGGCTAGACACTGTCTCCAGTTGACCTACCTCAAAGGGTGGCTGCCTCATTGGCAAGAAGGTGGGACATAGATAGTAGGGGCTGATAATGCTCATGGATGACCCATTTTACTCCCCCTCCCAGTAAACATACATACAGTATTGTTCCGTCTACAAGACTATATTTTTGTCTAAAATTGTTAGATTAAAAATTGAGGGTGGTTTTATACATGGAAGTGAGCCAAGGAGAGAATTCTGTAGTTGTGAAACTGTAATTTGAGGTTGGAAAAATGAGAGTCGTCTTATACATGGGGGCATCTTATTGATGGAAAAATATGGTATGTTTTATTTAATGTATTGTATTTTTATTGTATTGTACATTTATGTAATGTATTGTGTTTTTAATGTATTGTATTTATTGTATTTACATGTTTTTGTTGTTCTAATTTTATTGTAATTTTGATGTTTTAATTGTTTATTTTGATTGTGAGCCACCCAGAGACCTTTGGGTAGTGGGCAGCATACAAGCTAAATAAATAAATAAATAAATAAATAAATAAATAAATAAATAAATAAATAAATAAATAAATAAATGCTACTGTTTGTTAAACTCTCTAGGCTCCATCCAGTATTCGCTCCAAAATCAAAGATCCTGGATTTTATTTATGTGTGTATGTGCATGGTTAAGAGATAGACCTCTATGAGGGTGAGCTGCATATATTCATTTTTTTAAACTTTCATCTCATTCTCATTTATTTTTGCACCACACCACCAAGGATCATAGAGTGGGAAGAGACCTCAAGGGCCATCCAGTTCAACCCCTGCCATGCAAGAACCCCCATCACAGGACTCCCGACAGATGGCCATCCAGCCTCTGCTTGAAAACCTCCAAAGAAGGAGACTGCACCACCCTCTGTGGCAGCATATTCCACTGCCAAACAGCTCTAAATATCATGAAGTTCTTCCTAATTTCTTTTCCTGAAGTTTGAGACCATTGCCCCTTGTCCTAGTATCTGAAGCCATGGAAAACAAACCAGTCCCTTCTTCAATGTAACATCCTTTCAAATATTTAAACATAGCTATCATATCCCCTCTCAGCCTTCTTTTTGTAATGAGGCAGCCATGTGTGGCCTTCTAGATGTTTTTGGACCCTGACTCCCAGCACACTTCACCCTCAAATACGTATATTGGTTAGTCCTGATGGAAGCTGTAGTTAAACTCTCCCTGGAGTACCTCCTTTTGCACCCTTTCTGGACCTAATGCTTTAGTGTGCATGTATGTGCTAAGCATCCCACGTGCTAGGGAACAAAAACGACACTATCAGATTTTTTCCATTGCTTCTGGCTTTGTGTCACCTAACACTAGCAATGTATCAAGAGGAGAACTTAGGCGGTTACTTCACATCCTTCTTTGTTCCGCAACTAGGTTTGTACAGTGACAGCGTTGGTTGCCATCACGTGGTTTTGTCCCTGTTTCAGTGTTCCCATGGTCGTGATAACTTGTCTCGTGACAAGTGTTACCTCACGGTCTTGTACCGTGACAAACACTTAATTTGTCTAGCTTCCTTTTTCCTTTTTTATTGGGGGGGGGGGTTAAAAATTCTTTTTCGATATCTGGCTTCTGAAAAGTCAAAATAAAAAAAATTGGACACAATTTTCTGAGAGAAATGAATTTTGTTGCATGACAGTCATTACTACATGGTATCTTGTCTCGGAACAGAAAGCGGGAACAAAGAGTGACAAGGGAAAACCCGACCCCAGCACTAGGTACAGTATTGTCACGCTTAGCACCCGTTCCGGGGTCGTGGGCGAGACAAATTTCAGTAGTTGCACGATGGACGTGAAGTAAGATTTTTTTGTACCGCTCCTAAGCACAACACTAACAGAGACAAAATGGACGTGAAGTAACCGCCATAGAGAACGCATATTTTTTGGAGTCTACTTTCCAGAATCCTGGGACCGTCCTAGCTGGAGGATTATGGGAGCTGGAGTCAAAAGAAGGGAGTGTTACCTATTATGAGAAAGAGGCCATGCGTCCAGGCTAACCATGAGAAACGGCACACACCAACTCTTTGAAGTGCAACCTGAGCTTTGCTGATTCAACGCATTGCTGTGGATGATACCCACAGTCCAGCGTCCTCCTTATCATTCTGCCAGCTTGTAGAGCTCTGGAAGCCCGTCATGTTTGTAGGTTTTGCTGCTGATTGAAGCTATTTATTTTCATTTTATTTCTCCAGTGGGGATTTGGCAAGATTATCGCCTTCCAGCACATAAACCGTAGTTGTGTGTATTTCTCTCTTCCCGCAACCCTCCCGCTCCCTCATGCATGTCACCGGTGTGGTGGTTGATGGATGGTCTTTGTAGACACTACACACGATTGTCTCCTGACTTTGCCCTGAGCAAACTGACCTTCCTCCGCTCACAGCTCCCTGGCTTTGGTACTTCCTGTGTGAAAGTCAATTTCTTTCATGAGTAACAAGAGGCTGAGGCGCAGCTTGCAGGAGTGACAAAAATGAAACATCCTTTGTGAGAGCAGAAAGAGGAGGGAGAGCAAGTCACCCCAGGTGGTGGTGGGGAGGAGGTTTCCACTCTTGTGTCTTGTTTTTTCCACCCATGGTTTGGCCCTGAAGCAGTTTTCAAAACACACAGGTTTTGCAGAAGGATATTTAAGTCCATCCTCTCCGCCTTGGTTATTTATTACAGCATTATTTGTTCCTTTTCTTGACTGAGTCATTCCAGCTTCCTGTGTTTTTGGACTACAGTCCCCATCAGCCCCACGTGGGATGTGCAGGGGTGGGGGGATTTTGAGAGCGGTCATCCAAAGTTAGGAGAAACAAAGAGTTTCAGAGGCTGGGTTTTATTTCATTTGTATCCCTTCTGTCATCCAGAGCTCTGGGCAGATCATGTATTTGCAGCTCCAGGTGAGGAAAAACCCATCCACCCCAACTCTACCCACAACAAACCACCCAACTTCTACTTTAAGAACACATTATTAACAGATGGGCACAAACCTTGGCTCGGAGGTTCGGCCCAGTTCGTCAAAGCGGCAGCCCAGGTGTTGCTGCTCCCCTCCTCTGCCTCAGTCAGCCACTCACCAGGCTCAGCGTGCTTCCTTCCTCCACCTCTTCAACTGATCTCCAGTCCCAGCAACAGCCTAGACTTTTCTGAGCTGCCTCTTAGCTGATCTCCTACTCAGGCAAAAAGTGGGGCAGAGACGTTCTGGAGATGTTGTCACCTTCAGCTCTGGAGTTCACCGCACAGGGGAGCTATATGCCAGCTGACAGTTCCTGACCAATGAAAAATGGACTTGTTCCTTCCCTTACCTGGACTGGTGCTACAGATCTACTTCAATATACACACGAGGCCACCTTTTATCTAGAGACTTCATCCCTTAAGCCTGGTATAGCTTAAGGGATGTAGGTGGTCAAGTCTTTCCAAGTCTCTGGATCTTCAAAAGACCATCCAAAATCAAGTAAAGGATCATTCAAAGAAATGCAACTGTGATCATTTCAGGAAATGCCAGGGGCCTGGGTTCTATCATGGAACCATGGGCCCTATTTCTTAGTGCACAAAGCAAAGCAAAAGCAAAGTGTTCTGCTTATATACCGCCCCATACCACTACAAGTAGTCTCTGGGCGGTTAACAATTTTTAATTACAGTGTGCAGGCTACACATTGCCCCCCCCCAGCAAGCTGGGTACTCATTTTACTGACCTCGGAAGGATGGAAGGCTGAGTGAACCTTGAGCCTGCTACCAGGGATTGAACCCAGGTCGTGAGCACAGTTTTACCTGCAGTACAGGTATTTAACCACTGCGCCACGAGGCGCAGGATAACAATATGGGAGGATATATTCTCGAAGGCTTTCACGGCCGGGATCTATGAGTTTTTCAGGCTGTTTGTCAGTGTTCTGGATTCTGGAAGTTTTTCTTACTGACGTTTTGCCAGACTCTGTGGCTGGCATCTTCAGAGGGCAAGGAGCTCAGGGAACCCCAGAACACAGAGAGAACTCCCAGTTCCCTAGGCTCCTTGCCCTCTGAAGATGCTGGCCACAGAGTCTGGCAAAACATTAGGAAGATAAATTTCCAGAACATGGCCAAACAGACCTAACAACTCAAAACAGCTATAATATGGGAGATATTTATTTATTTGACCTTCGTAAGTCATCTTTTCATGCCTTCACCACTTAACCTAAGACAATTTTCAGATGATATTCTGTTCTCTCTAGTGGGAGAAAGGCATGGTAGGGGGACTGGATGGTGCTTGAGTTCTCTTCCAACTCTATGATTCTATGCATGTAATGTAATCTCTGACTGCACCACTCACCCAGCCAACCTGTCCAGATCTATGGGTCTCTTCCACCCAATTTCACCCTCAGAAGAATTTTGTGAAGGTAGACCGGGCTGGGGAAGAACACTGGCTCCAGGTAGCCAAGTAGGCTCAATATTTACTAGAAGTTGGGTGTTTTACTCTGCAACCCCCATGTCACGCTGGCTCCATTTGGTTAGTTCTCAACTGATTCTCACAACAACCCTTTGAGGGAGACCACAGGCAGTCATTGGTCTAAGACTGCAAAGTGAATCTTATTGTTCAGTGGACACTGGAATCTAGATCTTCTGTCTGAATCCTCTGCTCTGACCACTATATAAATCTGCTACCATTTGTATTACATCTAAATGAATATTCCCTGGAGCAAACGTTATATGAGACTTAATAGTCCTGAGTGACCACCATTTTGAGTCCAGGGCTCATTTTGCCCAGAGAGGCCCCAGAAATATGTCCTATTTCTATTTCTCTCATTCATTTCTTCTTGCTTTTTGTTTACTCTGCAGGTACGTTCTTTGAAGACAAGAAGATCAGCAGTAAAGAAGGAATAAATACCTTTCAGGATATACTAGCTGCAAGAACTTGGTCGCCTATAAAATCTATTGTAAATATATGCTCAGTGTTAGCATCTTTGACATTTTTAGATGTCCTATAAAGAGTCTTTATGGAGTGAGACAGAAGGATGTGTCTCCTCCGAAATAAAGAGGAAATAAAATACACATAATCGTTTTACCTCCAACTTGTCGTTTCAAAAGCGCATTGCTAGGGAATGAAGCAATGCTTATTCCATTGCCTACAGGGCAGGGACATGTAAAATATGCATGCCAAGATAGCCACGGAGACAGGGAAAGTTTATGAAAAGGTTCATTTCTTTTTGGAAGCTGGGTGGCATCCGTTTGTGTAACACCTTCACAGCAACAGAATGTAAAGGGCACAAGGATGCTAGCTGATATATTTTTACAGCCCCATTTGAGCGTGGTGGCTCAGCAGACTAAGGCACCGAAACTGCAAAGTCGGCAGCTCAGCGGTTCAAATCCCGGGTGCCCCACAGTGGAGTGTGCTCCCACTGATGACTCCAGCTCCTGCCAACCTAGCAGTACGAAAGCATGTAAATGCAAGTAGATAAATAGGTACTGCCATAAAAAGCGGGAAGGTAAAACAGTGTTTCCTTGCAGCCATGCTGGCCACATGACCATGGACTTGCACAACAATGGCTCTTCGGCTTGAATACAGAGATGAGCACCGCCCCTAGAGTCGGACATGACTAGCACTCATGTGCGGGGGGAACCTTTACCTTTTATGTTTGGGGAGGTAGGTAGGTAGGAGATGCAGCAGGGTGAAATCAGAATGTGGAAATGTCTTTCCTTTTGAACTCTGATTCCAAAATTCCCCACTTCCCATCTGCAAGAACAGTGTAAGGTTTTTGCTTCTTTCAATTCTTTCTTTGCACTGGAGAGGATTTCTAAAACATGCATACTATTGATGCCAAATTTGACAGACTCCTTCGGTTCATGGGCATTACAAAATTTTGAGTCTTGGATGGGTTGTTTGTCTCTTTCTTGACACTCAGTGAGTCCTTCTCTGTTTCCTCTGGGTATATACATTCCTTGACTCTCAAGAGGGTAGGGCACTAGTGTTGTACCAATTTTGCACAAATTACAGAGACCTTGACAACCTCCAAATTTACTCCTCTGGTCTCTTTCTTGCTAATGACTAATGGCCCCCATTGAGAATAGCTGCCTGAAAGTGATGGACCTCAATTGGGAAGGTATACAAGAGCATGAGGCAGGCAATAACTATGATCAGCACGTATAACATCATAGATGCCCCTTTCTCTCTGTCTGTGCTGCGTCATTACAGTCGTGACTGACTCTTCGTGACCCCATGTCCATGGAGTTTTCTTGGCAGGAATACTGGGGTGGCTTGCCAGTTCCTACTCCAGGCGCCTACAGCACCTGGTATTCCCTGGTGGTCTCCCATCCAAGTACTAACCAGGGCCAACGCTGCTTAGCTTCCGAAATCAGGCGAGATCGGATGTGCTTAGGGCATCTAGGCAGCTTAGATGCCCCTTTACAAACAGATAAACAAGTTCCAGGAGAACAAGTGGAAGAGTCAGGATTTTCTCAAACTGTGACCATTGTAAGGTAGACTTTGATTCTTTGCATGGAGTTGGCAACATAGGTGCCAAGGGCTGCACATTGTTACTAGGTTTGGTCAAAAGATGGCATAAATAGATAGTTACTCTAGTCATCTCCTTTTGAACCAGCAGGGCATGCTCTGCTGGTGGACCCCAAAGTAGTCTAGATGATATATGCAGGGTCTTCATAATAATAATTACCGTTCCTCCTTTTACAACCAATTGGCTTTTAACATCCTGGACTCTGCTATATTGTAAGTACAGATGGGCATGAAATGAATTTTTTGTTCCGTTATCCATTATTCGTTCCGTTACCTAATGGTACGAATAACGACACCCAGAGTAATTTAGGAACGAACCGAACAGAACCAGAACAAATTAGTTCAGTTAGGTTCGGTTCGTTCCTCCCTGCTTGCGATGACAGCGGGGGAGGACTGTGAGAACCCTGTTCTCGCCTCCGAACGCAGTTGCGGGACCGGAGCTCTTTCAAAACTGATCTCCACTGCGGGGAGGTGACAACCAGCTCTGTCACCTCCCCGCTGTGGAGATCAATTCAGAGAGGGACGCGGTCTCGCCGCCGCAAGTGCAGGCAAGGCCACGGCTCTCTCGATCTCCGATAGCCGCAGTGAGGAGATGACAGCTGGCTCGGCTGTCATCCCCTGCGGCGGAGGGTGGTTGGGAGAGGGCTGCGGTTTCGTCTCCGCAAGCGGAGCCAAGGCCGCAGCTTTCTCCCACAAGGGATCACTGGAGAGGGGGCTGTGATCTCACCTCCCTGTGCGGAGGCCAAATCACAGCCCCCTCTCGCCGCCCTCTGCCATGGAGACTGACAGCCGACTAGGCTGTCATGCACCGGGGCAGAGTGGAGAAGGGGCTGTGATCCGGCCTCCGCGTGCGGAAGCCAGATCGCAGCCCCCTCTTGCTGCCCCCTGCCTTCCCCGCACCGGATGACAGCACTGGGAAAGCCAGACCCCCCGTTCAGCCGCTCTGCATGCAGAGGGGCTGAACGGGGGTCCCAAAGGGATCTTCCCCATGCCTGTCATGACAGCGCCCGTCACTGTCATGATCCGCGCGGGGAAGGCGAGACTCCTGTTCCTCCTCCACATGGAGAGGCAGAATGGGGTCTCTTTAAAGGGATCTTCCCTGCAAGGGATGACAGCACACCTGGCGTCCTCATCCACTGCGGGCAAGAAGAACCCCAAAACACGAAAAACGGAACGATTTTTTTTTAAAATTTGTGTCCGAAAAGCGATAAACGAAGGGAGATGGGCACGAAACGGAACGGAAATGAAACACCATTTCCCCGTTTTGTGCCCATCTCTAATTATAAGTTTTTCAACAGAGTTTGTGTAGTCCTGTATAAGGGTTGCTTCCATTGTGGTTTTACTGAATCTACAAATAGTTGGTCTGGATGATATCCAGAACCTATAATTCTTCTATGAATCATAATTAGAACAAAACTTGCAGGGATATTTATCTTCTTTGCCTTTTTTTAAAAATTGGCTTTTAAAAGGGGGATTTGCCTTCAGCATTGGGACAGCACGATGAAAAAATTCACACTGCCCCACGGTTTGCTACTGAAGGGGAAGATACTCATGGAATATGTAAGCAGGCTGTCCGGCAGAGATGATGAGAGTCAAAGAATAATCCGTACCAGATCTTCATGCTGCAGGATTTCACTCTGGACGTCAATTATCCGTTATTTCCTTATATCTCCTTTCCTGCTGTTTCTGTCTGTCCGTCTGAGATTTCAAAGCAGACGAAGCTTTTGCATTTCAGAAAGGCAGGTAACTTTGCTGACAGGGGCCTTCCAACAGAACATATGAATGCTGTTTTGTGCTGATTCTTGTCAATTAGGCTGCCTTACGTTTCATTGTATCGACCCTACTGTTAATTGATGGCTGAAGCCTTTCCTGAAATCAGGCCTCAGCTGCTTTTCCATGCTGACAGACAGGCATGTTTTTTTAAAACTCTGTCTCGGTGCAAACCCCTTCAAAAGGCAGAGATACAGTTGGATCCAGCTCTCCAAGGGCGCCCTGCTGTGCGAATGGCAATTTGTGCCTTCCTGGTTGTAAAAGACAAGGGGAAACATCACTCTTTCTTAAGCCCCATTCAGGCAGATGGGATCTTTTATTAGTCAAGAGCCATATTTTCTTACAGGCTTCCCATAAAACCAGACTACACGGGAGAAATTTTCTAACATTGTCAGCTGAAGAGGTATAAGCAGCGTTCTGCTATTTCAAACATTTGTCAAATACAGTCCCCCCCCAAAAAAAACAGACAAATACAAAAAAAAAAAACTAACTGGGGCAAATATTGTCCCAGTAAATCTACTGCATTTTATTTATTTATTTATTTATTTATTTATTTATTTAGCTTGTATGCCATCTACTACCCAAAGGTCTCTGGGCGGCTCAGAATCAAAATAAATAAATCAGACAATTAAAACATCAACATTGCAATAAAATTAAAACAATAAAAACATTTAAGTACAATAAATACAATACATTAAAATACTACACTAAAATTGCCTTCAGGACCCACAATAATCAGTTTAAAAACTTCAGAAACAGGAATGTTTTAACCTGGCACCTGATTGTCATCAACGTTGGCGCCAGGCGGGTCTCACTTGGGAGGGCATTCCATAATCTGGGGGCAGCTGCCGAAAAGGCCCTGTTCCTACAAGCCATCCCTTTCACCTCCTTGACGTATGGCTCTTTCAGGAGGGATCCCTGAAAGGTTCATATGGAAGGAGGCAGTCCTTCAGGTATCTAGGTTGTAAGCTGTTTAGGACCTAGATACTGCAGTACTCTTTTGCTACTGGGGTACTCTTTTGTCCCAGATGACAAAATGTATGGCCATAAGAAAAGTCTTGTGTTACATTTGAAAGGATGTGTTATGGAAGAGGGGATGGGTTTGTTTTTCATGGCTTCAGAGACTAGTGTCAAGAATATTCTTGTGAGTGAGTTTTTCAACTTGCAATTAGAGATATAGAGTCCAGCTGTGGACTGAAGCAAGCTCGGACAGTGGAAGCGTAGCTCAGAAGCGTGGATGAAAGAAGCATTATGACATGTGATGTAAAAGTAAGGAAATGATTGGAAGGAGATGCTATATATATCTTATGGATTGCAATATGTTCTTGCTGTTTAGCCAGGGCTGTTTAGCCAGTAAGCCTGATGTGTTGGCTGTGATAAGGAAGAGTAGCAGGATTGTTTATGCTACTGGATGTAAGTCTGGAAACCAATGGAACCTGTATATCCTTTGTAAATAGACTGCAAGAGAAAACCAGCAACGGAGTCTGTCATATTTTTGCCTCTAATACTTGACATTGCTGCAACGCTGCTAATTGAGGTTAGCTGCTCATACATTCCTTGACAACTAGGACTGGGAGCAATGGTTTCAAACTACAGGAAGAGATTCCATTTGAACATTCGGAAGAACTTCATGACAGTTAGAGCTCTTCGGCAGTGGAATGTGCTGCCACAGAGGCTGGTGGAGTCTCCTTCTTTGGAGGTTTTTAAGCAGAGGCTGGATGGCCATCTGTCGGAAATACTGTGATACGGGTGCCTCCATGGCAGGGAGTTGGACTGGATGGCCCTTGAGGTCTCTTCCAACTCTTTGATTCCATGATTCTATGATTTGTGAGCCATGGAGTCGAGAACCAGGAATGGTGCATGCTTTTGGCCCCATTTGCAGGGCACTGGAATTCTAGGGAGATTCAGAAAATTTGCTTACCTGTAGCTCGGGGCTTCCCAAACTGTGCACCAGGGATGCCATGGAATCCTCTCATCCTTCATCCTAGGGTGAGCCACAGTTTGTCCCCCAGATGCCTACCTGTGCCGGAGAAGAGACACTGACAGAGGTAACGGTGGCAGCCGGACAGCCTCCGGGATGGGTCAAAGAAGCCGTGAGTGGGAAAAGTTTGGCAACCACTGTCATAGCTTTGCTAATGAATTCCCTTGCTCGTCTGCCAAGCACCTTTGCCCCCTCCTTGATGTAACCCACTTCCCTGGTGGAAAATTACTCTGAATTGTTTATTTCATGAATTGTATCCTGGAGCTGTTTTCGAAAGGGGGTATGCATCATTTAGTCTCTGACTCATTCTCAGCAAATGATCTGATCCAGAAAGCTGTAGAAGGGACCAAGCATTTAACTGACTTTTGTTGCTACCCGTAACCCATCAAATGACGGATATTTACATTCAAACTCATCTGAAATGTTAATGCAAATCATTAATTCCAGTCTACAGACTTCATTCAGATTATTAAGTGAAACTTTGGCGCGGGAGCAAAAGCAAACAAACAAAAATACAAAACACACACCACACACCATTCAACATCCTTTGCATGGATCAAAGCGCACACAGTTTATAAGTTGCCAGTGCCATGGTTGCCCTAAATTATAATTAAATGAAGAGCTATTCCTGTCTAATTTTACCAAAGGTAGTCAAATCCTCCCTACAAATCCTGCCATGTATTTAACCTTGACTTGTAATAATTTCAGGAGAACTTGGAGATTTTTGAAAAAACCCAAACTGTGGAAGCTATTCCTGAGATAGCCTGCAAAAATGTATCAGAAAGAAACAGGTAGACTTCCATGTGTAACTATATCACTATCAGATAGGTAAATGAGGGCACTTAAAGGTTGTTGAACTATATGTCCCATCATCCCAGACACTTGGTCATGCTAGTTGAGGCTGGCAGACCCTGGAATCAAAAACACCTGGCGCATCAGAAGTTTTGCGTCCCTGAACTAGATATTCAAGAACCAAATCGCTTAGGTAATTGTGTGCACCAGTGCCATACAGGTGTAAAGGCTGGGGACTGTGTACTCTAGGAGAACAGATTATTAATAAAGGAAAATGCATATATTGCCATGAATGAGATAATGGTAGCTCTCCCTTCTACCTGCTATTTCCGTTATAAAATACAGTGATGCCTTGAATTATGAAATCCATCCATTCCAACTGATCTTTTGTAATTCAAAATTTTTGTAGTTCAAAACACACTTTCCCATAGGAATGCATTGAAAACTGATTAATCCGTTCCGAAGGGGACGGATTATGATAGGCTTTCAATGCATTCCTATGGGAAGCCTGTCTCAACCCAGCAAAGCGGGGGAAGAGCTTCCCCTGCTTTGCTGGTTTGCTGGGAAACCCCCTCAATGAGCTGTCAACATCAGCTGTGTGGCAGTGGTGAGCGGTGGCACTTTACTCTTGCCACCCAGTCTTGCTTCTGCAGCCATTTGGCTGAAGTCAGACCGGAGGGCAGGAGTGAAGTGTTGCTCCCCTCCCCACCACCACACAGCTGATTTTGACAGCTGGGCAAGATCAGTCCTCCCTTCTCCAGGCAAGGGTCTGATGGGTGGTAAACCACCTGCATGGAGCAGGGCAAAGGGGGAGGGTTGGTGATGCCTTGTGTGCTTGTTCATAGCTCGTTTACTCTCCAGGCATGCCACTCTGGGCATCCCAAAAATGGCATGCCTGGAGAGTAAACAGGCTACAAACGAGCATACACTATACCACCACCCCCTGCCTTTGCCTGGATCTCTGACTCAGAATGACTCAGCACAGAGACCTGGTAGAAGGTGGGCGGTGGCAGCACCTTGTGTGCTTGTTCCTAGTCCGTTTACTCTCCAAGCACACTGCTTTTGGAATGCCCAGAGTGGCATGCCTGGAGAATAAACATGATACGAATGAGCCCACAAGGTGCCACTGTCCCCCCTCTTTGCCTGCTCTGGGCAGGTGGTTCTCTACCTGTCAGACCCTTGCCTGGAGGAGAACGGGTGGACTTCCATGTCATCCTGCTTTACTGTTTAGAAAGCCTCAAGTGTTCAAATTATGTCATCACTTCCTTGCCTCTTCCCTTCCAACATTTTGCATAGGCTCACCTCTATGAAATACATTGTTTTCATCGGAGTTGTACTTTCACCCAAATCAGGGCGAGACATAGGGGAAGCAAACCCCTCCCTTCAGAAGTCAGGATTCCTTTTCTATGTAAAATAGGCCATCTAGTCTTCTGAAACTTGGCAGGTTTTTTACTCTATCATTGTATGTGTTCAAAGTTTTCAAGTTTTGGTGCAATTCCTCTAGCTGTGCAGCACAAGCACAAGGATTCATAGAGCAGAATAGCTTCATGTTTCCTCGAGTCGACAATCATTTTTTTCTCATTAAGTGGCACTTAGGGTCCCAATAACTCACTCTAAGACATTTGTGGTAGAAAAAATGAAATGTTTCATTACTTACAATTGTAAACAAATCAACAAAAAACCCAACACACAAAACTTTAGGCCGTGGTCACACCTGGGTTTCGATCCTGATCTTCTAAAGGTCCAGCTTTTCCTCTTCGTCCCATCACGTGATTTAATATGCGGGACAAGAGTTCCCACGTCAAAAGCTGTTTTTTAATTTTAAAGTGCAGTTCAGCCCCCTTGGCCAGCAGGTGGCACTAGCATTTGAAAAAAAAGGACCACTGGGCTAGGGGAAATTAATGCTTATTGGACCTGATTGAACTTCCTGTTGCTCCGATATGAAGGGAAATTTAAAAAAAAAATAGCTGATTGGCCCCAGGAACAGGTGGTTGGTGCCATGAAAAAAGAAAGAAAAAGAAACCCGGATCATCTGCGTGGTCCCACGGCGTCTGCCTCCTTAAAAGCTGGATTTTCAAAGCGAGTCAAAAAAATCCCTACCTCCTGGGGAAGTCATAGAAACCTCACCTAAGGGAGCATTACCGGGTTTTCTTTTTTCTTTTTTTTCAAAAAGCCTGGTGGCTGTGGGGCACGGTTTATCTGGTAATTTAAATTGCTTTTAGGGTCCCAATAACTCACTCTAAGGCATTTGTAGTAGAAAGAATGGAATGTTTCATTACTTACAATTGTAAACAAGTCAACAAAAAACCCAACACACAACTGCTTTCAGCAACAAACTTCAACTGAATCAAGAAAGGGAAAGGGACACAGAGCAGAGAGCCACGACTCTCTTTGAATTCAGAGGCAGGAGGGAAAAATTAGCAACTGCTGGAGTCACCCCAACTCAGAAAGTCCTTTTCCAGTCCCACCTACTAGAGGCAGCATGGGAGGTTCCGTAAGCTCTAATGTTATAAACTGTGGTCCACAAGGAACCTCAGAGTTTGAGACACTCTTTTTTCAGAGGGAAATACTGGGATTGCACGTACAAATGTACCCAATGATTACTTTGCTGCATATAGTTAATAATGTTCAATTGAAGATAGAAGAAAGGAAATTAATTGTTATAATGGTGACAATGGCATTGTTCATATTCGGAAAGAACTGGAAAAACAATAACCAATTTACTATGGAGGAATGGTTCAAAGAAATGTGGAATACAGCAATGAATGATAAATTAACCTGTAAAATCAAGATTAGAAGAAGAATGTTGAAATTTAATGATGTTAAAGAAATATGGACTTTATTTTTGGTATGTGTGTTTCTGAAAGGGAACAAGGAGTCCATATATTTTAAGAAAGAGATGGGGTATATGAAATATAAGGACAAAGGAAAGGAAACTACCCTCAATGACATGGGGTGCACACTGCTGGGAACCACATGTTGTTGTTGTTTTTGTTGTTTTTGAAATTGATTTATTGTTATGTTTCATACATTTGTGATTTTTGTATATGTTAATAGAAAATTTATTAAAATTTTTAAAAGAAATTTAAATCCCTTCTTTGAATAGCATCTGGCACAAAAATACCTGTCCACTTTATCTGAAAGTGGCAATTATGATTTTCTTAGAAGAAATGGAAGATGATCTCATGAGGAAAAACACCATAATCTGGATTGATTGTGGAGTGGTCTGGTGCAGCCCTTCCCCCAATGACCACATGAAACATGGAAAAATGTGTTGTATCCCAACCCCAATCTCTTTCCAAACTGGATCATTTTGGTCTGGTTGTAGGGCTTCCACCAGAGATGGGCATGGTCCAGTTCGTCCCAGTTCGTCAAGGCAGCAGTACAGATGCTACTGCTACCTTCCTCCACCTCCTCTGGCTTGAACAACCACTCACTCGGCCCAGTTTGCTGCCTTCCAGTAGCTCCTCAACAGCTCAGGTTTCTATGCCCTGCCCTTTTGTTTAAGAGGGGAGATCAGCCAAGAGGGCGGAGCAGAGAGGCCTGAGCTGTTGCTGGGAGTGGGCGATCAATTGAGAAGCTGCTGGGAGATTGCAAGTAGGGCTGGGGGAATTAGCTGTTCAAGTCAGAGGAAGCGGGGAACGAGATGAACTGCAAGCAATAGGTTTCTGCTCATTTCTAACTTTTGCACCTGGGCTGGAGTGATTTCCCCAGCAACAGAAGGGTTTCTTTATGGTAGATCATCCCCACGGAAGTAGCACTTTCGGATGTGAGCAGGTGCAGTGGGTCTTTGTGGATTTCCAAGGAAACTCAAGGGGAGGCATGAAGCTTCAGATTTCCAAATCATGGCTTGGATTTTGGGCTTGTACTAAAGTGGGTTTGTTCCGCAGTGGTTGGAAACTCAAAAAGGGCATTGTGGAATTGGGAATGTTGCAGAGAAGAGTGACTAAAATGATTATTGGGCCTGGGCACTTTTTGAGGACAGGCTACAGCATTTGGGGCTCTTCAGTCTGGGAAAAAAGTGTCCGAAGGGGGACTTGGTTGAGATATACAAAATTATGCAGGGGATGGATAAAGTGGATAGAGGGACACTCTTTGCCCTCTCACAGAATGCTGGAACCAGGGGTCATCCACTCAAATTGAGGGTTGGGAAGAAGAGGAAGAACAGATCAAAGAAAATATTTCTTTTCCCAGCATGTTGTTAGTTTGTGGAACTCCTTGCCACAGGATGTGGTGATGGTAAGGGCCTCGGTGCCTTTAAAAGGGGAATGGACAGATTTCTGGAGGTACAGTCCATCACAGATTATAAACTATGACAGTGATATGTGTCCTCTCCAGGCTTAAAAGGAGGGGAACTCAAAGGCCACACCTGGAGTACTGTGTACAAATCTGGTCACCGCATCTCAAAAAAGACATATTATAGGGCTCGGTCCCATGTCCCTTTAAAAGCAGTTTAAATTACTAGATAAACCGTGTCTAAAAATGCAGTCCCCATGACCACTGGGCTTTTTGAAAAAAAAAGAAAAAAGAAAACCCGGTAATGCCCCTTTAAGCGAGGTTTCTGTGACTCACCCAAGAGGTAGGGAATTTTTTGCATCACTTTGAAAATCCAGCTTTTAAGGAGGCCGACGCTGTGGGACCACACAGATGATCTGGGTTTCTTTTTCTTTCTTTTTTCATAGCACCAACCGGCTGTTCCTGGGACCAATGGGCTATGTTTTTTTAAATTTCCCTGCACATCGGAGCAACAGGAAGTTCATTCAGGTGCTCTAAGCATTAATTTCCCCCAGCCAAGTGGTCCGTTTTTTTCAAATGCTATCGCCACCTGCTGACCAAGGGGGCTGAACTGCACTTTAAAATTAAAAAAACAGCTTTGGACGTCGGAACTCCTGTCCCACTTATTCAATCACGTGATGGGACAAAGAGGAAAAGCTGGACCTTCAGAAGATCAGGATCAAAACCCAGGTGGGATAGCAGCCATAGTGGAACTGGAAAAGGTGCAGAAGAGAGCAACTAAAATGATTACTAGGCTGGGGGACCTCTCTTATGAGGAAAGGCTAAAACATTTGAAGTTCTTTAGTCTGAAAAAGAGGCGCCTGAGGGGGGATATGATTGAGACATACAAAATAATGCAGGGCATGAGTAAAGTGAATAGAGGAACGTTCTTCTCTCACACATAAAATACCAGAACAGGGGACATCCACTCAAATTGAGGGTTGGGAAACAGATAAAAGAAAATATTTTTTTACCCAGCATGTTGTTAGTCTGTGGAACTCCCTGCCACAGGATGTGGCGATGGCATCTGGCCTGGATGCCTTCAAAAGTGGATTGGACAGATTCCTGGAGGAAAAGTCCATCATAGGTTACAAACCATGATGGAGATGTGTAATCTCCAGGCTTAAAACCAGGGTACTTCAAGGGCCAGATGCAGAGGAGTGGTATCAGGAGACAGAGATCTAGTCTCGTGCGCTTCCAGACGCATTTGGTGAGGTCACTGTGAGATACAGGAAGCTGGACTGGATGGACCTTTGGCCTTATCCTGCATGGCTCTTCTTGATGTCACACCAATTTATAAAAAAAGGAAGGAGGGGGGACCCGGGAAACTACAGGCCAGTTAGCCTTACATCTGTCCCAGGGAAGATGGTGGAAAGCCTCATCAAAGAGAAAATCTTAAAACACATAGAAGAACAAACGTTGCTGAGAGAAAATCAGCATGGCTTCTGCAAGGGTAAGTCTTGTCTGACAAATCTTGTAGAATTTTTTGAAAAAGTCAGCAGGCATGTAGATTTGGGTGAACCGGTGGATATAGTCTATCTGGATTTTCAAAAGGCCTTTGACACAGACCCTCACCAGAGGCTGCTGAGAAAATTGCACAGTCAGGGGATAAGAGGGCAGGTCCTCTTATGGATTGAGAACTGGTTGAGATCCAGGAAACAAAGAGTAGGTTTCAATGGGAAATTTTCACAATGGAGAGAGGTGAAAAGCGGTGTGCCCCAGGGCTCTGTCCTGGGACCGGTGCTTTTCAATCTGTTCATAAATGACCTGGAGACAGGGATAAGCAGTGAGGTGGCCAAGTTTGCAGATGACACAAAACTTTTCCGTGTGGTAAAAACCAGAGAAGATTGTGAAGAGCTCCAGAAGGATCTCTCCAAACTGGGGGAATGGGCTACGAAATGGCAAATGCGTTTTAATGTAGCCAAATGTAAAGTAATGCATTTTGGGGCGAAAAATAAAAACTTTATCTATCAACTCATGGGCTCTGAGTTATCCGTGACAGATCAGGAAAGAGATCTTGGTGTGTTGGTGGACAGCTCCATGAAGGTGTCTCCCCAATGTGTGGCAGCAGTGAAGAAGGCCAATTCCATGCTAGGGATTATCAAAAAGGGGATTGAAAATAAAACAGCCAACATTATAATGCCATTATACAAAACAATAGTAAGGCCACATCTGGAGTATTGTGTACAATTCTGGTCACCGCATCTCAAGAAAGACATAGCGGAACTGGAAAAGGTGCAGAAGAGAGCGACCAAAATGATTACTGGGCTGGGGCACCTCCCTTATGAGGAAAGGCTAAAACATTTGGGGCTCTTTAGTCTGGAAAAAAGGCGCCTGAGGGGGGATATGATTGAGACGTACAAAATAATGCAGGGCATGAGTAAAGTGGATAGAGGGAAGCTCTTTTCCCTCTCACAAAATACCAGAACTAGGGGACATGCACTCAAATTGAGGGCTGGGAGAGTAAGAACAGACAAAAGAAAATATTTTTTCACCCAGCGCGTTGTTAGTCTATGGAACTCCCTGCCACAGGGGAGGCATCTGGCTTGGATGCCTTCAAAAGGGGATTGGACAGATTCCTGGAGGAAAAGTCCATCACAGGTTACAAACCATGATGGAGATGTGTAATCTCCAGGCTTAAAACCAGGGTACTTCAAGGGCCAGATGCAGGGGAGTGGTATCAGGAGACAGATATCTAGTCTCATACGCTTCCAAAAGCATCTGGTGGGGCCACTGTGAGATACAGGAAGCTGGACTAGATGGGCCTTTGGCCTGATCCAGCATGGCTCTTCTTATGTTCTTATGTTCTTATGTTCTTACGTAAAGTGCCAGACACAGAGGAGTAGTATCAGGAGACAGGTACCAAGATGTCTCATGTGCTCCCAGAAGCATCTGGTGGGGTCATTGTGAGACCCAGGAAGCTTGACTAGATGGGCCCTTGGCCTGTGCTCCAAGAGGGCTTTTGTTATGATCTGATGTAAAATGGGTTACTTTCCAAGGGCTGATTTGAGCTCTGAACAGAATTTCATAGTTCAATGCATCCTCTTGGCACAAATGTTGTGATGATAACAAAGCAGAATTGATCTCATGCTGCCTGCAACAGCCGTAGCGTCGGTTGTTGCCAGTATCACTAAAAGGGAGAGAGGATCGAAACCTTTCACTGTAGATACTTCCCATCCAAGTCACGTCAAACTATCATTGTTATCTGTGTTGGAGTCAAGTGTCTGCAGGGTAATAAACTCTTTCCCTGGGAGGTTTAAAGTGGACTGCTGAAGCTCTTTGAAAATCAGCTTCCTTTCCGGGGTTGGGAAAACGAAAAGTCACTTAAAAATGCCGTGGAAATAAACATGTGTCACAGACGATGGTTTCTGGTGAACAAATTTTGTCAGAATATTAAGATATTTTGTAAATTACCTTCCAGAGTATAATGTTTTCTCAAGGTAGTATATAAAACACAATAAAGTCAGTTAAAGCACACATCAAGAAATAAAATAATTAAAGAAAAAAGGGACATAATATCCAATCATCATCAACATCTTAGACTGCAAAGCTGGAAGGAACGGATCTAGGCCCTCTTGAGGAGGGTGCAGTGGGGAATTGAACTCCCAAACTTTGGCTATGCTGCCACATGTCCACTGAGGTATCCAGCAATTCAAGGGAGCCCTTTTACTATTAGTAAATTGCTCCTGTTCAGGAGTCCAGGAAAGAGCATTCCTCAGAACTACAGTGAGATGCCATGGATGCAAACCATATGTTAAGTTCATCAGAAGAGTCCTTTCTCTCCATCCCGCCACCCTCACAGGTATGTCTCGTGGGAACTAGAGATGGGCACAACTTGAAAAAAAAATTTTTTTGAGTTGTCGTTAGTCGGGCTGGTCCCGTTTCGGGTCGTTTCCGGTTTTCGCGAAAATTCGCAAAAATTAGTCGGTTCGTTTTTTCGTTGTCATTAGTACTGGTTTTTTTTTGGGGGGGAACGGGCTCCTGGAGGCACCTCTGTGGGGTGGGTGCCTCCTCTGGCCCGCTATAAAGGGAAAGTGGGCTCCTGGAGGCACCCGTGGGTGCCTCCTATCCTCACCCACTAGGAAGGGGAAGCAGGCTCCAAGAGACCCCTCAACATGGGGGTCTCCCTTCCTCACCTGCTGCTGCTGCAAAATGCTATGCAATAGCCATATGGATATTGCATAACAGAATGTGCAGACAGTGAGACCAGTGTGAGAGTGATAGAATCATGCCTTCCCTGCACAAGGCTCTCGCACCACCATGTCTCACACAGAAGGGAAGTGTACTTGCTGCGTGTAGTGCAATGCAAGCAAGTAGATCTGGCTTTAAGGTGGCTTAGTGCAAGGGCTAGGTTTAGGCTAGTGACGGGTAAGGTTACGGTGGGCTAGTGGGTTGCACCTCTGGGTGCCTCTCTGACCCACTAAGAAGACAGTCTGTGACATATGGGTACGGAGTCAAGGGTTAGGGTTAGGGCTAGGGCAGGTTTTAGGGGGCTTTTTGGCACATCCCAGAAGTCTCCATGGCCAAGTGGCCATGCGACTGGTGGGATGGCTCCAAAAATTTGCATGGTCGTCCACTCCCACATGGCTGGCCACTCGGCCAGCCCATCCAATGAGCAGGTGTAAATAAAATAAAATAAAATAAAATCAATGGAGGACAGAGGAGGAGAGGAGAGACATTTTGTTGCAAGAAAAAACCCACTGCTACTGTGAAAAATCTGGCAGTTTATAAATTTTCGCGTGTTTCTGTTGTGCTTGTGTGTTTTTGGACCACGATTTCAAAAACAATATTGCGTTCGCCGCCCCATTTTGGATCCCCCGCCCGCACCGCATGGCATGGCGATGGCGACTCGCGAGTCCGGCTGCCCAGGACGGGGGGGAGGCGGGACCCCCCCTCCAGAAACCACCCCTCCGGTAGGTGCCCTGCGCCCTTAGTCAAGCAGGCATTTTTCCGCCTCCTTTTTTGGCCCGGGAATGGGTGGGGGGAGAGTTTAAAAGTTTTTTCCTGTGCCGTCCGTGCCGCTTGCTTGCGCTTTAATTGCGGCGGCTGGCGGCGAGACTGGGCTTTTTGCTGGCTGCGAGCCTGCGGCGAGTCCCACAGAGCAGCCCACTAGGACGGGGGATGGGGGGGAGGCCGGGGACCTCCAGAAACAACATAAGAACATAAGAACATAAGAAGAGCCATGCTGGATCAGGCCAAAGACCCATCTAGTCCAGCTTCCTGTATCTCACAGCGGCCCCACCAGATGCGTTTGGGAGCGCATGAGACTAGATATCTGTCTCCTGATACCACTCCCCTGCATCTGGCCCTTGAAGTACCCTGGTTTAAAGCCTAGAGATTACACATCTCCATCATGGTTTGTAACCCATGATGGACTTTTCCTCTAGGAATCTGTCCAATCCCCTTTTGAAGGCATCCAGGCCAGATGCCATCACCACATCCTGTGGCAGGGAGTTCCATAGACTTACAACACGCTGGGTGAAAACATATTTTCTTTTGTCAGTTCTTACTCTCCCAGCACTCAATTTGAGTGTATGTCCCCTAGTTCTGGTATTTTGAGAGAGGGAGAAGAGCTTCCCTCTATCCACTTTACTCATACCCTGCATTATTTTGTATGTCTCAATCATATCCCCCCCTCAAGCGCCTTTTTTTCCAGACTAAAGAGGCCCAATTGTTTTAGCCTTTCTTCATAAGGGAGGTGCCCCAGCCCAGTAATCATTTTAGTCGCTCTCTTCTGCACCTTTTCCAGTTCCACTATGTCTTTCTTGAGATGCGGTGACCAGAATTGTACACAATACTCCAGGTGGGGCCTTACTATTGTTTTATATAACGGCATTATAATGTTGGCTGTTTTATTTTCAATCCCCTTTTTGATAATCCCTAGCATGGAATTGGCCTTCTTCACTGCTGCCACACATTGGGGAGACACCTTCATGGAGCTGTCCACCAACACACCAAGATCTCTTTCCTGACCCGTCACGGATAACTCAGAGCCCATGAGTTGATAGATGAAGTTTGGATTTTTTGCCCCAATATGCATTACTTTACATTTGGTTACATTAAAACGCATTTGCCATTTCTCAGCCCACTCCCCCAGTTTGGAGAGATCCTTCTGGAGCTCTTCACAATCTTCTCTGGTTTTTACCACATGGAAAAGTTTTGTGTCATCTGCAAACTTGGCCACCTCACTGTTTATCCCTGTCTCCAGGTCATTTATGAACAGATTGAAAAGCACCGGTCCCAGGACCGAGCCCTGGGGCACACCGCTTTTCACTTCTCTCCATTGTGAAAATTTCCCATTGACACCTACTCTTTGTTTCCGGGATCTCAACCAGTTCTCAATCCATAAGAGGACCTGCCCTCTTATCCCCTGACTATGCAATTTTCTCAGCAGCCTTTGGTGAGGGACTGTGTCAAAAGCCTTTTGAAAATCCAGATAGACTATATCCACCGGTTCACCCAAATCCACGTGCCTGTTGACCTTTTCAAAAAATTCTAAAAGGTTTGTAAGACAAGATTTACCCTTACAGAAGCCATGCTGATTTTCTCTCAGCAAGGTTTGTTCTTTTATGTGTTTTAAGATTTTCTCTTGGATGAGGCCTTCCACCATCTTCCCTGGGACAGATGTAAGGCTAACCGGTCTGTAGTTTCCTGGGTCCCCCCTCCTTCCTTTTTTAAAAATTGGTGTGACATCTGCTATCCTCCAGTCCTCCGGCACTGTGGCCGTTTTAAGAGACAAGTTGCATATAACCGTTAAGAGATCTGCAATTTCATTTCTCAGTTCCCTAATAACTCTTGGGTGGATGCCATCTGGGCCCGGTGACTTGTTAATCCTCAATTTATCAATTAGTCCTAAAACCTCCTCTCTTTTAACCTGTATTTGATTTAATTCTTTAGTCAAGAGGGGCGGCTCAGGCAGCGGAATCCGCTCAAGGTCCTCTGTCGTGAAGACAGACGCAAAGAACTCGTTCAATTTCTCTGCAATGTCCAAGTCCTCCTTAACCTCCTCTTTTCCTCCTTCACCATCCAGAGGCCCAATTGGTTCTCTGGCAGGTTTTCTACTTCTAACATATTTAAAGAAGCTTTTATTATTACCCTTTATATTGCTAGCCATGCGTTCCTCAAAGTCTTTCTTTGCCTCCCTTATCATCTTTTTACATTTCTTTTGCCAGAGTTTGTGTTCCTTTTTATTTTCCTCATTTGGGGAGGATTCCCATTTACAGAAGGACCTCTCCTTGTGCTTTAGAGCCTCTCTAACTCCACTCGTTAACCATGCCGGTGTCCTCTTGGACTTAAATGAGCTCTTCTTTCTTTGTGGTATGCACTTGTGCTGGGCCTCTATTATTGTTGTTTTAAACAGGCTCCATGCACACTGAAGAGATTGGATTCTTCTAACCCTCCCCTTCAGTTTCTCTCTAACTAGTTTCCTCATCTGAGGGAAGTTTGCCCTTCGAAAATCAAGGGTTTTTATGTCTGATTTGGTTGACACTCTTCCTCCGACATGCATGGCAAAGGTAATTGCAGCATGGTCACTGTTCCCCAGAGGCTCAGTGACATTCACATCCCTGACGAGGTCCTGAGTATCACACAATATTAGATCTAGAGTTGCCTGTTCTCGGGTGGGCTCCATGACAAGTTGCTCTAAGGCACAGTCATTCAGCAAGTCGAGAAACCCAGTTTCTCTTTCTTGCCCAGAGCTCGCATTGGCCCAGTCAATGTGGGGATAATTAAAGCCCCCCATGATTACTATCCTATCCCTCTTAGCCACCTCCATGATTTCTCTCCTCATTTCAAGGTCCCCCTCAAGTTTTTGATCTGGTGGACGATAGAATACTCCAACTATCACATCACTCTTTGGACCTGGTAGTTTAACCCACAGTGATTCTATGGCGGAGTCAGACCCTCTGTCAATCTCCATTCTGCTGGATTTTATGCCTTCTTTGACATAGATGGCCACTCCTCCTCCAACCCGCCCCTCTCTATCCCTTCTATAGAGTTTATAGCCTGGGATTGCTGTGTCCCACTGGTTCTCCACATTCCACCAGGTTTCTGTTATGGCTATTATATCAATGTTATCCCTAGCTGCCAGATGTTCAAGTTCTCCCATCTTTGCTCGGAGGCTTCGAGCATTGGCGTAGAAGCACTTGTACAGTGGGTCCCGCAACAGCTGCTGCCTTGTTCTTCTCCCCCCACAGCTTTTATTTTCAGTAGACGAACTGTCACATTCCGCTATTCTGCCAGTGTTAATACTTGCTATGTCATCTCTATGTGATTCTCTACCCTCTCCAACCTCATTCCCCGAGGATGAGGTGTTCCGAACCGGATGCCACACAGCTCCTGTCGGCTTTCCCCCAGTTATCAGTTTAAAAGCTGCTCTGCTGCCTTTTTGAGGTTGAGTGCCAGCAATCTGGTCCCATCATGATTCAAGTGCAACCCATCCCTCCTGAACAGGTTTGGCTTGTCCCAAAATGTTCTCCAGTTCCTGACAAATCTAAAGCCCTCCTCTCGACACCATCGCCTCATCCACGCATTGAGGCTTCTGAGTTCTGCCTGCCTGGTGGGACCTGCACGAGGAACAGGTAGCACTTCTAAAAATGCTACCTTGGAAGCCCGGGACTTCAATCTTCTACCTAGCAACCTGAATTTGGCTTCCAAGACTGACCGCTTGGCCTTCCCGACATCGTTGGTACCGACGTGTGCCATGATCACTGGCTCCTTCCCAGTTCTCTCTAACAAGCTATCTATATTTCTGGTGATGTCTGCAACCTTTGCACCCGGCAGGCAAGTGACCATCCGGTTATCATGCTCCTCACAAATCCATCCCTCCGTATTTCTAATGATAGAATCCCCTAGCACAATGAGCTTCTCTCCTGCAGCCTGGTCATCAACATGTACCTGATCTTGTATCTCATCAATAGTGATGAGGGAGAGATCCTCCGGTGGAACCACTTCTTCCTCTATGTGTGCCTCATGAGGTGTGCTGAGGGAAAGAGCTTCAAATTGATTGTGCAAGATGAGACTCTCTGAGCGATGCCTTGGCCTTCTACTCCTTTGAGTCACATTCCTCCACCCATCCACCTCCTGAGTTGGGGGAGTGACTTCCTCCTCTGAAGTGTGCCCTGTCTCTTCTTGGACCTGGATAGTCTCTTCCGCTCTGTCCAGGAACTGCTCAAGCTCCTTAATATGTTGCTGGTCCACTATGCGAGCCTCTAGCTGCTGGACCTTCTCTTCCAATAGCGCTACCAGCTTGCACTTGCAGCAGATGTAGTTCTGCACACGCTCTGTCAACATAACAAACATAGCACAAGTACTGCAGGTAACTACAGCTGCTCCCTCCAACTCCATTTTAACTATTACAATAAAATGTATTCAAGGTCTAAAAGATGTAAACTTGCACTTTTTTTTTAATCTAGTAAGACTCTTTACTTCTTTTATTGTTTAGTCAAAATCTAACAGTGTAGGGGCCGCTAAAGCACCTCTACTCCAACTGCAAGCACGTCAGGAAGTGTAGGACCTCCTGAGGAGTTGCTTGGCTTGGGAACTCAATTAAACCCAGGTTTTTTTTTGTTTTTTTTTAGTTTGCACGCGCCGTGCTCCTCTGACCAGCTCCTTCCTCTCTGCTGCTCTGCCAGAAAAGGACTGAGAGACTGCTGGTAGCAGCTATTTAAAGCTAAAACTCCGCCCCTTGCTCCTGCAAAAAGAAGAAGTTAGCTCTGCCCTTTGGCCGTGTGCTCCTCTGACCAGCTCCTTCCTCTCTGCTGCTCTGCCAGAAAAGGACTGAGAGACTGCTGGTAGCAGCTATTTAAAGCTAAAACTCCGCCCCTTGCTCCTGCAAAAAGAAGAAGTTAGCTCTGCCCTTTGGCCGTGTGCTCCTCTGACCAGCTCCTTCCTCTCTGCTGCTCTGCCAGAAAAGGGAAACAACCCCTCTGGTAGGTGCCCTGAGGCACGGCAGGCATTTTTCCGCCTGCTTTTCGGCCGGGAACCGGGTTTTTTTAACTTTTAAAAACTTTTTGTCTGTGCCGCGTGGCATCGCGCGATGCAAGGAATGAGCACGACAAATCAGACCAAAATTGTTCGTTCGTCGGTTCGAGCTCGAAGTCTCGGGGAGTGATTCCCGTTACCGTTTCCGTAGAGTAACGGAACCGAGTAACGGAAACGGAAACGGGAATACCGCTAAGTCGTGCCCATCTCTAGTGGGAACCCATGAAAGGGCCTTCTCAGCTGCTGCACCCAGACCCTGGAACTCCCTCCTACTAGAGGCCAGGGCTGCCTCATCTCAGTTGTCCTTCCGGAAACAGGCAAAGACCTTTCTCTTCAGGCAAGCTTTCCCTGAATGATGAACTTCCATGTGTATTTTCATATGAATCTATGGGTTCACATAGATTTTGTGTCTATGATTACTTATAACCTTGTAGCTGTAATGTAATGTCCTGTTCTCAATACTTGAACATGACTTAATTGTACTGGACTATATATTATCCCTCATTACTGTAAGCTGCCTTGGGTCCTTTTCTAAGGAGAAAGGTAAGGATAAAAATGCTCTAAAATAAATAAATAAAATAAATATGCTCTCCGATTGAACTACAACCAATATTTTATTTTAACTGTTTTTAAAGCCAACATTATTTTATATTTACTTGTATTTGGGATTTGGCAATGCTTGGTTCTTTATAGTCATCTTGCTAGGTGCATGGTGTGTAGTGGGAGAGAGGTGAGATAGAAACACAGCAATAACAAATAAGTAGCTGTGGGAAACTCAGAATGTGATCTGTAAGAACATAAGAACATAAGAAGAGCCATGCTGGATCAGGCCAAAGGCCCATCTATCCCAGCTTCCTGTATCTCACAGTGGCCTCACCAGATGCATTTGGGAGCACACGAGACTAGATCTCTGTCTCTTCATACCACTCCCCTGCATCTGGCCCTTGAAGTACCCTGTTTTAAGCCTGGAGATTACATATCTTCATCATGGTTTGTAACCTATGATGGACATTTCCTCCAGGAATCTGTCCAATCCCCTTTGGAAGGCATCCAGGCCAGATGCCATCACCACATGCTTTGGCAGGGAGTTCCACAGACTAACAATGCGCTGGGTGAGAAATATATTTTCTTTTGTCTGTTCTTACTCTCCCAGCCCTCAATTTGAGTGCATGTCCCCTAGTTCTGGTATTTTGTGAGAAGGAGAATAGTGTTCCTCTATCCACTTTACTCATGCCCTGCATTATTTTGTACGTCTCAATCATATTCCCCCTCAGGTGCCTTTTTTCCAGACTAAAGAGCTCCAAATGTTTTAGCCTTTCCTCATAAGGGAGGTCCCTCAGCCCAGTAATCATTTTAGTCGCTCTCTTCTGCACACACTGTGGGTGTGTGAAATCTCCTGGAAATTCTCTCTTGCACTGATTTAATCTGCAAAAGCAGACATTATGCCTGTATGGGCAACACGTTCACAAGAGGGTGACAAGGATGATCAGAGGGCCGGGAACCGAGCACGATGAGGAAAGATTGAAAGAACTTGGGAAGTTTAGCTTTGATAAAAGACGACTGAGAGGTGAACTATTTGAAGGGCTGTCATAGGCTGATACTTCACGTCCATCTAATCGGTGTTCGTGGTCCTGCTGGGGACCAGTATGAAGAAATCTAACTGCACGTCCATTGCAGGGCGAAAGGAGTTCATCCCGACCACACCCCCTGAACTGCGATTTAAGCGGGATGAGGGATTCCCCTCCCTGGCCTCGGGAATCTCCGCATCTCACTTCTCGTTCTGATACGAGTGCCCGTCAGGTATGGCTCGTCAAGTCGTCACACAACGTGCCATTCTCCATCTAGTGGCAGCAGTGTGAAGTGCCATTTGCCAGTACATTCCCTATGGAGTCAGCAACATAGTGCAGAGAGATTAAAAGACAAATGCCTCAAACTTAGCTCCGTAAAGCATTGAAGGCAAGGCTTCGGAGAATTGGAACATCGAAAAATGGAAGGTCGGGTAAAAAAAAACACCGGAGAACAAAAGCATGGAATTTCACATCTCGTTACGGAATGAGGACGTGTGGAAACAGTCATTCCGGTATCATCAATCATGTCTGTGCGTACACAGGAACAGGGACAGAACCGCAAGAAGACCACGTGACCGCAACCGACATCAACACGCAACGAACTTCCTCCCGGGACCAGAGTGGACGTCAAGTAACCATCATAGAGAGGAGGAGAGGGATCTGTTCTCGATCATCTCAGAGTGCAGGATGCACAACAATGGGTTTAAGTTAAGAGAATCCAGTTTTTGCTTGAATGGCAGGCAACACTTCCTAACGGTTGGAGCAGTAGTAAAATGGAAATTTGAGAGGTGGTGAGCAATCTGACGCAATGAAGATAAATTTGGATAAGCACCTGGCAGGGAGCCTTTGATTTGTATTCCTGCATGGAGCGGTGTGTGTGTGGACTTGATAGCCTTTTCAGCCCCTTCCAACTTCACTATTCTATGATTCTATGAATCTAAAATTCTATGATTAGGAGACCAGTAGGGGTTTCTTTTCTTTTCCTTTCCTTTCCTTTCCTTACCTCAAAGGAGAGGTAACATCCCCAAAAATAGGAGTACAGAACAGATCAAAGATGTTTCTTGTGGAATAATGTAACTTTATCCAGAGAACATGAGCCCATGGGTGTCATGAGGAGTGAGACAAAGGGCACTTTTACACGACCTCTAAAATCCACTGACTACTTAAATTCGGACCAGAGATCGTGGGGTGTTGTTCCTATTCCTGTGTTCCCACTCTTCCACACTTCATTGCTCCTGTCTGCGGTGAGGGGAAGGAGAAAAAAGGGAGAAAAGAATGCAGGCTCACCTCCGAGTCTGCCATCCAGAGCAGCCCCCTACGGATTCCTGTATCTTAAAGGGGCGGCAGGGACAAAAACACAAACAGAAGGTGAGGGGAGCCCGGCATCCACAGCTTTACAATCTGCATTGGATTTTTTTTTTACCTTCGGAGACCAGGTACTTCTAAAGTGCACTGGGGCACGCTTAGGTGGGAGTGGTTGTACTTTATTTTGTTTAAAGTCCGCAGCTGGTGGGAAAACAATTTTAAGCTCCGCATCTGGGAGCCCTTTACCTCGGATTTTAGGGGTCGTGTAATTTATAATTGCAACGTGTTAATGAAATTTATAGTTAAGCATTTCATTGCTTCACAAAAGTGAGAGAAGGAACAGAAACCTAAATTCAGCCTTTTTAGTAACGAAACCTATGGCTAAACATTTCATTGGTTAAAGTCTCTACAGTTCCGTTTAGACCATATAAGCTTATCAGGTCTATTTAGTCACACACGGGCAGTTACTTCACGTACCTCCTCGTGCTGCGGTGAGCTTGGCTCCAATCTGAATTAGGATGCAGTCACATGATCTGAAATGGGGCCGCCCCTCTTTCCTGTGTACTCACGTGCATGCTGGGTGAAGGCGAAGGCATTCCAGCCTCACGTCTTTGATGCGCATCGAAATGAAGGGTTCCTTTGCTTTCCGCTGGTTCAGTAAGCAGTTCCTGGTTTTCGTTTTTCGGTCTTTTGATTAATAGACGGTCTCCCGTCATTTGTGCGTTCCGCATTATTTTCCTATCTTTCTAATTTTTTGTGCAAGCATTCCACGGCAAACTCCATAGGCACTGCTCCCTGTAACACCATTACCTCCTCCTGTCACAAGGTGGCTTCAGGCAGGGAGGAACTTTTAAACAGCAGGAACTGTTTCAGAATGCGAATGCTAGGAAACCACATGTACCGCCAATTCGGATCGAAAAGCAGATTGACCAGATTCCCGAGGTCGAGGAAGAAAATCTCTCAGCCCGCTTGGGGCACACTTCGGGGGCGTGGTCGGAGCGACCACGCAGCCACCCCGGAGGTACGTGAGGCTCCGTTCCGTCGAACGGAGCCGCAGCGGAGCCACGAACAGCGGCGAGAGGTACGTGAAGTAACCGCCTAGGTGTTGTTTTTAGGATCTCTACTCCAGGCATGATACCATAGTCTTTTGAGACTGAAGGATGCCAATGAATTGTACAATAGCTCACAGTTACCTCACTAGCAAGGTATTTCTTAGGGGCCAGCGTAAGGGAGGGCATCAAGCATAGCTGCATCAAGTAAAAATGGCACTTTTCAAGTCACACTCTTTTTCTTGTCAAGGAGATTCCCTTGACAAGAGTCTAACCAGTCCCTGCATCCCTTGCAGCTCCCATGAAGTTTAGCCATGCCCACCCATTTCTCTTTCTTCCTCACAAGCAGATAATGGCTGCCAGAGCCTTCATTTTCTACATGTGCTTAGCCAAAAATCCCTGTGAGGACCTGAATTTCTGAGAACCTAGAATTCTGGCCGGGGGAATTCGGGCTGGTGGTGTACAACAAATGTGAAAATCTCATAGGTAGTGGCAGTTAACTTTCCGTCCAGTAACAAAACAGCCGTTGCCCGTGTCTTGTCTCATGAGAAGTGCCATCTCAAAGCCAAGTGGCAGACCAGACCAGGGTGGTACAATGTTATTTAGAGACTGGGTGTTGAGAGGGGCCAAGAAAGAGTGTTGCTTCTGGAAGCTTCAGAGAAGAATGCAGCCTGCCAGCCTGCCAGCATGGAAAGGTCTGGAATTGGAATTTTAATGTGTCATAGGGGCATAGAAGTTACATCACCTTACCTTCACATTATTTAGAGATGCACATGGGCAGAGGGTGCTGCACTGCCGGGTGTGTTTATATTTTGTAAAGTTATTTTTCAAAAATAGGAATACAGCAATGATATTTGACACAAAAGGAAAAAGAGAGTGACAGCTGAAACCCCATAATAAAGACAACCTCATCCCTCCTTTGGATATTCTCATCACTGAGAGCCTAGGGAGGGTTCAGACTGACGTTACTCTGGGGTACGCATATCTCCTTGCGACCATTGTGTGAGCCAGTAGTGTCATTGTTGAGCCTTTGTCTCTGTGTGCATTTGTCCTCAGAATATTCTTTTTCTTTGTTCAACTTAGTTGACAAAATCAGCTGAAACTTAGCTTAGTGTACTAAAGTTTATTGAAATATTATTACAGATATTAGAATACTGTAGTGTGTGCGTTTATTGGTTTCGGTAAACTTGCCTGCTGCCTTTACAGTGGACCCTCATATAACAAACGGTTTGTATAATATAAAATCTGTACAACATTAAAAATTCTAGAGATAAGGGAAATTTGCTTACAGAATCACCTATGGGGCGAATCTGTACAACATAAAAATGGTCGTGATTAGGGATTACTGTGTTTTCAATGCATTCCTATGGGAAATTTGTATAAAGGAAATAAATAGATGGAAAAATATATGGTATGTGTTTGGATTGGAATGGTAGGAAGGTCCTCCCCTCTGCTTGGTGCCCCTGGAAACTTTCTGCCCCAAGCAAGATGTGCTGAATTCAGATCAAATCTGTGACAGGTCTCTACAACAAGTTGGCAAAATAAACCAAAGTGGCATCAAGGATCTGACCACTAACCCATCTACGAGAAGGGCTAGACTAGTGTACTTCGGAAATGATGCACCCAGCTGCAGCCTGGCCTGGGTGAAAAATGGGCAAAGTAACTGAGTCCGTATCGTGACCATCAATACTGGTACACTGACCGGAAGAGCAACTGAGCTCACAGCTATACTCAGACAGTGGTGAGTTGACATCTGTGCCCTTCAGGAGACAAGATGGAGTGGAAGAAAATCGTATAACATCAGCCATGGGTACAAGTTCCTCTATTTTGGCAGACCCAACAGAGAAAGTGGCATCAGTATTGTTGTATTATAGGGGATTCATGATGCTGTGGCAGAAATTTGAGTGATTTGATGACCGACTGATAAAGGTTGTCATCAGAAGGACAAAGTGGCACATCCAGTGCTTCAGCTTGTATGGATCGCAGACCGGCTGCCCCGAGAGTGTCAAGGAGTCCTTCTGGAACCTTCTCCAGGGGAAATCTATTGCTGTGCCAGATGAGGATAACCTTATCATTGTGGGAGATTTAAACAGCTGCATTAGAGCAAGGGGGGAGGGCTCCAGCTGTCATGGTGGGCATGTTTTCAACACCCATAATGAAGATGGTGAAGAAATCCTTGACTTTGCTGACACTCAAAATCTTGTCCTTGCCACACATGCCTTTGCAGGTGCCCATCGCACCTTGGGACCTACTAACTACAGTGGCAACACTATGAAGTCCCAGCTCGACTTCATACATGTCCAGAGATGAGACCTGGTTGGTGTACGTGTGTGACAAGATCCTGCTTCTGGTGGAAGGGAGACCCTTGGTGGCCCCTCCGAGCAAGGGAAGCTGTGGCCAGCGGTGTAGCATTATTAATTACGCATACACAGAGTTTTGGGGTACAATCATCTCTGGTCCCAGGCTGCGTCTCTCTGCATGGGAGCCTGCGTGGGTGCGTGTGTCTGTCTCTGTGTCTCTGTGTGTCTTCATGAGCTGCGTGAGTATGAGTGTCTCTTTGCGTATATCTGTGAGTGCTGTGTGTGCTGCCTGGGACCCAGAGGTCTGGTCTTTATTGATAACAGTAACACAATAGGGAAGAGACAGAGGAAGGATGGCCCATATGCATTCCATCGTTGGGGGAAGAATGCACCTTATCTAGATGAACATACTTAGCTAGTTATTGATAAGGACAGAGGAAGGGGAGCTTTTGGGCCTGAGCAGATGTGTCCTGATATCCTGTTACTTTCTGGCCTCCTGACCTATGCCAGGTCAGCGTCAGCTTAACCAAGCACACTGGGTTCCTGCTCGGTCCTGGAAAGCCAGGCCTTCAGCTTCCTTGGGTGCTTTGCCAACATATTGGGGTTCAGAGCCTATTGGGGTATGGAATCCCCACACAGCGGTTAGTAAATCAAGGGAGCCATGAGACAAAACGTTTGGGAACCACTGCTTCATCTTTTGATCAGTTATTGATTTTTACATCTGTGGCATGTTCCTCCCATTACTTCCACCAAGTTTCTTCAAAACAAATGCCAGGAACTTTTAAGGCCGAGACCTTCCTTTAGGATAAATGGGTGAATACAGGGTGGAGAGCATTTGATCCAGTTAAACCTCTAACCCCTTACCATTCCCCCCCCCCCGCTCCTAATACCCATCTGCATGCTATCAGGATACATTTTCAACCTCATAAACACAGGTTAAAAGGCACCCTGTTTAAAAATTAAAATACATTTTCCATGCAAATCTCTTTTTTTGGATTCATATTTTAATACCTTGAATAATTGAACAGCGTGCGGGCTACATAATAATAATAAAACCGCCTCAGTGACTTGTCTTTCTCCTTTGCCCTGAAAGATGCTCGCTATGCAAAAAAGGGGCAGAAAGGAAGGAAAAAGAAAAGAAATGGAAGTGTCTTCATGGATGCATAAGAAATGGGTTTACTCAGACTCGGTAGGAAATGATGCAAAATACATGGCTCTTTGTGTCTCTGTGGAGCACAGCACCTGTGTTCGTGGCTTGAAGCAAAAAGCAGTTGACTGCCTTCCGGCGTGAGTGACACGATGACACCCACAGTGCAGGAAAGAGAGGTGGAAAAAAATAGTAATAATTTTGTTGGGAAAGTCCCCACAGACAAAAAAGGGGGAAATAACAAGGTACAAAGGGTTATCAATGGAGCAGAGCAAGGATGCACCCAATATAGTTTACCCCAGTTTGGTGGTGTCCAGATTACTGGTACTACCGCTCCCATTATCCCTGACCAGTGGCCATTGTGGCTGAACTGGGGGAAAGCTGCCGAGATGGGGATATCTGTTAAGATTCTCAGTCATCCAGGTGAGTTTAAAGCAAAAAGCAAAGTGGTCTGCTTATATAGAGCCCCATACCACTTCAAGTAGTCTCTGGGTGGTTTACAGTTTTAATTACAGTATGCAGGCTACACATTCCCCCCCCCCCAGCAAGCTGGGTACTCATTTTACCTACCTTGGAAGGATGGAAGGCTGAATCAACCGTGTGCCTGCTACCTGGGATTGAACCCCCGTTCATGAGCACAGTTTTACAGGCACTTAACCACTGCACCATGAGGCTCTTATTGTTGAAAGCACACCCAGATAAGTAGCAGATAGACTATGCCTGAGGCCCCCACCACTGTTAAGAGACAGGGTTTCAATGCTCACATGAATGTCTTCCCTGAATCCTCTCTCAAACAGTGGTGGGGGCCTCAGGCATAGACTATCTGCTACTTATCTGGGTGTGCTTTCAACAATACCCAGACAAATCAAAAAGCCTTCACCACTAAAGCTATAGCTGACAACCCATTCTTTCTAGGTTTCAGCACTAGGCATGGGCACGATCAGAAAAAATGACGTTTCAAGTTTTCGTTTGTCGGAATGGGTCAGTTTTGGCTCGTTTCCGTTTGTCGCGAAATTTTTCAAAAATTTGTCGTTTCCGTTTGTCGTTTGTCGTTTCCACCACGATTTAGCGCGATTTGACTTCCCAGAGCATAGGGGCGTCCCGCAATCAGGGCTGGCGCTAGGTGTTTTTGCGCCCTAGGCAGGGGGCGGGGGCGGGTGGCGGGTGGCGGTGGTGGTGGGCCATGGGGTGGGCGGTAGCTGCGGGCGGGCTGCTGGCAGGTGGTGGCGTGGGGGCGGACGGGTGAGTGGGCAATTAGGATATCACTTAGGAAGGGTAGAGGTTCTGTTCTTGGCTTGCACCCCAAATGTGTGTGTGTGCGAGCAAATTGAAGTTGGGAAAATAGAAAATAAATGGTAGTATATAATATATATTTAAAATAAATCCACACCTCCCACTCCCAGTCGAACCTCCCCCTTTATCCAATATCAGAAAAAAATCCTCAAACTGCCAGAGAAGAAATAAAGAATAAACTGCTATTCCCTTCAGCAGACAAAGCTGCAGGGAATCAAAGAAATTATTTTCTAAATTCAATTCCCTCCCTGCCTGTCTAACTTAAATCCTAAAGCCTCCAGCCTCCCTCCTCAATCTCGATCGGATCACACCGGCACCAGCAGCCAGCCCTCCTCCCTCAACCACATCCATACACCCGACTGCGATTTCTGGAAGGTGCCGGCATCCAGAAGTGTCAGTCAAAAAACCTGGCGATGTCATTGGTGGAATGGTTCAAAAATTTGCATAGTCCCATCCCATGCCCAGCCCAAATGGGCAGGTCTAAAAAAATAAAAATAAAATAAAATAAAATAAAATAAATACGACATTTTATTGCTATAAAAAACACTGCTGCTACTATTAAAATTCAGGCATTTAAAATAAATAAATTTCACATGTTTCTGTGGTGATTTGGTGTGTTTTTTGACCACGATTTCAAAAGAAAAATTGCGGCCACCATTTTGGATCCCCCCCACCGCATGGCATGCAGCGAGACAGACGACGAGGATGACCCCCCCCGCCTGGTGCAAGCAGCCCAGGACAGGAGAAGAGGGGGGGAAAGGCCGGGGACCCCCCAGAAACCACCCCTCTGGTAGGTGGCAAACCCTCAGGCAGGCATATTTTTGCCTGCTTTTTTGCCCGGGAGTCGGGTTTTTAAAAAAAAACTTTTAAAACTTTTTCTGTGCTTCGCATCGCGCGATCGCCGCGATGCCACAAACGGAAACGAAAAACCCAACCAATTTTTTCTTTTTTCGGTTCGAGTTCGAGTTTTGACGGCTTAATTATCGTTACCGTTTCCGTTACGTAATGGAAACGATAACCGAAAACGGAAACGACAATTTCGCCAAGTCGTGCCCATGTCTATTCAGCACCTTAGGCCATTGTTCACCTTAAGGCTATGGATACTATTAGAATAATAGAATCATAGAATGTCTCCCTAAGGAGCCTGTTCAGGCCATTGTTCATCTTTTGAGACTAATTTAGACCAGGGTGACAAGAGGTCAAAGCTGACTATAAGATGGAGGACTCGCACTAGCTTTATTCAGACTGATGAAGCTGTTTGGATGAGCAGCAAAACATTTCTATCTCTCAAGGAAAAGAAGTCCAGTTGCCATGACTCAACTTCCAGAAAAACTCCTTAAACTAGAAGGTTTTGGGGTCTAGCTCCATCTAGGTTCCTGATCAGAAAGGAAGCTCCCAGTTAGCACCTGGGCAGATACAGGAAGCTTGGGTGAAGCTAGGCTGAGTTAAGTCTCAGATCCATCCAGTTTAAGATTTTCTCCCAGGTGAGCCAAACTTAGGTGTCAGTAAGGTAAGACTTCCAGAATAAGGAATTATAGAATTTTTAATCAATCAATCAATCAATCAATCAATCAAGCAAGCAAGCAAGCAAGCAATCAAGCAATCAATCAAGCAATCAATCCCATTTCAACTTGACTCTCCCTTATTGTAGTCCAATGCTCCATGTACAAAGTATTTTCCTAACTGTCAGGAAAGAACAGTGATGTACTCAATAAGAAGCTATCTGGAAGTTATCTACAGTCCCAGCATGGATCAGGCCCATTTCTCCTCCTCATGACTTGTCTTCAAGTAGCTGGCTTGTTACCTGTGAAGATTCTCAGTCATTCAGGTGAGGTTATCCGGAAGCTGAGTCATGGCAAATGGACTTCTTTTCTTGTGAGATTGAAACATTTTACTACGCATCCAACTAGCTTAATCAGATTGATGAAGCTGCTTGGATGAGTAGTGAAATGCTTTGATATCACCAGAAAAGAAGTCCAGTTGCCATGACTCAACTTCTGGATAACCTCCCCTGGATGACTGAGAATCTTCACAGACAAGTCATCTACTTGAAGACAAGTGGTGAGGAGGAGAAAGGGGTCTGATCCATGCTGGGACAGTAACTGTTCCACTATGTAGAGGTAGCAGTGATGGCCCACAAGGAATAGGAACAGAAGAGTCACCATTTTGCATCACTTACTGGCTCATGGTTGTGCTTCCCAGATGGATGAGTGCCACTCACAAGATACTTGATTGACTGCCATATGCAGCCAGCATTCCCCAGCTGATCCAAATTTGAAAAAAAAAAGAGAGGCTGATTTAACAAGCCTAGGCAGAATTGATGTAACACATGTCAGAGGCAATTAGTGCAATCTTGAACTGGTGCAGGACATAAAAAAATCAAAGTAGTGGTGAGTGCACCTGTCAAGTGTCAGATGCCTTCAGCTCCCATAGCACATGGAAGTCAAAAGATGGGAAGGGGAAAAAAGATTTATTTTTTAAATGTTTTAAGAACATAATGTTCCTTCAAACTGTGGATGCCAGGCCCTGTTTTGGGTAATCTAATCTCCATCATTGCTTGCACAGATTTTAGCTGCAGGTTTGACTTCCGAATTACAAGTGTCATTTGAATGCAATAGTGGGAAACCTTCAACCCATCAGCTAGAAGTGGCATGCAAAGATCTCCTGTTACCAACTGTAGAAACTGCAAATAAATGAAAAGAAGGAGTTTAAAACTTGTGGAAGTCTGATATTGAACTGGGCTCTCGTTTCCACCAGCCCAAGGAGGTGTTGCATGGAACCAAGACTTGTATTGCAGCTTGGAGAAATGTTGGACGGAATGGAACTCTACTTTGCAGTTAGAGAAGGAGCCCAGGAACCTGTGGTGTAGGACTGAGCTTCACTTTGATGAAGTGTTGTGGGAGCTGAACTCTGCTTTGAACCTGAAATTATACCTAATGACTTGAGTAGGGCCATTGGAATCAATGGGACTTTGCCGAGGAGCTAATTCACCCAGCTCATTCAATGGGCCTACGTGAGTGTGGCTTACTGCATTAAGCAAGCGGGTTTCAGCTAATTATGTAGAATGGGAGACAACGGCATCGTTTGGATGTGGGTTCCTAAGCTGAGGGCCAAACGGCGTAAGAGAAACACACCTATCTGGTCATTGAGCAGTTAAACGAAGCTCCATGGAAGCATAGGCTCTTCCCATAACTTGCTTTCTTGCATGTCTGAAACGTTTTGGATTTTACAAATATATGTATGTGTGTGTGTGTGTTGTGTCGTTACAGTCATGACCGATTCTTCGTGACTCCACGCCCATGGAGTTTTCTTGGCAGGAACACTAGAGTGGTTTGCCAGTTCCTGCTCCAGGCGCCGACAGCACCTGGTATTCTCTGGTGGTCTCCCATCCAAATACTAACCAGGGCTGACCCTGCTTAGCTTCTGAAATCAGGCGAGATTGGAGGTGCTTAATCTGCTTATTCCTGAAGAACGTTGGCAAAGGTGTTTGAGTAGCCAGGCCTACCTTACAAGGCAAAGAGGGCAGAAACAACAGTTTGTTGCATTGCGCTGCTACATAGCTGGTTCTTTCCGAAGGCCAAAAAGGTCATGCAAATAATATACCCAGCTCTTGTAAGGAGCATGCTGCAAATAACTAGTTACTTGTTTCGAACAACTGCGATGAAGGTAGGACTAGATCACATTAGAGTGGAGATCCACAAACAATAAGTAGGGATGGGCTGTTTGTTTTGGAAGCAGTAGCTTCCGAAACGACCCACGTGATCCCAGGTGCTGTTCGGAAGCCTCCAAAATGCAAGCACCCAATCACTTACCTTCCTGAAAGGTCACATTCGGCGAAACTCTAACCTGGAAGAAGTCTCCTGACATCATCTGTCCTTGTCCCTGGCGCTGGCCAATCAGGAGCTGTGAAGGGAAATGCATCATCCCGCCCCCTGTCTGATTGGCCAGCGCCAGGGATGACAGATGACATCAGGAGACTTCTTCCTGGTTGGAGTTTAGCCTGATGTTTTTTTTTTGTCTTTTTATTGATAACATTCTTCAATTATACATTTTTTTTTATCTTTAAGGTTACATTTTTCCCCTCTTGTCATCCCCCCTCCCCCTATTTCATTATTTTCAGTCTTTTTCTCTCAGCCAGGGGCACAAGGTCTGGAGCTTCCACCGAACGTCTTCGATCTCTTCTTCCTCTATCCATCTCTGGTACACAGTCCATTTCTCCTTGATTTTCTCTATTTTGTCTTTCCACGGCATATCTTGGTCGATAATGAAAATTACATCAGATTGAATGATATCAAACAAATAGTTATGCCATTTCTTTTCAGTCCATTTGCTCTTGTCTTTCCATCCTGCCGCTATGACTGCTTTGCCTGCTAATACCATTGCTTTTAGTAGTTCTGTCTGCTTCTTTTCTATTATATCTATTCCAATTGAACTTAAGCACATTAGTTCAGCATCTATTTTTATATTTACTGGGAGTAACTTATTTATTTTATTAACAATCATTTCCCAAAATTTTTTAACTTCCAAACACTCCCACCACATGTGAGAATACCATCCTTTTGTTTCTTTGCAGTGCCAACATTTGGGATTTAGACCTAAGAACATATTTGCTAGCATGGCAGGGGTTCTGTACCATTTAGTAAAAAATTTCAATTCTAATTCCTTAAATTTGTATAGTTTTATTTTAGTAATTCCATTCATTAATCTTATAGCTTTTTGCTCTGGTATTTGCATTTCTATCTCCCATTTTTTTTGTAATTGCTTAATTGCATGATCCTTGTCCGTAGTCATTTTCTTATATATGACACCTGCTAATCCTCTTTTATTTTGATTCATTATTCTGTATATTTCTTCTATCGGTTCTTCTGTACCTATATCCCTTTCTTCGATTAATTTATAAGCCTTCTTATATAGGCCAGCTATTTTTAGCCAATATTGTGGGCCTATTTCCCTCTCTAACTCTGAAATTGTTTTTAACACTTCTCCATTGTACAAATCTTTTATTCTTCTAAATCCTTTTTGCCTGAGTAAATCCCACCATCCAGGATCTGTATTATCTTTTTCTAATGTTTCTATTGGTGCCCATCTTGATATACCTTTTAACCATTTTGGTTGCCACTTCTTCCAAATTCTCAAAGTGTTTCTCCTAGGTCCCTTTTCTAATTCATCTTCTCTAGTTGTCTTATTTGTAAATATACCAAATTTTCCTACCCCTCTGTTTGCCTCGTTTTCAAATCTGACCCATTTAGAGTTCTCGCCCTCTATTTCTAAGAATGTTTTCAACTGAAAGGCTTCATAGTAGCTTGCTATATCTGGTACTCCCCACCCTAATTCTGAGTTATGTCTATGGATTGTACTTTTAGGGATTCTAGTATTTGAACTGCCAAAAATCCATTTCCTTATTTTTACATTCCATTTTTCTATTCTTTGTTTGGTGATTTCCAATGGTAGGACTTGAAATAGGTATATTAATTTTGGTAACCAAAATATTTGTACACTTCTAATTCTAGATGTTACATTTAAAGGGTCCCTTTTCCATCTTTTCTTATCTCTTATTATTTTCTTCCAAACTTTGTTGTAATTTACTTCCACTATTTTATTAATATTCTGAAATATTTCTATACCTAAATATCTAAATCTCTTCACTCCCAATCCTATTTTAATTAGTCTATTAATTTCTTTTTTTTCATCTAAACTCACATTATGATACATTACTTCTGATTTTGTCATATTAATTTTTAAACCTGAAGTTATTTCAAAGTCTTCTAATATCACCTTAATTTCCTTAATTCCTTCCTTTGGATTACACATTATTATAATTATGTCGTCCGCAAACAGATTGATCTTCATCTCTTCTTTCCCTATTTTACAACCTTCTATCCTTCCTGAATTTCTAATTCTTTCGGCTAATTGTTCTATTGCCATTATAAATAGAAAGGGTGAGAGTGGACAGCCTTGTCTTACTCCCCTTGTAATAGGGAATTGTTCAGTGTGCTCACTATTTATTCGGACTACGGCTGAACTGAGTTTAGCCTGATGTGACCCTGCAGGAAGGTTAGTGATTGGCTGCTTGCATTTCAGAGGCTTCCGAACAGCACCTGGGCTTGCATGGGTCGTTTTAGAAGCTACTGCTTCCAAAACGAACATCCCGTCCCTAACAATAAGGCCATGCCTTCAGAAGCACAGATATGTAATTTTTAGTGGGGAACAGGATCTGGTTGGTTCAAATCAAGGAGGAGGAATATCACAAGGTTCAGGGACCAGTGAAGTGGTCATGAGAAAACTGTCTTTTGCTGCACAGAACCGTGGCCGGTAAAAGTCAGATGATTTGTAAAAATAAAGTAAAATTATCTTTACTTTGAAAAAAATCTGAAAGTAGGAGTTCTCTTTTAAAACTATAATTGTCACTATTTGGGGGCCTGGAAGGAAATTCAGGCTGGTATAACACTTCACCTCGATATTTTGAGGAAAGTACCCACCCTCTCTGCTTTAGTCAAGAACTGGCTGGCTATGTTTTGGAGCCAGAACTGTAACTACTGTAATTACATTTTAAACATGACAGATGCTTACTCTTGGGAAACTTGGTGAAAATAAGGGAAATGGAAGGAGGCAGAGAGAGACTCCCAGTCAATTTTATAACTGAAAAATGGTGTTTTATCCACCTTCTTGGCAGGCTTAAAAAAAAAAAAGGGGGGGGGGGGAAGAAAATGTCTGAAGCATTCCAGAATACCCAATAAATCCATTTTGGCTCTACCCAGTGAGAGTGACAGGGGAACTTGGGTTTTGTGAGGAAAAAAAACAATATGAAAAAGAAACATTGTTTTACTGGAGACGAAGCAAATAGTATTACTGCAGGCTCTAATCTTAGTTTTATTTATTATTCGTTCATACCTGTCCTGTTATATCCCCAGTGATGGATAAAATACTGGCTCCTACATACATCTCTAACAGTTATTAAAAGTTCTTTCGGCTAATCCCAGGACACTCTCTTAACGTGGAAGGGCAAAAGGCGATTCAAAACAAAAAGAGGTTGCTGTTTGAAGTGTGGTAGAGGCCTCATAGAAGACTGCATCTGTCTCATGGCAGTCGTGAGGCAGACCTTTGACTGGCAAATGCTGCTAGATTCTCCCACAGACTGGTGGCTTCCAGCCACGTAAAACTTGGAACCCCAGCATGGGGTCTGGAGGCTCCTAGCCATAAGACAGTGATGGCGAACCTATGGCAAGGGTGCCAAAGGTGGCACTTGGAGCCCTTTCTGTGGGCACCCGACATTGCCACCTGTAGCCACCTGTATACAGGTTAAATTACTGTATTGGCACTTTGCAAAAAAAAAATAGTGGGTTTTGAATTGCAGTTTGGGCACTCAGTCTCTAAAAGGTTTGCCATCACTGCCATAGGAGGTAGCGTGCTTGCTGTGTGACCCATATTTTCCCTCACCACTCTAGTAATCCAACAGTTGCCAATCCACATATGGCCTGGATGCCTCCAAAAGGGGATTGGACAGATTCCTGGAGGAAAAGTCCATCCCAGGTTACAAACCATGATGGAGATGCGTAATCTCCAGGCTTAAAACCGGGGTACTTCAAGGGCCAGATGCAGGGGAGTGGTATCAGGAGACCGAGATCTAGTCTCGTGCACTCCCAGACACATTTGGTGGGCCCACTGTGAGATACAGGAAGTTGGACTAGATGGGCCTTTGGCCTGATCCAGCATGGCTCTTCTTATGTTCTTCTGTGTTCAAAGTGAGCCCGGTCTTTCTGCCGTTCTCCTTCCCTCTCCTTTGTATGTTGAAAGCAGTCTGTGTCTTCAGCATGCTGCTGAAAGCAGTTACCCATGCTGTTAGCTTACTGCTTTCTGGGTGCCATTAAGTAAATGAAACCTTTTAGTTCTTTCTTCAAGTAAGGTTTCCTATTGAGACTGTAAGTGACAGTTGATGAGAAAAAGGGGTGGACTAAAATGGGAACGTGAACCTAATTCTGCTCTGTGAATCCCTGCACTTCTGTGCAGCTAAGGGGATTTTAACCAAAAATCTCAAACTTCTGCAAAATTACAGGCCATCACCATGAGTGACGTTTATGCTTTGATCATTTCTGTTTTCTCCACTGGTTTTGGGTAGACCTTCTACGATAAATTGGAACACTGAAATGAAGATGAATGATGGGCATCATGCTGTTAAGAGCCATAGTATCCCCTGTGTTCTTGACACAACACTGCCCTCTTCTAGTGCGTCCAATTGTGATATTAATATCTCACAAACTGCAACTTCAAAAAACATAACAACAACAACACACTGCTGTCTACTCCATGCCATTGGAAAGTGGCATCTCAAACCAGAGCTCCTTCCTCACCCCAAAATTTCATCTGTGTGGTACTCAGAAGCCATTTGCATCAATTATATGGCGATGTCCAGCAATTTTCGTGACACATTAAGTGCTGTAAAAATGAAAACAGTCTGTAACAGTCCTGACTACAAAGAAAAGGCAGCGTGAGGGATGGTGACATTCAAAACGACCATTTACAGCCATAAAGAGGGCCAGCTAACAATTGTCCAAGTGTCAGCTCCATGGCTAGAACACTCCTCTCCTGTTTTCTGAATTAGGAACCCTCTCATCCATAACGGGAACAGGACGAATGACAGTAAAGGCCCATCTTATTACAAATGTCTCACCATGAGAGGAGATGACATGCTATTGTTTTACGACCAGCAGGTCAAGGTTAGGGAGTTCTTCTGAACGGACATTTCTGAGAAAATCATCTCATGGTTTGTCAACTGCAAGATGAAATACAGCGCCTGAGATTTATTACAGAGGTGAAAGAACCTCTCCGCACCAACCACTCCCCTTTCTTCATTCATCAGCGTTTTGGGGGACATCTACATGGCAATCAGCATTTAAATCCACATTTAAATCTGTCATTCTTCCCAGGTTTGGGATTAACTCCCTTTGGAAGTAAATCCCCAAATAATGGGGTTACCTTTAACCTGTTACGTTTAGGACAACAACTAACTGAGCTAGTAGTTACACATGTACAGAAGGACTGTGCACTAGACTTGGCTTAAGCACCAATGGTTAACTAAATTGACCTGATCCAAAACCAATTTGCATAAGACTTAGTTTGTAGCTAACCTGCAGGAATTACACCCCCCCCCCCAAATATCTGACAGTATGCTGCCCCGGTCTACTGCAGTGGTGCGGTCTCAGCTCAGTTATTCGACCATAGAAAACAGAAAAAGCTGTATGAGCACTCTCAGGATCACACCTATGCTATAAAAAAAGTCCAGCTGCAGAGGGGAGGTATCAGGACCCAGATAAATAAATACCACTGCCTTACAACAGGTACCACTGTTATTATCTAATCACTGTTTGAGTAGGTACAACACAGACAATGGAGAAACATACACACCCTTTAACCTCTTGGTCAAACTAATGTTGCCCTGCCCACTCTGCCAACTGCAGACTACAAAATGTCTGTGAAGATTCTCAGTCCTCCAGGTGAGGTTATCTGGAAGTTGAGTCATGGCAACTGGGTTTCTTTTCCTCAGAGATCAAAATATTTTGCTATTCATCCAGGCAGCTTCGTCAGCAACTTCTAGCAGACCACAAAACTATTGTCCTATTTGCCATCTCTTTATTTACGTTAGGCAAGCTGAGGAAGAAAAGATGTATTGGACCAAAAGCTCTACGGCTGATTTATCAAAAATGGATCACTTCCAAAGCAAAGACCCCAACTAATACAAAGTGATGAATTTTTAAAAGTGATTTTTGCTTTGTTATTTTTATTGTGGGGGTTGGCCCATTTTTTTGTGGGGGATTGAGATGAACTGACAAATTTGTTGGTTCCTCAAATATTCTGAAATTTGTGAGTCATGATATGTCAACTGTTATGAGTTACGCATCCTGGTGAATAACTATTTCTACAATCCCTACTCATCTCTGGAAACTCGCTTCTGAGTATTCTCTACATGGAAAACCCTGAAAAGGGCTATCTACATTGGTATTGATCTGAAAAGCACATAGATGGATGAAATGTATTAATTATTGGCGCATGTGCTGTTAATTACAGCAAGATACCCTTCAACTACATCTTGATTGGATTTTGCTTGGCACAGAACATCTTCAGATGGTTGGTCCATTGTTCCTGAGCTGTTTTTTCTGTTTTTTTTTTAAATAATGCATAATTGAAAACTATTCAGGAATAGAGATGAAGATCAAACCTCCTGGAAAAAGATTACCTACCACATTCTTCTGTCATCTTGTCTTCCATTCCACCTGACTGTCGCCAGGTTCGTTCAAAAAACTCCCTGCCAAACAAAAGGCCATTTTCAGGGAGAGATGGGTGCAGTGGAGGGATGCATTCAATGCACAAACAAGGCAGGAGATCTTTGTCACTTTCATGGAAATCAGGGGGGAAAGAAAGGCAGGTATGTACATTTGAAGGAGCTTTCAGAAATGGCTTCTTTCAAGGTTCATTTCGATCATTTGATGGACAAGCTGGATTTGGGGGATTGCAAATCGGGAAAGCTTGTGGGCCTCCTGGTCTTGTTATTGGACAAATAGACTGTCTTAGAGAGCTACCGATACCTTGCTTGCATTAGCAAATAGATTAAACCTGTGCAACTTGCAGTCCAATGCACTGGACAAAGCCTTCAAGCTCCATTGAGCCCTGTCAGATACTTCACAGCCCGCATATTTCCCATGATCTCAGCCAGAAAGCAAAAGATGAGATGCTCAGAACATGAGGACCCCTGGAGGGGCACCGTCCATAGCTGGAGGTTGGGGAAACACATCTTGTGAAGATTAAATGGAAAATAAAATGGGGAATGTAGCTCGATGCCTGCTTTGAAAGGGAATGAATGTATAATGAGGCCATATCAGCACAGATATGGGGCGTGCTTAGACTCAAACAGAAGCAATACTTAGGAGATTGTTCTTGTGTAGTCGGAACACAGCCAGCTACATAACCCATGACCATTTGCAGAGTCAGCACACATACAAGGCCATTTTGACGTATTCATTTTTCCCCAGCGTATTTCTGTACTGCTTTTCATTTTGAAATCCCAAATCAGTTCACAAATAAGATGTATTATAAAAACATTTGCGAAAAGAGTCAAGTGACACAAACATCTCATTAAGAATCAGGATAACTGAGGATGTGACTAGGGCTGTGGTCACACCTGGGTTTCGATCCTGATCTTCTGAAGGTCCGGCTTTTCCTCTTCATCCCATCACGTGATTTAATATGTGGGTCAAGAGTTCTCACATCAAAATCTGTTTTTTTTAATTTTAAAGTGCAGTCCAGCCCCCTTGGCCAGCAGGCGGCGCTAGCATTTGAAAAAAAACGGACAACTTTGCTGGGGGAAATTAAAGCTTGTAGGACTGGATAGAGTTTCCTGTTTCTCTGAAGGTGAAAAGCAATTAAAAAAACATAGCCCATTGGCCCCAGGAACAGCCGGTCGGTGCTATGAAAAAAGAAAGAAAAAGAAACCCGGATCATCAGCGTAGTCTCACGGCATCTGCCTCCTTAAAAGCTGGATTTTCAAAGTGGGGCAAAAATTTCCATACCTCGTAGGTGAGTCACAGAAACCTCGCTTAAGGGATCATTACAGGGTTTTCTTTTTTCTTTTTTTTCAAAAAGCCCAGTGGCCGTGGGGACGGCATTTTTGGACTTGGTTTATTTAGTAATTTAAACTGTTTTAAAGGGATGTAGGACCGAGCCCTTAATGGCCAATTTAGAGCTAAACTGTTATAGTGTCTACTTTGCTATGTGGGCATTTGTAAATCAGAAGCATTGGATGGATTGTTTGTGTCTTTACGTTCAATCAAACTGGCCTATATTTGTTGTGTGTTTGCGTCCTTCACTTTTTAAAGGAAAAAGAGTACAGTTTTGCACAGAGACATTTTGTGCCCATTGTAAAAACGGGGAAGCAGCGTTTGACTCCGTCTTGTGTTGGAGGTGAACAAGAACGCGGGATTTAGCATCCCGACTAGAGATGGGCACGAAATGATTTTTTGTTTTGGTTTTCATTTTTTGGTTTGAAATGAAACAAAAAAAAAATCAAATGGTTTTAAAATAAAAATGAAACAAAACAAACTGGAAATTTTCCATTCGTTCCGTTCTGGTTTTTGTTAGGTTTCCCATAGGGATGCATTGAGCAATGCATTCCTATAGAAAACCGCTTTAAACAACCCGTGCCTCCCCGCCGGATTAGGCACACGTATAAAATGTCTTGGACCCACCGCGGCTGCCTCAGTGGTTCCAAGACATTTTAAAAACCCCATGTCTTCCACCCCCCATTCAGGCACCTTGGGGGTGAAAGGCATGAGTTGCCTCCCCCCCCCCGTATCAGGCGTGTGTGTGTGTGGGGGGGTATGGTCCAGGGTTGTAAAACTTTTTTTAGCCACTGAGGTAAACTTTTTTAGCCATCAAAAGGTTTTAAAAAATTAAAAACCCTGCGCCATTCCCCCCACGCGCCTGATTTTTTGGGGGGGAGGCACGGGTTTTTTAAAGCCTCTGTGGCTCCAAGACATTTTAAATAATCCATGCTCCCCCCCCCCCCGATCAGGCGCATTGGGGCGGAAGGCGTGGACACAGTGTTAAAAACGAAATGATTTTTTAAAAAAAACATTTCAAATCAAACAGAGCCCAACGAAATGAAAAATGAAACAAAACACAATTTTTGTGTTTCAGACCCATCTCTAATCTTGCCATAGATGCGATGCAATCCCCAGAGAGAGGGCAATATTTACAGCTGGTTCCAAGTTCTTAGGGCCACACTTTTTATTCCATTCCCAATGTTCCAAAAGGAAGATATGGAACTCCAATTCTGAGACAGTTTGGAATTTAAAAACTGGTGGCCATCAGAAATCAATATGTTTCAAGAATACTCCTAAGTTACGCCCATTTTTCATAGACAGGGATTGGGGACCACGGAACAACAACCTTAACCATAACATAAGGAACCATATACTATCACGGTTTCTGACCCTAAACGAAAGCCTATATTTATTCAGGTATATACACATAATGTTGCTGGACAGCTCAGTGGTTTAGGTCCCTGCCTGCAGAGCCAGAGGCTGGGAGTTTGATTCCCCATGGTGACTCCTATGAGTAAAGCCAGCCTGTGTGGCCTTGGGCAAGCTGCACGACCCCAGGGTGCCCTCAGAAGAAGGGAAGGGTCAACCACATCTGAGTACTCTCTATCTAAGAGAACTTGTAAAGGTTGTCGTAAATCAGAATTGACTGGACAGCATACAACGATGAGGATACACACCCTTGCAAGGTCCGTGCATTCCAATTTGAGTGAACTGGTCAAGTCCTTTTAACTGCTGTTCCCTGGTGTTTTGATTTAAAAAAAATCAATTCCCTCTATTCTTTCTGCTCTCAAAATAGCCTTCCCTTGTGGGGTTGTGCATTCACATTCAAGGTTTTCTCTTTGCAGTCCCTTCCTGAGAGCAGCTCCCATCAAAATGGTCTGCCCAGCCAGAATCTTCCACCTCTGAGAGCCAGATGGAACTCCCAGTTCTGCTTTGTAGGTATCCCCGACTCCTGTGTGAAACAAATTGGAGGGCCTGGTTTATTAGCTGCCAAGATGTGTGCCCTCCATGATTGTTGTTTTTAATAACTCATGCCAAACGACATGAGAGATGTGTTACTCTGAAAAGAGAGAACAGGGAAGAGAAGGGAGAACAGAGAATCGAAGTTAGATTGACTTTGATACAGGTCCCTAATATATTTATCCACACTATACATGAAATGGATTTGTCTTCAGTCAGTTCCACATGTAATGAGGTGCGACCTATGGAAATGCTCATTTATTTATGTTGGTTGTTATTTTTCTGAGATGTTTGTTTGTTTGTTTGCCAATTTAGTGGGCAAGCCACTAGTCTGGGCAGCTTCGAGAAGATAAAATATATACCATTTTTGAAAAATCAAGAAGACCTACTGAGAACAGAGGAGTTCAAATACCTAGGTTCCATGATCACAGCTGACAGCCTGAATCATGAAGTCACATCAAGGATCAACAGTGCCTGGCTAAAATGGTGTACAGCATCAAGCATCATGTGTGACAAAAAGATCACCGACAGTTTAAAGTCAAAGATCTATTGCACCCTGTCGCACTCCATAGGGCAGAAAGCTGGCCGACAACTAAAGAAATTGAATGTCAACTTGGAGTCATGGAGACAGGCTGCGATGAACCTCTGGCCTCACGCGAAAGGATCATGTATGCAATGATGACTAGAGATGGGCACGACTTAGCGGTATTTCCGTTTCCGTTTCCGTTACTCGGTTCCGTTACTCTACGGAAACGGTAACGGGAATTACTCCCCCAGACTTCGAGCTCGAACCGACGAACGAACAATTTTGGTCTGATTTGTCGTGCTCGTTCCTTGCATCGCGAGATCGCGCGATGCCACACGCGGCACAGAAAAAAAGTTTTTAAAAGTTAAAAAAACCCGGTTCCCGGCCAAAAAGCAGGCGGGAAATGCCTGCCGTGCCTCAGGGCACCTACCAGAGGGGTTGTTTCTGGAGGTCCCCGGCCTCCCCCCTCATCCCCCGTCCTGGGCTGCTCTGGTGGGACTCGCCGCAGGCTCGCAGCCAGCAAAAAGCCCAGTCTCGCCGCCGGCCGCCGCAATTAAAGCGCAAGCAAGCGGCACGGACGGCACAGGAAAAAACTTTTAAACTCTCCCCCCACCCATTCCCGGGCCAAAAAAGCAGGCGGAAAAATGCCTGCTTGACTAAGGGCGCAGGGCACCTCCCGGAGGGGTGGTTTCTGGAGGGGGGGGTCCCGCCTCTCCCCCGTCCTGGGCAGCCGGACTCGCGAGTCGCCATCGCCATGCCATGCGGTGCGGGCGGGGGATCCAAAATGGGGCGGCAAACGCAATATTGTTTTTGAAATCGTGGTCCAAAAACACAAAGCACAACAGAAACACGCGAAAATTTATAAACTGCCAGATTTTTCACAGTAGCAGTGGGTTTTTTCTTGCAACAAAATGTCTCTCCTCTCCTCCTCTGTCCTCCATTGATTTTATTTTATTTTATTTTATTTACACCTGCGCAATGATGGGCTGGCCAAGTGGCCAGCCATGTGGGAGTGGACAACCATGCAAATTTTTGGAGCCATCCCACCAGTCGCATGGCCACTTGGCCATGGAGACTTCTGGGATGTGCCAAAAAGCCCCCTAAAACCTGCCCTAGCCCTAACCCTAACCCTTGACTCCGTACCCATACGTCACAGACTGTCTTCTTAGTGGGTCAAAGAGGCACCCAGAGGTGCAACCCACTAGCCCACCGTAACCTTACCCGTCACTAGCCTAACCCTAGCTCTTGCACTAAGCCACCTTAAAGCCAGATCTACTTGCTTGCATTGCACTACACGCAGCAAGTACAATTCCCTTCTGTGTGAGACATGGTGGTGCGGGAGCCTTGTGAAGGGCGGGCATGACGCTATCACTCTCACTGGTCTCACTGTCTGCACATTATGTTATGCAATATCCATATGGCTATTGCATAGCATTTTGCAGCAGCAGCAGGTGACGAAGGGAGACCCCCATGTAGAGGGGTCTCTTGGAGCCTGCTTCCCCTTCCTAGTGGGTGAGGAGCCCACTTTCCCTTTATAGCGGGCCAGAGGAGGCACCCACCCCACAGAGGTGCCTCCAGGAGCCCGCTCCCCCCCAAAAAAACCAGTACTAATGACAACGAAAAAACGAAAAAATGAACCGACTAATTTTTGCGAATTTTCGCGAAAACCGGAAACGACCCGAAATGGGACTGGCCCGACTAACGACAACTCGAAATTTTTTTTTTCAAGTCGTGCCCATCTCTAATGATGACATCTGAGCAAAATACAGCATTGCACCAATCACTGGCAAGATGTGTGAAGCCTGATTGCATTGGTATGGACACACATTGTGTGCCAATGAGGAAACTGGACAAAAAGGGTCTCACCCTGGAGGTCAACGGATCCCGACTGAGGGGACAACCAAAAGAGCCCTGGATGAATACCCTTGACAATGACATGAAGTTGTCCTGGGTTCATCCAGACATAGCCCATGACCATGCCAAGTGAAAGGCCAAACAAGAATAGTGGACTCTCCCACCAAGTGAGACAGACGCAAAGAAGAAGAAGAAGAAGAAGAAGAAGAAGAAGAAGAAGAAGAAGAAGAAGAAGAAGAAGAAAATATTTTTGAAAAATAAACACATAAAAACAAAAACTGCTTCATTGAACCATGAGCCGGCAAAAATTGCAAAATTTATATTACAAAGGCTTATAATAGCGCAAAGTTTGTAAAGGCAAAAGTATAAGTAAATCACTATTATTGCCTTAAGACCACAGAGGTATATCACTCAGTTCAGCTGTAATGGGAACTACAGGATACATAGGTTTTCATATTTAAGGGTTTTGGTTGTTGAATCCTTTGGAATAGGCTCATGCAGAATAACTAGCCAACATTTTCCCAGTTATATTCCTGTGGAGAATAACTGGGAGTTGAGTCATGGCTACTGGACTTCTCTTGTCCAGTAGCCATGACTCAACTCCTAGTTAAACGCACCTGGATGACTGAGAATCTTCACAGACGTATTCCTGTGGAGAATGTATGAATACCTGAGGAAAAATATCTTTATTTAGAAATGTTGCAAGGTGGTCAGAGAAGGTGGTTGATCTGCTATAGGCTGAGGGATATTGAATTTCCAGAAATCTTTATGAAAGCCCTTTGTCCCAACTTGGCTACTCCTTTGTCCCATCAGTGGGTGCCTGAGAATCATTCCTGTAGCCATCACAGCTATCTGCACTAGTTCCTCCACCAATGTAGAGCTACTGCAGACAATTAATAAAATACTGGGACACCCACCCACCCTGTGGAGTGGTTTTGTGGGAAGAGAACCAATGGCTAGTGGAATAAGATTTGGGAATTTTTCTTCTTGAGATGATGCAAGGTCCAGCAAACACGAACCCACAAAGTCCCCTGGCGAGGCAAACCCAGCCCAGCAGATGGCATTAGCATCCCAACACCCAGATGCTTTGCAGAAAATCAGCCCAGCAATGCATCTTTTCCTACACACTCTGTGCGCTTATGAAAGTAAGTGTGCTCTGGGTCTTGGTGATTTGCCTCCGGCAACAGGAATAGTAAACCCATTGCTGACACAGACAAGTAAGCTAACAAATAGTTTTGTTTCTCAGCCAGTTGTATCATGACATCTCTTTTATATAATGTTTTTGTTGGTCTTTCGTATAACAACTGGTAAGACAAAAGCAAGTCCGTTTTTCTCCCAGTCCACCCATTACTCCCCAGTCCTGCCCCCTAAACTTTTTCTGGTAACTGACCATATTCCTATGTATATATTAGGAATAGGCATACTCCAGACAGAGGTGTAAGGATTAGTTGAACCAAGGGCATCTGTGTATTTCTAGTGTAACTTGTTGAATAAATTAAGTATATTGCATGCAGCCTAGCACTGGATTTCAGTGGGAAGAAGAGGTTTTCACAGAAACTAAAGTGACTGTATTCTGTCTCCACTCCCTCTTCCTGTCTGTTTGCTTACAGTGGCTTCATTTTCCTCTCTCTTTCCTGAGTAACTATATGATCATTAAGGAGGAACTCTCCATATGGGAGATACTTCATACTCTTTTCTGCTATCATTTTATTCTTCTGATTGTAACTGAAGTTCTACAACTGTAAGTAAATATTTTTTTTCTTTTTTACTTAAGCTCCTTTTAGAATGATTTGTATTAAAGAAAGTAGTATTGTGAAAAAGGTAGGGTGTCTGACACTTGACCTACTCTCTCTCACTTACTCTGTGCAGTTCTTGTTTGTACTTCAAACTCTGCTAATTATAATCGAATTGCTAATTTCCACAACACAGCTGTAGGACAGAGCAAAGAACCCAGAGGCATTAACAGGGTGGAATATCATCCTCTCTACCGTGCCTTCCTTATGCATTGTAGAGAATGGGGAAAACCAAAACAAGAGTGTGTAGCAATGTTGAGAAATGATCCCTCTTTGTTTTTTCCTGCTGCAAAGTTGTTGATTCAAAGTCTGTGGCTGCATCATCACAAAGTTCAGATCCAGGGAAAAACAAGAGCAGAAAGGTGGGGAGAGAGAAAGGATGGAAAATGTGAACAAAGCAGGTTACCCCCCCCCTCTCTCTCTCTCTCTCTCTCTGTGTGTGTGTGTGTGTGTGTGTGTGTGTGTGTGTGTGTGTAGTGGCCTTTTAAAAATGGAATCACACACACCTATGCCCATTGGCCCTTTAAAACTCTTCTGTCCTTTCCCAATGATTGCCTTGGGAAGCGTATGTATGTATGTATGTATGTATGTATGTATGTATGTATGTATGTATGTAAAAAAGTACACCCTCTTTGAATTTTATGGTTTTATGTATCAGGACATACTGTCAAGGACATCAGGAGTGAATGTTAAGTGGCTAAAATTATTCCTGAGTGTTCTAAAATGTTACTTAGGTGCTTTACGAAAATTAAAGTGTTTCTCTCAAGAATGATGATTATATAATTACCTCTTTCAGACCCTCATTGATGCTACACGGTCACTCTTTATACGGTATATGATTTTTTCCATGGTGTATTGGGCATGGGGAGGGGAGAGGGAGGACGAGAGGGCTGCCAAAGTTTAGACTGTTTTTAGAATACTTTTAAATGGGTGGGAAGGTACATTTGTTTCAATTCCACGTGGATCTCAAATGCCCGGGGCAAGAAACAATTTAAAAAAATACATTTGAACAAAACAGATAGGCTGCTAATATAAAATCGCAACTAGAGATGGGCACGAATAAAAAAATGGCATTTTGTTTGTCGTTTGTCGTTTGGAGGGTCTGTTTCGGTTCATTTCCGTTTTTCGTGAATTTTTGCAAAAAAAATTTCATTTTCGTTCATTTCGTTACCATTTCGTTACCATTTATTTCATTTTTTGTGGTTTTTTTAGGATTTTAAGCAGTTCACTCATATTGCAGTAACGGAAATGAAACACACGACAAAATTTCTGGTGTTTCTGTTCATTTCATTTCATTTTAGAGACAAAATTCGTTTGTCGTTTCGTTATGTAACAAAACGAAAAAACGAAAACGGAAATGAAAAATTGTTCATTTCGTGCCCATCTCTAATCGCAACTGCCCGGCAACCCATATCTAGTAAACGATGACTTTCATCCAAGTTTAAAAAAAATCATTGTTTTAGCAACCAGAAATATCTCAGACAGAAATATTCGGGTATGGTATATTATTCCTGATGATACACAGTTATATAGGCATCCCCCTTCCTCAATATCTTAACATGTAATAAGAATCGGATCGTATTTTTAAAATTGCCAACGCCACCTCATACTCGGCTGTGACCAAGATATAGAAGAGAAAATGAGAATGGCAGAGTTATCCTGGAGGCATTCAAAAGATACTAGTTTCTCCCCATTCAGACCACATCTAGAGGACTGTGTCCAGTTCTGAACACCACACTTTAAGAGGGATGCCAACAAATAGGAGCAAGTTCAGCGAAGGACATGGAACGGGAAACCAAGAAGTATGTGGGACGAATGAAAGACCTGGACATGTTTAGCCTAGAGAAAAAGAAGAAAAACAACAAAAGACATGAAAGATGTGTTGTCAAATAAATTCTGACTTGTGCAGATCCATTTCATGGTTTTCTAGTTTCCAGTCCTTTCTTCTGAGGTCATATACTGCACCAACTGGCCTGAAGGATACTCTGGGTGGTTTACAAAATGTAAACATAAATTTTTGTTGTTCAGTCGTTCAGTCGTGTCCGACTTCGTGACCCCATGGACCAGAGCTCACCAGGCCTTCCTGTCTTCCACTGCCTCCCGGAGTATGATCAAATCCATATTGGTTGTGTCGATGACACCGTCTAACCATCTCATTCTCTGCCGTCCTCTTTTTCTTTTGCCTTCAGTCTTTCCCAACATGAGGGACTTTTCCAAGGACTCCTCTCTCCTCATGAGGTGGCCAAAGTACTGGAGCCTGAGCTTCAAAATCTGTCCTTCCAGTGAACATCCGGGGTTGATTTCTTTCAGGATGGATAGGTTTGATCTCCTTGCAGTCCAGGGGACTCTCAAGACTCTCCTCCAGCACCACAGCTCAAAAGCATCAATTCTGCGGTGATCAGCCTTCTTTATAGTCCAGCTCTCACTTCCATACATCACTCCTGGAAAAACCATAGCTTTGACTATCCTGACCTTAGTTGGCAAAGTGATGTCTCTGCTCTTTAGGATGCTATCTAGGTTTGCCATTGCTTTCCTCCCAAGAAGCAGGCGTCTTTTAGTTTCATTGCTGCAGTCGCCTCGCCATCTGCCGTGATCAAGGAGCCCAAGAAAATAAATATATGGTAAACATAAATAGTACAATATAAAGTATATAACTAGGTAGATTGAACATAACGTAAAAGAAGGAAGAAACACCATAGCATCCATTATGCTTCAGGGTGTTGATCTCTGCCCAGAAATCCTAATCTGATTCTGAAATAGATGTTCTTCACCATGCTCTTTTCCTCCACATCCTCTTCTTCATCTTTATTAGTAGACCCAATTAATCCATGGATCTCCTATCACTGTGAACAACTCCCATTCCTTCAATGGAGCTACTTGACAATTGGATTTAGCCATTCGTCATTCTGCAAACATCATAACAACCAACAGCAATAAAGGTGTTTGGATATATTTACAAAACATAGTGAGTTTTAAGCAGGTGCCAGGTGATCAGAGGTTGGTCTACATGGCCTTCAGGGACCCTATCCATCTCTTTGAGATGGGTTCATGCTTCTATAGGTCCAAACCAAATCACTTAGGACAATGAATCTGGAATAATAGTTCCTGTTGCAGCCACAGTATATTCATGACACACAATGCTGCTACAATGCTTTACAAATCACATTCATCTCTTCTAGAGGTAATAGCTCTGGGACTCCGTTATTATCAAAGATGCTCAAATAACCACACATTCTGAGAAGATATCTATCTATCTGTATTTTCATGCTGATGCATTTCCTAAGGCGATTGGCTAAAATAAATTGCTGCTCCATCAGTATTTCTTTCCATTCTTAGGAGGCCATTCTAATAATTTATTCATTTTCTGAGAGAAGGGTTAGTTAAGGGGATTCTCTGACAGAGAAATCTGGTAGCAAATAAACAACTAAAAGGTTGTTTCCCCTTTCCGCTTTTTATTGAATATACTTTATTTGACACAGAATGAATCCCAAGATGCACAAGGAAGGAATCACATCATTTTATAACCTCTGCCTATAGTATACCCTAAATCTGCATGGACTATAGTTCATAAAGATTTATGCTGTGTTAAATTGCTTTGTCTCTGATGTACTAGATGCCATCTCTCCCCTCCCCACCACGGTGGGTTAAAACATCTGTTTTACAGGTCTCTGAAGATTACCTCAGTCATCCAGGTGAGTTTATCAGGAAGTTGAGTCATGGCAGCTGGACTTCTTTTCGCTTCTCACCCAAACAGATTCACCAGTCTGAGGAAGGTTAGTGGCGCAAGTCCTCCATTTTATAGTTCACTTTGACATCATGTGACCCTGGTCTGAAATAGTCTCAATGGACAATGGCCTGAATAAGCTCCTTAGGTGAACACTAGCCTCAATCGGCTCATTATGTGGACAATGGCCTAAGGTGCGTGAAAGTCCCACCTTTAACCTTCCCAACACCCATAAAGTATGAGTCGTTCGCCATGGCCTTGGTGGTGGAGGTGTGAAGGCTTTTTGATTTGTCTGGGTATTGTTGAAAGCACACCCTGATAAGTAGCAGATAAGACTATGCCTGAGGCCCCCACCTCTGTTGAAAGAGGGGTTTTCAATGCTCACATGAATGACTTCCCTGACCCCTCTCTCAAACCACCTCTCTTCTCTGTCTAATATGTGTACATCCTCATCTTTGAATGTTTGCCCTTTGTCCTTCAATTGGAGGTATACTGCTGATTCTGTTTTGCAGGTGCAAAACGAGGGTGCTGGGTAGAATCTAAACTAATTCCAGTTTCTCAAGTCAACCTGTTCTTCCCTGTACATTTCTTTCCTGCTATTTTTTTTAGCTTGAATGATCAGCTGAAACAAGCTGAACTTTTCTCATTACATGGCCCACATGTTTCAGCTGTCTGCCTTTCATAATTTCTTGGTCCTTGTGTCATGTGGAAATTTGTTGCTCCTTGGGAATGGTTGTGTGTATTTTTCACGGGCATTTTAAAATAACCACAGAAACCTTTGCTCTCGCCAGGCTAAACATGCTGCTGCTGCTGCTGTCACTAAGAAAGCTTGGTTTTTTATTTTAATGGCCTATAAAGCCCCAAATGGTTTGGGACCTCAGTACCCGACAGTAGAGATGGGCATGAAACGAGCAATTTTTGTTTTCATTTTCATTTTTTCGTTTCGTTATGTAACGAAACGAAAAATGAATTTTGTCTCCAAAATGAAACGAGACGAACCGAAACAACAGAAATTTTGTCGTGCGTTTCGTTTTCGTTGCAGCAAATACATTGAACTGTAATGAATGCTAATGAAACAGCAATTTTTCGTTTTCGTTTTCATTTTTTCATTTCAAGCGGGGTGGTGATTGTTAAGCCTAAGAGAGGAGCAGAGGCAGAATATGAGAGACTGAGCCTTCTCAGTGGTTCCTCCTCAACTGCGGAATACCGTATTTATCGGCGTATAACACACACTTCCCCCCCTGAAAATAGGGGGCAAATGATGCATGTGTGTTATAGACCGATATGCAGTCTGTCCGGTCGGCCACCGCCTGGCGCCCCCACCCGCTACCCCTCCAGCCTGCCCGCCTACCCGCCCGCTTGTCTTCCTCCTCCGCCAGAGCCCGAGGAGGTAACAAAAGCGCCTCCCTCCAGCCCCAGATGGCCGAGCGCAGCATCAGGGTAATGGGGAGCTCCACATGCGCTCGTCCTGCCGCAAAGCCAGCCCCGGCGGTAGGCAGCGTCGCCTTGGATCGTGCCTTCTTTCTCTCCCCCTCCCCCTGATCCGTCCTTACCCACCCACCCTCCTTTGCAACAGGGGGCTCCATACTGGAGCTGATTCGAGGGGAGATATTTTTTTTGAGCCCCCTTCTGCGCCTGCAACCTACCTGCCGATCGGAAAGGCTTTGGAGACCAGCTTCCCCCCCTTCCCCCCCTTCTCCTTTCCTCGGCTTGCTGGAGCTGGGAAGCGTTGGTTGAATGCACGCCAGCTCTGCAGCGCTGGCCCTGGGCATGGACTCGCTCCAGTCCCCGCAGAGAGCTCGCACTTCCTTCGCCTCCATCTCGCTGAATTTTTCTTTCAATCAGCCGGTCTGTCTCATCAGCTCCCAGATCCTGAGGCAACCTCACAGCCCTTCTTCTTTGCCAGTCCCCCAGTTTTCCATCTGGGCCCTCCACGGGGGTTGCAAACGGGGGGGGGGGGGAGGAAGACGAAGGCCTCGGCCGCTTGCCTTCTCTTGCCTTCCTGTTTTTGATCTTACCGGGTTGTGTGGGTCTCTCAATCTGTCTTGGGCGTGGAGAATGTGTGTGTGTGTGTGTGTGTGTGTGTGTGTGTGTGTGTGTGTGTGTGTGTGTATGTGCATATGTTTTTATTGCTCTTTGCTTTTGCAACACTGTAGTCGAACCAGAGGAGGGAGGAGGGGAAAGAGAAGAGAGGAAAGGGAAGAGAGAGAGAGAGAGAAAGGTAGAAATTGGAGAAAGTTCTTTATTTGAAATTTAAATTTTTTTCCTGAAATTTCCCTCTTAAAATGAAGGTGCGTGTTATATGCCTGTGCATGTTATACGCCGATAAATACGGTACTCTCCCTCCTGCAATTTGTCTGGTCGGCATTCCAAAACATTATACCTCTGGAGACACCTGAGCTTAGTTAGCCTAATTTGATCCAGTCCGCCATTTAAAATATTAACTTATGTAACCGGTTTTCCACATTTGTAATAAATCAATATTTTTTTTTAAAAAAAGGAAACATGGAAAAACAAACATACAAAACGTTAACTTATGTAAATGTGTTTTAATGCTGCTGATTGTATTTGTTTGTATTTTATGATTTTTTTATTTTTTGTTCTGTTAAATTGATATTTTAATTAAATATACATAAAACATTTACAGTCAATGCAGAAGAGAAATGATAACTAGTGCAGGGAGGGCAGAGTGGGGGTTATATGTTGATGTTGTTTTAACATCAGTTGTCATCAGTCTGGCTGCCGTGTTCTGGACCAGTTGTTGTCTCCACACCAGCCTCAAGGGCAGCCCCATGTAAGGAGCATTGCAGTAGTCCAGTCTCAGGACTATCATTGCATGGGCCAGTGCAGTGATGGCTGCAATAGGGATGCAGCTGGGTGATCCACCATAGATGGAAGTGGGTGGTATGGACCACCGATGCCACCTGAGACTCCATAGATAGCATCCAGTCCAAAAGTACACCCAAGATGTGAACTTTGGTCTTAGTGGGAAGAGTTACACCCCCTAAGGAGAGGGTGCTTCCCTACCAGCTGACAGCAGGGCTCCTCACAGGCAGAATTTCCATCTCATCCGGGTTCACCCTCGGTCTGTTCCTCCTCATCCATGCCAGGAGTGCTCAAGGGATGGAACACCATCCACTGCAGATGATGAATTTTAATGGACAATTAAAATGTTTCCACTTTCCATAGGTACAGGTCTTGGTGATTATATGATGCCTCTAATAGCAGGGCAGAATATCTCTGAATCTCAGTTGCTCAAGACCAACAATGGGAGAAAGAAGTTGACCTCAAGTTCACCTTGTGCGCTTCTAAGATCTGTTGGGCTGCTACAGAAATCAGGATGCTGGTCTAGAGAAGCCTTCGGTCTCATCTTCACACCCAAGGGCCTTCAAGAAGTTCTTCAAGTTGTGTGCCAAGATGGAACTGAAAGGGATTTGCCTAAGGAGACATACGATCAATCGCATCCTTCCAGTCCTTTAATTCATGGGAAACAGAAAGAAAGGGATCAAAGGACAAGGGGACTGAGTGGAGGACAATTGTGTTATGGTTGAAGGATGTCAGAGGAACAGCTTGGAGGAAGGGCACGGGATGAAATGACACATCGGCATTGATTCCAGTCGACAGTCTGCTGGACATCTGTTTCTTCATTGGCGTTTCAATGGGGTCAGTTATGAGCCATCATCATTTCTTTGTATGCACCAAGGGCTTCTCCTCTTGAGAAGATAAAGGTTTCTTTCCTTATGTTTCAGCCTCTTTCCTTAATTACACTTAATGGTGTTCTTTCTTGGCCCGCCGCACAACGGAACAGCTGTCAAGGGAGCAGGAACCTTCTCCTCTCAAAGTTTAATGATACATCAATTAGTACTGAAGGTAGGACCAGACATAGCTAGTTCCTAATGAATGTGAATTGGGCTATGTGATAACTTCTTCTTTTTTTAATCTGTATGTGGGGAGACAAAAGCAAGGGTGGCAAAAAAAATCCTGTTAAACTTGGAAATATTCAGTGACCTTGAGAATCACAATCGATGATGATGATTAGTAAAGCCGCACACATTTGCAAATAGGAGCTCATGCAAGTGGTGGCAGAGAGTCACTGGGTAGGATACTTAGGCCTATCTTTTGACATCAGAAATGTTGGGTACCAATATTGGTGTGTATTCCTTTCCTTGGCTGGATAGCTGAGTGAGTTGGGTATCTGGCTGTGGAGCCAGAAGTTGAGAGTTTGTGAAGATTTTCAGTCATCCACATGAGGTTATTTGGAAGTTGAGTCATGGCAACTGGACTTCTTTTCTTGAGAGATCGAAAGTTTCGCTTACTCATCCAAGTAGCTTTGTCAGTCTAAGGAAAGTTAGTGGTGAGGCCTCCAATTTTTAGTTCAGCTTGGTTTCATGCCACCCGGGCCTGAATAAGCTTGTTAGGTGGCATGAAACCAAACAATTTCTGTGTATTTTCTGCCTAGAAAACCCCAAAAGGACCACATAGGTCAAAACTGACTTGATGGCTCATGGGGGTGATGGTTCCCCCCCCCTTTGCAATGGGTGGTGGACATCCTTTAGGAGCCTGCTCTTCCTCCTTCCTCCCACCCACAAGGCCATTCACATAAGGCTTGGAAATAATGCATTGCATGATATATGTGCAACAAGTTAATTATGGGAAGAAGAGGGGGGAAAAGCCATCCTTGTGAAGGCAACACAATGACTAGTGACACCATTAGTTTTTTGTTTCCTTTTTGGAAGGAGACAGAAAGCTTTAAGAGCCGTTCTGAAAGTTTCTGTCCTTGGATTTTAGTCCGTTTTCTCACCATTTCCAGTCGGTTTTTTTTTTTAAAGGAAGTAAAAAAAATAGCAAAAAGCAAGGCATATCTTAATGAGCTGCTTTTTAAAAAAGCAGTAGGAAGCAGTAAGAAACTTTTTTTAAGCAACGAGCCACAGTCACTTTCTCTTTTATCCTCCCGTGCTGTAAGTCAGATGGAAGATCCCCCTCCGTCAGGAGTCACCCCAAGCTAATTTGACACCCGTCACAGAAATAATTCATAACAATAGGAAAACCAGGGTGCAAGAAGAGCTGGTGGGTAGCAAGCTAAAGGTTTTTAACAAGGTTTTTTAAAAAAACATAGCTGCACCCACTGAGATCACCTCCGGCAGTGAGTAAATTATTTCATGTCCTGCAGCCATTGGTGAAAGTGAGCTTCTCATGGTGAGAGACCAATGTCCACCCCACCCTGGCAAAGGATGTGCACCAGCCTGAAAGAAAAGGAAGACATGGATACTTGTTTCTGGTTATTCTGCTCATTCTTTCCCCTCGTTTAGTTTGCCGAACGGCGAAGCATGGAGGATCTTGCTTGCTTTGTCATTCAGCAAGTGCTTCAAAATGGCGGGCGGCAGAATTTTTTATGAGTGTCCTGTTTGGATGGCATGAGACATCCATCTTCCTAAGCACTTGCTATCAACCCAGTTAATCATGCATCACATCATTATCACTCATTAAGGCCAGCAATGGAAACTGCACCACCTCTTGCTGATTTCTCAAAATGAGAGAACATTCAACAGGGCTGTGTTTGTTCTGACCTTCACAAAGGCACCTGAATGAGATGATGTGCTTTGTTACCTTGGCAGGTTCAAGCAACCTGTGACCTCTTGAGGCAGTCCACCATCCAAAGCCTGTGTCCTGCTATGTGGGTTGATGGTTCCTCCAGTTGCTATTCGCCGACAATCAATTTCTGATCTCTGTTATAACACTTTTCTTGACCAGAAATACCAGATACAGTTCTAGTTTCCAAACTTGGGTCCTCAGATGGTCTTGGACTTCAACTCCCAGAAATCCCAGCCAGCATGACTAGTGGTGAGGGCTTCTGGGAGTATTCAAAAAAGAAGTCCAAGAGCATCAAGGGACCCAAGGTTGGGAACTATTGATATAAGGACTGTATCATAGCTGATATACTTGCTCAGGGAAGGTATTATAATTGAAACAAAAAATTGATGGCCTGCTTGTTGAGATTGTAGTATCAGTTTCACTAAAGTAGAGGTGGTGGCAGAAGGAATCAGAAGAAGACACAAGTCAGATTGTGACGTATTTATTGATGGAGACAGGGAGAGTTTACTGACTCATGGGCTCAAACTGTTATGTACCATCAAGTTTTGTTTTTAATTGTCTCATTGTAGGATTTTCAAGGTTAGAAATTATTGGCAGTGCTTTATCGTTGCTTTCTGTGCAGTACTAACAAGAGTTAGCTTCACTGACACTGCCATCGTCTATGCAGGTTCCTTTGCCAGAGTCACCTCCAGATGCTGCTTCTGCCTAGTAGTTGCCTGTCAAATGTTTTTTTTTTACCCTCATCACCATTGGAACTATCCATTCTCTTCTGCTGATATGGCTGTTGGTCTTTAAGAGGTTGAATGCATCTTAGTCTGATGCCTTGGTGTGAACATTCTGCTTTGGGATGATCTGGTAGGAGCCAGGTTCATAATGGAGGCTAACTAGCCTCCTAACGGAAATGCTGTCGGCTTTTCTGATATACTCAAACCCCCTCACCACATTGAGGAGTGCATCCAAGAGGCGTTCTAGGTCAAATCAAGCCTGAACTTTCTCTGAAAGCAAAAATGATGAAACCCAAGTTGTCTTTATTTGGGTGCACCAGGGAAAGGCACTGCTCACTGGCAAAGACAATAATGATAGGCGATCCTGAAGGCAACAGGAAAGAGGAATAGTACATACAAAGGAAGCCGCAGCCTTGGGTTTACAGAAGCTGAGCTGGGCTGTTGAGGAGAGGACATTTTGGAGGTCATTTATTTATAAAATAGATGGACACGAAATGCCAAAATGGCATTTTGTTTCATTTTTTTGTTTTGTTATTGTTTTGGTTTTTTTTAGAACGAAATGATTTTTTTAAAAAAATTCATTTTATTGTTCCTTTGTTTCATTGTTATTTTTAAAAATCTTGCACCGACCAGCTGGTCTGCAGGCTGTGTCGGGGCGTTATTAAATTTTTAAACTTCTTATTTATTTTTATCTTGAGCTGACCAGCTGGCCCGTGAGCTGGGTCGCGTGTTTTTAATTTACACTCGCAGCGACCAGCTGGCCCGTGGGTTGGGTTGGTGCATTTTTATTTTTTATTTTTTATTTCTTTTATTTCCCCACTCAATGCCACCCAATTGGGGGGGGATGGTAGGCTTTTAACACTCCCCCCCCCCACTGAAGCCCTGTGCTATAGCTGATCGGTGGTGGCTTCTGCGGAGGGGAAAAAAGCCCGCAGTTTCCCCACCTGGCCGCGTCGGGATGGGACCACTGGAAATTTCCATTCCATTTTGTTTCATTTTTCTTTGATGGGTCTGTTCATTATTCGTTTCGTTCCATAACAAAATGAATAATGAATAACAAAATGAAAAAAAAACTTGTTTCGTGCCCATCTCTAATTCAAAGCATAACCATAAATTTGAAGACTTGACATCACCTCACAACAATGATCATGTTGTTTTGTTCTAGTATTTGGCCTTGAATGAACTGATCTTTCTTCCTGTCAGCTTTCTTCACTATCCAGTTTTCATAAAAAGAAACACCAGTCATGGCCGTAGTCTCCAGTGACCAATGGAGTAGTGAATCCCTGAGACCTTTTGAGCAGCAGGGAATATGGTATCTACCACCCCTTCCGGCTTCCCAGTTTTCTCCAAGCTTACTCACAGTTCTCATAGTCCTCTATGCGTTTCCACTAGGTAAGGCAGGTGGGCGTTCAAGAGAGGGTCTTTGTGGCTGCTCCCTGGCTGTGCAATGAGATTTGCTTAAGATCTCTGTGTTGCTGGACCACAAATTCTAAATAATGGTGAGAGACAGCACCTGGTGAGGCCTTCACCACTCCAGAGTCAATGTGGTTGCTTTGATTGGTCCAGACCGTGGAGGACTATAAAAACATGTTGAGTTTTCTTCAATGCATGACATTCGGAAGCCCTTCCTTTTTAGATTGTTTCCCCCATTAGCAAATGATGGCAACTGCTTGAAGACATGTGCCTGATCCATCAATCCAGTCCCTCCTCCCTGCATGCAAGTTTTCCTTGGCAGAAAAACGCAGTAGCTGCCATTTGTTATTAAAGCATTCCCAGGGGTGCCTCCTGTTAGACAGAGGAAGACCCCCCCACCCCGATAACTGTGCTTTATGCCCATTGGTTTTCCTTGCCCTTGATAATGCATTGTACAAATGAACAGTGATTGTGCAATTCATTCCTTCCATGTTCATTTTTATTTATAATCTAAAAGCAATTAAATTCTCTTTTACACCACATTGTCTGGGTGACAGATGTGTGTTGGGTGTTTGACGGCTGACATAAATCATCTCACGATCAACACGACTTGAGAGCTCGTACTTTGCAGCAGCTGCCTCCCTAGACATGGTGACAGGGAAATTCTTCACTTTGGATCTCATTTCGGCTAACCTCCTTGCTTTGCTCTGACTTTGGAAGCTGACAGATTGGGTATTTTTATGACAGCTGGGATTCTTCAAACGGTTATTTACAAAAAGGCTACCAAGGGTGTCAGTTGATCGCTTAAACTAAATTGTGCCTTTGGTATCCAACAGGACTTTTAAAGTGTTACAGGAGTATTGTGCATTTGTGGGAAACCAGAGGGATAGAGCCTAACAGTTTCATCATTTATCATGGCAACGTTGGACTTAATGCAACTTTTCGACTTAACGTGGCCACAGGTAAATCTGAAGCCTGTTATTTTCTATGTTATGTACTGGAAGAAGACAGAGAGACTGAAACAAGAAGAACTGAGGGGAAAATGTTTGGAAATTGTGGAAATGGACATACTGTTGGAAAAATTCAAGGGCCAACCAATGGAGAAAGCAGGAGAAAGATGGAACTTGTTTTACAGAGGAATCTGTAAGAAGTTATGAAAGGCAAGTGAAAAAAAGGAGGAGACTAATATAAATAGATGAAGATGGCAATTACTGAACGCACCAAGCAATTGAATAGGGCTAATATGGTATACAGTATAAGCACTATGCTTAAGTAGAAATGAAACAAAATGTAACTGTACTGTACTCTTCTCGCCTCACCCCTCTTTTTTTTCTGAATTCTTCCTTCCCCTTTCTCTTTTACCATTCCCTTTATTGCTTCTCTGTTCTTTGATTAACCAAATATAAACAACAACCCAACCTGAAGTTTGTTTAGTTTGAGGGAAACTAGGATGGCGGCTAGTTGAGGAATATGTAGTCTGTTTTTCTTATTTATTTATTTATTTATTTATTTATTTATTTATTTATTTATTCATTTATTTATACATTTATACAACTATATGCTGCCCACTACCCAAAGGTCTCTGGGCAGCTTACAATTAAAACAAACAGTTAAAAGTTTAAAACATTAAATATCAGTGAACAATTAAAAACAATAAAACATTTAAATACAAGGCACTAAAATTGCCATCAGGACCCACAATCTATGTTATGTCAGTTAAAAAACTTCTGAAACAGGAAGATTTTTACCTGGTGCCAAAACATCATCAGCATTGGGTCCAGGCGGGTCTCACTTGGGAGGGCATTCCATAGCCTGGGGCCAGCTGCCGAAAAGGCCCTAGACCCACAAGCCATCCCTTTCACCTCCTTGGGGGAATGGCTCTTTCAGGAGGGCTCCCTGGCTAGATCTTAATTGCCGGGTAGGTGATATGTAAGGAGGCAGTCCTTTAGGTATCGACAGTAGGTCCTAAGCCATTTAGGGCTTTATATGCCAAAAACAAACACTTTGAATTGGGTTCAGGCAGCAAGTGGTAACCAATGAAGGTTATACAGAATCGGCATGATATGATCCCTGGTGGCTCCACCACTCACCAGCTGTGCCGCACATTTCTAACCCAGATGCACTCACCAGACCATCTTCAAAGGCTGCCCCCCCCCCCCCGTAGAGCACATTTCAGTAATCAATATGGGATGTTACCAGTTCATGCATAACTGTCACAAGGCTCCACTTGTCCAGGTAGGGGTGCAGCTTATATAGTTTCCGCAGCTGAAGACAGGCACCCCTGGCCACTGAGTCCAACTGGGCTTCCAGAGTTAGATCGGGGTCAAGCAGCACCCCCAAGCGGCAGACCATGTCACTTAGGGGGAGTGCAACCCCCATCCAGAACAGAGAGATGGCCCTCTAGCGGCCAGTGGTTCTCAACCTGTGCGTCCCCAGCTGTTCCTGGACTGCAACTCCCAGAAGCCTCCACCACTTGCTATGCTGGAAGGGGTTTCTGGGAGTTGCAGTCCAGGAACATCTGGGGACCCACAGGTTGAGAACCACTGCGTCTAAGCCTGTCTGGCGGAGCACTCACTAACAGCACTTCCGTCTTGTCTGGACTGAGTTTCAATTTATTAACCCTCATCCAGTCTATTATTTGGCCCAGTCACGAGTTCAGCACAGAAAGAGTCTCACCAGGATTGGTGGGATATGAGAGGTAGAGCTGAATATCGTCCGCATATTGCTGACTTCCCAGCCGAAACCTCCTGATGACCTCTCCCAGAGGTTCCATGTAAATGTTAAACAACATGGGGGACAGTACTGAGCCTTGCGGAACCCCAAATCTCTCCAAATTTCAGGGGCTTATTGGGACAAGTCCAAAGAACCCCCCCTGCCATTTTGGTTCCTCCAGGATGAATTGTTTCATTCCTAGAGGAAAAAATGGCATTTCATTTCCTAACAAAAGGCGTCCTACCGTTTTGTTATGTAATGAAGTAATTTGTTACGTAACAGAATGGTGAAACAGTGTTTCGTTTTTCATTTTGTGGCTATCTGTACTAGGGATCTATGTTTCAATGACAGAAGCTAGATCAAGGGAGATGCTAAATAAGCCAGGGAAGATGGAAAGATAGTCTAGTGGGTTTTTTTTTAACCCTTTAACGTCTACTTAACTGGAAGTTGAGTCATGGCTTATTTATTTGAGTGGTCCAGTTATGAAACAAAACGCCCATCTCTACCAGACACCATGCTCAGCCCAGGGAAGCAAAAACTTCCCTGGTGCCACAAACGTCACCCCCGATGACTAGATTGGGCCTCTGAGGAAAATCTCTGACATTACTCCCTCAGCCTCCCAATCTATTTTCAGGTTTTAGAAAGCAAAGTGTTCTGCTTATATACCGTCCCATACCACTTCAAGTAGTCTCTGGGCGGTTTACAGTTGTTTTTTAATTGCAGTATGCAGGCTACACATTGCCCTCCCACAGCAAGCTGGGTACTCCGTTTACAGACCTCGGAAGGATGGAAGGCTGAGTGAACCATGAGCCGGCTACCTGGGATTGCACTCCATGCTGTGAGCACAATTTTGCCTGCAGGACAGGCATTTAACCATTGCACCACGGGGCTCGTGAGCCATCAAGGAAGATGCTCTTGAAATCCTGCTAAATAAGCCAGGGAAGATGGAAAGATAGTCTAGTGTTTTTTTCACCCTCTAACATTTATTTAACTGGACATAAGACCATAAGAACATAAGAAGAGTCATGCTGGATCAGGCCAAAGGCCCATATAGGCCAACTTCCTGTATCTCACAGTGGCCCCACCAGATGCGTCTGGGAGCGCACAAAACTAGATATCTATCTCCTGATACCACCCCCCTGCATCTGGCCTTTGAAGTACCCCGGTTTTAAGCCTGGAGATTACACATCTCCATCATGGTTTGTAACCTGTAATGGACTTCTCCTCCAGGAATCTGTCCAATCCCCTTTTGAAGGCATCCAGGTCAGATGCCATCACCACCTCCTGTGGCAGGGAGTTCCACAGACTAACAACACACTGGATTAAAAAATATTTTCTTTTGTCTCTTCTCACTCTCCCAACCCTCAATTTGAGTGTATGTCCCCTAGTTCTGGTATTTTGTGAGAGGGAGAAGAGCGTCCCTCTATCCACTTGACTCATGCCCTGCATTATTTTGTACGTTGAGGCATGACAATTTAGTCCAGTTGCTTTTCCAGATAACATCACCTGAATGACTGAGAATCTTCACAGACAACATCTACTTAAGGACTATTCGACATTCTCCCAATTTTTGTAGATGAAAATGAGGCCTTTGCTGGTAAACAGAACTGGTCATTGCTTTGGAAATATGCTAGTCCAAACTTATGAACCAAATGGGTCTGATTAGGATTGATTTGTAGGAGGTCTGGATAAAAATGGGCCAGACCTTTGGGGCAGAGCAAAACGATCTGACACATCCATTTGGAGCAAGGCTAAATATGGGCATGAACTGTGATTTGACGGTTCATCCCGGGTTGGCACAGAGCCCGCACAGGTGTTCTGTGGCTGCTGTGCGCTCCCCTCCCCTGCCTCCTCTGGGTGATGGGCCACTCAACGGCAGGAGTGTGCTTCCCTCCCCCATCTCTTCATGCATTTAGCCACTCAGATAAGGAGGCGGGACAGGGATGCCCAAGCTGCTACTGGGACTGGCCCAACCCACAGATAAAGGCGTCCGCATATCATGGATTTTTCTTTATCGTGAGTGGGTCGAGAACCTAATCCCCACGATAAATGGGGGAGTCCCAGCTCCTGCCAACCTAGCAGTTCAAAAACATGTAAATGCAAGTAGATATATAGGTACCGCCATAAAAAGCCATGGACTTGCACAACACTATTTGGTTTGAAAATGGAGATGAGCACTGCCCCTAGAATTGGACACGCCTAGCACGCATGTGCCGGGGGGGACTTTTACCTTTACCTTTTTAATGTAATACCAATATGCAATCTGGTTTTCATGGAGAACAAGGGTATCCATGGCTATCATGATGGATGCCTAAGGACAACCTCCGGGTTGGAGAGAGAAGCAGGATATCTCTCAATGCCATTTGCAGGGAATCATAAGCAGGTAAAGACATCTTTTGGTAATACTCTGAAGCAAATGGTGAGCTGCTGTGATAGACAGAATGCTGGGCTGTATGGGCTGTGGTGGCCTGTTCCAGCAAGGCTGTTCTTATGAGGTTAGAATTTCGTTTCAGACACAGTGTGTGTACTGGAGGCAAAATTGTGCCTAGTATGTTGTTTGTCTGAAGTTTGGTACTTTATTTTAGGGCTACCTTATGGCTCTTACATTTCATGCGTGGCTGCAGGGAGGGAAGAGTATTCCTAAGGATATCGCATTTGTAATGTTTAGACTACAAACCCTGTAATTCAGGAGTTCTATCCAAGAGACAGGCATCTGTAGGCAACTAGGCAACTAAATGTGGCTCAACTAGGACAAACACCTTAACTGGAAGACTTCATAGCCTAGCGAAGCCTAGCTCTGCCTAGCTTCCTGTTCAGAAAGGAAGCTGGCCAAGTGTTACGGGAATTGGTCATCCAGCAATTTTGAAGGACGCATCTCTTGTTGTTGCCAGTTTGATTTTTCCCATACAAATTAACGGGAAGACTGGCAATTAGAGATGGGCACGACTTAGCGGTATTCCCGTTTCCGTTTCCGTTACTCGTTTCCGTTACTCTACGGAAACGGTAACGGGAATCACTGCCCCAGACTTCGAGCTCGAACCGACGAACGAACAATTTGGTCTGATTTGTCGTGCTCGTTACTTGCATCGCGCAATGCCAAGCGGCACAGAAAAAAAGTTTTTAAAAGTAAAAAAAAAACCCGATTCCCGGCCCTAAAAGTAGGCGAAAACTGTCTGAGGGCACCTACCAGGCCAGAAGGGTGTTTTATTTGGGGGGGGTTCCCCGCCCCCCTCTCCTTGGCTATTGCTACTGCTGCGCTGCTGGTACCAGGCTGGGAGGGCGCATCCATTTGCCATGCAGTGCGGGGGATCCAAAATGGCGACCGCAATATTTTTTTTGAAATCGTTGCCCAAAACCCCACCAAAGCACCACAGAAACATGCGAAAATTTGCTATTTTAAATGCTTGAATTTTTACAGGAGCAGCAGTGGGTTTTTCTTGCAAAAAAAAGTCTCCGTTGATTTTATTTTATTTTATTTTATTTTATTTTTTTACACCTGCACATTTGCAATGATGGGCTCGCCCATGGGAGTGGACCATGCAAAGTTTTGCAGCCATTCCACCAATCGCATGGCCAGGTTTTGCTGACTGTACCAGGCTGGGAGGGCGCATCCATTTGCCATGCGGTGGGGGGGGGATCCAAAATGGCGACCGCAATATTTTTTTTGAAATTGTTGCCCAAAACCCCACCAAAGCACCACAGAAACATGCGGAAATTAGCTATTTTAAATGCTTGAATTTTTACAGGAGCAGCAGTGGGTTTTTCTTGCAAAAAAGTCTCCGTTGATTTTATTTTATTTTATTTTATTTTATTTTTTTTACACCTGCGCATTCGCAATGATGGGCTCTCCCATGGGAGTAGACCATGCAAATTTTCCACCAATCGCATGGCCACTTGGCCAGGTTGACCACAGAGACTTCTGGGATGTGCCAATCGGGCATAAACAGCCCACTAATCGTAGCCCAAACCCGAACCCTAAGCCTAACCCATACGCCAGTACACTGTCCTTCTAAGTGGGTCAGAGAGGCACCCAGATGCACCCCAATACTCACCGTAACCTCACCCGTAACTAGCCTAACCCTAGCCGTTGCGCTAAGCCGTCTTAACCCTAAGCCAGATCTACTTGCATTGCACTACATGCAAGTACGTGAGACACAGCGGGTGCAAAGAGTCTGCCAGTCCGTCACTTGTGGCTCTGGCTGACTCCTGCAGCTCCCTCCAGGAGCCCGCTACCCCCTCCCCAAACCAGTACTAACGACAACGAAAAAACGAAAAAACGAACCGACTAATTTTTGCAAATTTTCGCGAAAAACGGAAACGAGCCGAAACGGAACCGGCCCGACTAACGACAACTCGAAAAAATTTTTTTTCAAGTCGTGCCCATCTCTACTGGCAATCCAAATTTGCCAATGGGTTTTAATCTGAGCAGAAATCATCTGCAACTGGCCCTGTGCCATGCCTGGAGACCTGTGTGCAGCCTTAATCACACACAAGACAAATCCTTATTTATTTATTTATTTATTTATTTATTTATTTATTTATTTATTTATTTATTTATTATGAGGCTTGTATACCGCCCATCTTCCCAAAGGAACTCCAGGCGGTTCACAACAAAATAAATCATCAATTCAAACAACTCAAACAGACAAACAGATAACTACAATTAACAAACAATTTAAAAATACAACCCTGGCATAAAAACTAGGAGCATGAAACTAAGCAGATGGCAGAATTTTTTTAAAAACTTAAATTAAGTCACCAAATACCTCACGGAAGAGCATTGTCTTTAGAGCCTTCCAAAAGGCTGGCAGGGACTGTGCAAGGCGCACTTCGCTGGGAAGGTGGTTCCACAAGGTAGGGCCAGCCACAGAACAGGCCCGGTTCTGAGTGGAGTTTTTCCGGGCCTCTCTGGGTGTGGCTACCCATAGCGAGTGCGCCCGTGACATCCTCGTTGGACAGGATGAAGTTGACCGCTGGGTGATCCGCTCTGCCAAGTAGTCAGGTCCTAGACCTTGAGATGGTGGTTGGACGAATAATGCCCCCCCCCCCCCCGTTTGGGCCATTCCTACAATTAGGATGCCTAAAATTACAAATTCCTTGTATTTCCAATAGGGGGAAATAGAAGAGAGAGTCAATATTGGCATTTGCATATTTAAAGAGAAGAGAGAGTCAATATTGGTATTTGCATATTTAAAAATTACATGGAAATTAATTTTGCATCCATATTTATCAGGGTGCTGCAACCAGGTGTGTGGCCATGTACGAGTGTGTGTGTGTGTGTGTGTGTGTGTGTGTGTGTGTGTGTGTGTGTGTGTGTGTGTGTGTGTGTATGTGTGTGCATGCGTGCGTGCGTGCACGCGTCTGTCTGTGTGTGTGGGTGGGTGGGTGTAAAGGTCTAGTATTTATATTACAGAGGCCAGCAGTTTTCAGGAATCTGGGGACAGCAAATTGTGTCAAGTAAACACACACATATACAACCACTTATATACAGCATTACACGCTCGCACAGTACATATGATCGCTGTATATGCACATATGTGTATATCACACACATGGTATTTCATCTTTTGTACTGGTTATACAGAAAAATAAAAGAGCCCATACAAAAGCTTTCAAAAAAGGAGATGCTTTTGCTGCTTCTACTTCTCTAATTAAATTTATTTCAGTAGATCAAATCAAGATTGTATGTCCCGTGTTGGAGAAGTAGCCCTTGGTAGATTATCTTAAATTATCTGCTCTTTGAGTGAGTTCATTTTACTGAGGGTGTTTCATCAAGCCTTTAATTAAGATCGAGCCGCACCGCTTAAAAACTTGGTAATTTGATGGCGCCCTCTTCCAACCACAATGATCTTAGATGACAGAAGCGAGAAACCAATCTAAAAGCTTTTCCATATCAGGGTTTGGGTCTCTACGTTTGATGGGAAAAGATCAAGGGTCAAGGAATCGTTATTAAAATAATGTCCTTTCTGGAGGGTGGTTCCCCCCACTTCTCTTGTTGGTTCATTTCAAATAGATTTGCTCCATCTGGGGCCAGTTAATGGTCTCTCTACGCTGTTTGCAAATGAAGGGGAAAGGCTAGCTACCCGCATGTTTTATTTATTTATTAATATATTTATTTAAAACTGTATCCCACCTCTCTTTAAACGGCCAAGGTGACTGAAAAAAAAATCAAACAACACAAACAACATAGAAGGAAATCGCACAAAACTAAAAGCAAAGTTAAAAAGACCCCCTAAAGGAATAAGATAAAACAGGGTTTATAATGAGAGCAATGCCCATGAAGCAAGCAAACAACCCCCTCCCCAAACAAGTGTAACACTCTTAAGTCCTATGGACTACTTGCTGTGTGAATCTTTTACAGTTTCACAAAATGAGTCTCTTCTTTTTTGCAGACAACAGGAAAAACTCTAAAAAACCAACAAACAGCAATTATTTCTTTCTACACCAAAGACCTTGGCAACAGCACCAATACATAACAAGAATTTGCAAAGTTTCAGAGTCCCTTTGGCATCAAAGTCAAGCAAAAGTCCAAGAAATCTTCCTCAACTGGGTTGGGTTCTATAACACAGGAGTAGACATGGGCACGACTCGGCGAAATTGTCATTTCCGTTTTCGGTTATCGTTTCTGTTACGTAACGGAAACGGTAACGATAATTAAGCCGTCAGAACTCGAACTTGAACCGAAAAAAAGAAAAATTTGGTCGGGTTTTTCATTTCCGTTTGTGGCGATCGTGCGATGCGAAGCACAGAAAAAGTTTTAAAACTTTTTTTTAAAAAAACCCAACTCCTGGCCAAAAAAGCAGGCGAAAATATGCCTGCCTGAGGCTTTGCCACCTACCAGAGGGGTGGTTTCTGGGGGGTCCCCGGCCTTCCCCCCTCTTCTCCTGTCCTGGGCTGCTTGCACCAGGCTCGGGGGTGTGTGTGTCATCCTCGTCGTCTGTCTCGCTGCATGCCATGCGGTGGGGGGGGATCCAAAATGGCGACCACAATTTTTCTTTTGAAATCGTGGTCAAAACACACCAAATCACCACAGAAACATGTGAAATTTATTTATTTTAAATGCCTGAATTTTTATAGTAGCAGCAGTGGGTTTTTTTATAGCAATAAAACGTCGTATTGATTTTATTTTATTTTATTTTATTTTTTATTTTTTTAGACCTGCCCATTTGGGCTGGGCATGGGATGGGACCATGCAAAGTGATATCCGCCCACTCGCCCGTCCGCCCGCGCTGCCACCCGCCTGCGGCCCGCGCCGCCACCCAACCCACTCGCCCGCCCGTGGCCACCGCCCACCCATGGCCCCCCGCCACCGCCGCCCGCCTGCACCTCCCCCCCGCCACCCCCCGCCCCACCCCCCACCTAGGGCGCAAAACACCTAGCGCCGGCCCTGATTGCGGGACACCCCTATGCTCTGGGAAGTCAAATCACGCTAAATCGCGGTGGGAACTACAAACGACAAACGAAATGACAAAATTTTGGAAAATTTCGCGACAAACAGAAACGACCCGAAACGGACCCGTTCCGACAAACGAAAACTCAAAACGTCATTTTTCTGGTCGTGCCCATGTCTACACAGGAGAATCTCCCAACTCTTGAAGAAGTCAGCAAGGACTGCAATATTCCAAGTGGCAACAGCCATTGTAGTCCCTTCAGTTCTCCTGCTCTTTCTGAGATCCCAGCCTCTTACTCTCTACCCTGTTCTTTTCTATGTCCTGCCCCATTGAGACTAAACCAGTATTCCATAGGGGTTACACATCCTTAAAATAAAGCATCCAAAAGCAAAGCATCCAATCCTGCTAGGATGAAAGCCCCTTGATCCGCACCCCCGATGCTCTACCCTCTTCTTTTACTCCTTTCTTACCCTCTTTTACACCTTCCTTTACCCTCTTATTTTAATGTAGTTAAAACTATGTAATGTAATTGCAATGAGAGAGAAGACTCACCAATCACCATTATTCTTATTCTTCTGCCTCTCAAGTCTCAGTGTCTCAATAAAGATTCCTTCCTGTTCCATCCATGTGTAGCTGAAATGCCCAATAAGCATTCAGTCAGAGTCAAAGCTTCTAGAATATTATGTTTTAACTAACTAAAGCATTCCTTAGATAAAGACTGCAGCAGAGTGAAAATGTGCTGCTAATATGAGACTAGTAAAATGACTCAATGTCCTATCAACCTTAGTTTCCTTACACTCCTTTCTTACTGGTCTTCCCCCCCCCCCCATGTATGTAACTCAACATTTGTTTAGCCTCAACCAGGTGTCCGGGTAAAATTCCTTACACAGTCCTACTGTTTTTCTCCCCCCCCCCGCCAGCTGGTCTTTCTTTTTCTCAATACCCACAACTGTTTTGTCCAGCCTCCCTTCCCTTCTACTGATTTTTATTCACATCTTTATTGCCCATTAAAGAGGTGTGGTGGCTTAGTGGGCTAGAGCACTGAAAACTGTCAGCTGCAAGTTCGGCAGCTCAGTGATTTGAATCCTGGGTGCCATGCAGCAGAGCGAGCTCCCGCTGTTAACCCCAGCTCCTGCCAACCTAGAAGTTGGAAAGCATGTAAATGCATGGAAATGAAAAAAGTGCAGAGGAGGGCAACCAGAATGATTAGGGGATTGGAACACCTTCCTTACCATCTGAGGTTGTAACGGCTGGGCCTCTTCGCTCTTGAAAGACGGTGCCTAAGAGGTGACTTGACTGAAGTTTATAAAATCATACACGGTGTGGACAAAGTAGATAAGGAAAAACTGTTTTTCCTCTTGCACAATAGAACTAGAGGACACTCCATGAAACCTTTGGGTGCTAGATCTCAGACAAAGAAGAGAAAGTACTTTTTCACCCAGAGGATTCCTGGTCTATGAAACTCCCTGCCAGAAGTATTGAGAGCTGTCAGTCTTGACAGCTATAAGAAAGGATTGGACAAATTCATGGAGAACAAGGGTATCAATGGCTATCATTATGGATGCCTAAGGACAACCTCCGGGTTGGAGAGATAGGCAGGATATCTCTCAATGCCATTTGCAGGGAAGCTTAATAGGTGAAGACATCTGCTTGGGAATACCCTGAAACAAATGGGGAGCCACTGTGTGAGACAGAATGCTGGACTGCATGGGCTATGGTCTGTTCCAGCAAGTCTGTTATTATGTTCTTATAAGTAGATGAATTGGTACCGCCATAAAAAGGAGGAAGGTAAAACAGTGTTTCCTTGCAGCTATGCCGGCCACATGGCCACAGACTTGCACAACACTGGCTCTTTGGCTTGAATACAGATATGAACACTGCCCCTAGAGCTGGACATGACTAGCATGCATGTGTGTGGGGAACCTTTACCTTTACGTTTTTTAATCAACCATTAGGAGTTTCTCTCTTAGGGTTCCCAGTCATATAGTGGGCTATGCAAGTAGGACACCCATATCACTTTTCTCTGATCTGAAAATATTATACATAGCATAATATCTGGTGCTCTTTTATTGGCCAGTTCTGATATTGCATGTTAAAATATTTTTTTCTGGATTCCCTCCTTTACTTTACTATATATTTAGCAATCACTATCATCTGAGGATTTCAGTATCCACTACCACCCTTGAACCAATCCCCTGCAGTTCCTACTGTAGTGTGTCAGGAAAAGGCTTAGAAAGATATATATCTTGCTAATACCCCTTTCAGAAATTTCGAGAAAGAGTTAGTTTTTTTATTAAAGATTCCTTGCATTTAGTCCAATCCATGAATTGTTCCACAGTTTCAAATCATTTTTATTAATCTAACTCAGAAGCAGAGGTGCTGAGATTTCCAAACAGATCTTGCTGAATTTGCAGTCTCTTCAGCAGGGAATAGTGGAACGGCAAGGTACTGAACAGGAATTGCTTCTATTCAACTTCTTTTTTGTACCTGAGCCAGTCCCCTCCTCCTTTGTTTAACAAGGAGTTGGTGGCTATGAAACGAGTGGGGAAGAGGGATGATTTACTCAGGAACTGAAGTGTGGCTACTGGTCAATTTTGTAAACCGCCCAGAGTCCCCTTGGGAAATGGTGCGGTATATAAGTGTAGGAAATAAATAAATAAATAAATAAATAAATAAATAAATTTCTGAACTGACCTGAAGTGAACCGATGAAACCAAAGAATCAAATCAAAGAGCTTTGGAGGGTTAAAAATGCTAGACACAAACAAACAAACAATTGGCGCCAGTAAGTCTTACTGCAAAAACGAAAAACATTATACCACAAAATTTAGGGCGTTTATACACGACCCCTAAGCTCCGCCGCAAATGGCTGCAAGGTCCGGACCTTAAAAATGTTTACCCACCAGCTCCGGACTTTGCAGACAATTAAGTGCGACCCCGCCCACTTTAGCGCGACCCAGAGCAGTTTTCTTGTACCTGCTTTTTGGAGGTGACAAATATTTGATCCGGTGTAAGGATAGTGAGTGCGGGGCTCTCCTGGCTTCCGTTTGTTCTTTTTTTGCGCCCCGCCCCTTTAAGAGATCTGAATGCTGCCCGGAACAAAACTGAGGTAAACCGGCATTCTTTTCTTTCTTTTTTCTCCCTCCCTCAGGCAGCCAGCAACTAGGAAGTGCGGAGGGGGGTGGGGACAGAGGAAGAGCGAGGAACCCCTAAGATCTCTGGTCCGAATTTAAGTGGCCAGCGGATCTTAGGGGTCGTATAAAAAGGCCCTTAGCTAAAACGAATGGAAACGTATCAGATAGATGTTGGAAATGTATAAGCAAAGAAGGCACTTTTTATCACGTGTGGTAGACATGTGATGAAGTAAGGCGATGCTGGGGTACACAAGATATTACAAAAAATGTTGAGTTATATCATCCCATTCAGACCTGAAGTATATATTTTTAAATATTATGCCAGAAGTTAAAGCTGCTAAGGTGAAACACCTACTAATGCACATGATAACTATAGCATGAATCTTATTTGCTAAATATTGGGAAACAGTGGAAATACCCAAATGGCAAGAACTCTTAGAAAAATACTTTGAAACAACAGAGATAGTACTCGTACCAGATGGCGTTTTATATAAATCAAATAAATAAATAAATAAATAATCAGAACTACTGAAAGAGACTTACAGAAGGCAAAAGAAAGCTGGAGACCACTCTATGATTTTTATGATAAAGAACTCTGCAACTAAGGCGGTTACTTCACGTCCATTATTCTGCGACTAGTTTTCTACTGTGACAGTGTTGGTCGCGATCATGTGGTTTTGTCCCTGTTTCAGTGTTCACAGGGTTGTGATAACTTGTTTCGTGACAAGTGTTACCTCACGGTCTTGTACCGTGACAAACGCTGAATTTGTCTAGCTTCCTTTTCCCTTTTTTTGGGGGGGGGCTTTTTTTTTTGATATTTCACTTCTGAAAAGTCAAAATAATAATAATAAAAAACCCGGACACAGTTTTCTAAGAGAAACGAATGTTTTGTTGCGTGACAGTCGTTACTACACGGTGTCTTGTTTCGGAACAGAAAGCAGGAACAAAGAGTGACGAGGGAAAAAACCTACCCCAGCACCAGATAGAGTATTGTCGTGCTTAGCACCTGTTCCGGGGGCGTGGTCAAGACAAACTTCAGTAGTTGCGCGACGGACGTGAAGTAACATTTTTGTACCGCTCCTAAGCACAACGCTAACAGAGACAAAAGGGTCATGAAGTAGCCACCTAAATGGCTCCAAATGTATAATAGATAAATATATGTCATTGTCAAAATAATGGAAATAATGTAAACATGCCATGTAATGCTCTCCTTTTTTTAACCTATAGAATCTGAACTTGTTATCTATCCCTGTTAGCTACCCCTTTATGTGTGGAAATTAATTTTTTTTTAAAAATTACAGCAACGTAAAAAGGAAGCCCAAGGTAGGATATTGACCATTCTAATCTACTGTGGATAGTAATGCTCCCCCCTGTTTTATGTGTATTACTTTTCATGTCTGCTGTTGGCTGTCATTTTTACAGCACTTGGCCTTCTTAATTTTCTCTTTCTGCATGCCTCATTTCTTCCCAACCTCTGTACTTTATTTGTTTTGGGGGGCACATTTTAAGACTGCAAAGCTTAAAAAGTGGCATCTAGCAGTGCTGATACTGTGCTGTCAGTTTTACAGAGCAGCTTTTCTCATGAAAGGAAGAATTTGACTAGCAATCATTCCTCTTCCCCAGTCTTTGGAGAACTTTAAGTCTCATCTGAAGAAATGAAATGCTTCCTATGGGTTCTAGCTGAGAAGTAGGAGGAAGGGAAGAAGCTTTGCTTGCACGCTGGAGATCGAACAGTATTTGATAGCACTGGGTTTCACATTCATATCACAGATCAGAGTCTGATGCTTTTTTCACTATTTGGATTCCCACAAATAGGCACAAGCATTTTGAAATATTGGGGTACCAAAACAAGCTAGCAAACAAACAAACAGAACCTGGTATCCAAATTAATTCAAAGTGAATTGTTCTTTGACCACAGTCATACCTGGATTTCCTTCGTATTTAAATTTCCTGCGTATTATTTTCAGGAGCAGTTTTTAATGAGCAGTTGGTGTCCTCAGGAGCAGTTTTTAATGAGCAGTTGGTGGTTTTCAATGAGCAGTTGGTGTCCTCTCCTCTGCGTCGTACCTTCTTGTTCGGGTTCTGTCCTATCCTGTGTACTACGCATGGGAAGCCAGTTAGAAAGGGGAGAAGATGAATTTACTGTGTATTTTCAGTGTCCTGTCATTGCAACAGAAGCAAACAAGTTAGCATTTTCGAGCGAAGTTTCTAAATCCAGGCCCTGGTGGTGGTTTAGGAAACGTCGCTGAAACTGCTATTCGAGGGGCGTGGTTGGCCGGGAGCAGAATTTGCTTCTCTTCCTGGTTAGAATGCGATCTTTTACTGCGTAGTTCGCCAACGGGAAAATACGCAGGAAACGCAGGTATGACCACAGTCTTTGTAAGGCGAATATTAAGACTGTATCAGAATTTATGGTAATTGCAAACCCCACTAACATTACTGAGTTCATTTGAGCTTATTTCGGGATCTCTCTGTCTGAGACGCATTAGCTCTTCTTTTTGTGATCTGGGCAAGATGAAAAAAATATGTTTAAAAAGCACAAAGAACTGCCATTCATTCGGCAAAGAGGCTCTATGAACACATGGTCAGTTTGTTATGGCACTCACAACAGAGGGCTGTTACTTTAACTCCTTAATAGCAATGCTGATTGGCATAGATGCTCACTGTATTTGCGCATACACCACAGAGATCAACAGTTCACTTTGCAACCATGAACACAGTCTAGGGTTTCAAAATGCAGGATCTGTCATCACCAAATAGCATGGCTCACTCGCAAAACAAAATGAAAAGCCGGTAGCAATTTAGTTTCTATAGGCAGACTAGTTACATCAAAGTTTTTTTACATTTTAGTGTCTACAAAGATCAGAGACCTACTCTCATTTTAAAAAATAAGCTGCGAAACCACTCATTAGTGCTTCCAGTCATCCCCCCCTCCATTAAGCAGCCACAATTTTTATTCTCATTGTATTTCTGCAGACAGGCACACATGCTCCATAGAGCCATAAATAGTCACCGGTAGCTGGATTACATGGATTTATACTGTTCACTGTCTCACTTGAGCACTTTTATCATAGAACAGCCTGCGCCCTAGTGACATATTATGATAGCACATGATTCAAACATTTTCATTTATTTTAATATATTAATTAATTAATTAAAAAAACAGTGAGACGGATATGAACAGGGTACATTTATTTATTTATTTATTTATTTATTTATTTATATCCCACTTATCCATCCAAATAGCCACTCTGGGCAGCTTACAACAATCAAATGACAACAATGAAATAAACAACATCATAAAAATCATAAGAACCATAAAAACAATGGGCTAAATCTAATATTACATGAACTATAGAGTGAAACTACACAACGACAACAATCCTATAATAAAATATCATAAAATACAAATTACAATGGAGGATAAAGTAAGGCTTGGTGGGTTGGCACAAAGATGTTAGTGGCTCTGAAATGCCTGCCTAAAGAGCCACGTTTTAAAAGATTTTTGAAAAGAATCCAGGGAAGGGAGTTGTCATATCTTCAGCATTTATACTGCATTACAGATGTTTAGGTTTCACAGTCTTAGTTATGTCACGAACAGAAAGACAAATGGACACATATTATAGAATTCAAGTGTTCAATATGTGTATGCAAACTAAGGATTGCAGCAGAGACACAAAGCTATTTAAAAGTGATTTTCTGGAATTCTCCTCCAAGAACTGTACACATCAGCAACCATGAATATTGTGTGGCGAATCAATATGGAGCACCACTGGTGCAGAAAATTCAGATCAAATTGTTGATAAAAAGTGCTCACTCCATTATAGATCACAGAATTGCTTTCCTGTACTTTCACCCTCTCTGATTTCCATTTAGTGTGATATAATATTCACACAATGTTCCCTATTCCATCACTCATTTGTCTTTGGGGAGTAACAACTCTTTCTAAATCAAATCACTGTAGTCTGGGATACATCGTGCCTTTTTTTCCTTGGGTAACTGGGACGTGTCTCTCCCATCATCCCTCACACCGTGTTGCTATTTTAAATTATCTGTATATTTCTTTGGTGGTTTATTTACTGAACCAGAAAAAGTTTTAGAATTGGGCTAGCTTTGAATGAGTGGAGATTAAGGTCTTCCAACAGACTCCTGCTTTTTAAAGCAAGAAATGTTGAAGCAGGCATCTTTGTAAATAGACATGGAGGTTGACCTTCACATGTTAGTATGTTAAGCTCATAAATGAGAACTGGTTAGGGCTCATTGAAAACTGACCATGCTCTGAATGATGTCTGTTGGGCGGCGGGGGGGGGGAGGGGACAAAAACAGAGTGATAATGGTGTAGAATGACATCTTCCAGAGGAAAGTGGGAACACTAAACAGAATGCTGTATGTATCAAGGCGCTTTGTGGTTTAGGACACTGCTGTTTTATATTAACTTCTGAGATTGCTTTTCTGTGCTACAGTATACAATAGGGATGGGCTTTTAATTTTTTTGTGTACTACAAATCCTATGATTATCCATTCTAGAAGTTCTAGCTGACAGACATACACCAGTTCCAGACACCACACTTCAAGAAAGTTGCTGACAAACTGGATCAAGTTCAGAAGAAGGCGACAAGGATGATCAGAGGGCTGGAAACCAAGCCCTGCATGGAAAGACTGAAAGAACTGGAGATGTTTAGCCTTGAGAAAAGAAGACCGAGTGGAAATAGGAGAATACTTTTCAAAAACATGAAAGGCAGTCATACAGAGGAGGGGCAGGATCTGTTCTCGATCATCTCAGAGTGAAGGGCATGCAACAATCGACTCAAGTTAAGAGAAACCAGCTTTTGGCTGAATATCAGGAAGAACTTCCTAACTGATAGAGCAGTATGGAAATGGAACCAATGACCTCAGGAGGCTGTGAGTGTTCCAACACTGGAAGCATCCAAGAGAAAAATGGACAATCATTTCCTTTGAATTGGAGCCCTACCTTAAGCAGGGATTTGGACCCAATGGCCTTACAGGCCCCTTCCAACGTCACTATTCTATGATTCTGTGATTCTAAATGTGGTCCACGTAAGACAGTGGTGCCCAACCATGAGTCCCCAGATATTCTTGGATTAAAGCTCTCAGAAGTACTAGCCGCAGTAGTAGAAGTTCTGGGAAGTCCAAGAACATCTGGGAACTGAAAGTTGAGAACCAATGGCCTAGGTGAAAGGTCTTAACTGGACACCAGGGGGCACAGTTACCCACATTGTCAGTTGCCGTTTGCTGTAACAGTGCACTAAGCGATGCATTGCTAAACATTCTTTAAAGGATTTTTTAAACAAGCATGGAAAACCATCGTACCAATGGCACTCAGAATCAACAGAAGCACAAAGTAAATCAACAGTAGCATTCACAACCACCAACCCAAACTGAAAGAACATTGGGTACTTTAAAAAGCTCTGGATGACCAAACAACAACAACTCATTTTGCAGGGCAAAAGTGGATTCCAACCATCCATTGTATTCTAGAGAATCTATGTGCGTGTGTGTGTTATGTTGTTACAGTTGTGACTGACTGTTCGTGACCCCATGTCTATGGAGTTTTATTGGCAGGAATACTGGAGTGGTTTGCCAGTTCCTGCTCCAGGCACCTACAGCGCCTGGTATTCCCTGGTGGTCTCCCATCCAAGTACTAACCAGGGATGACCCTGCTTAGCTTCTGAAATCAGGTGAGATTGGATGTGCTTAGGGCATCTAGACAGTAAGAGAATCTATAAATCAATATAAATAATGGCAAAATATATTTAACTGCAGTTCGTATTGCCAGTGGAACGATGCCCCTTTACAATGGTTTAAATCCATAGCAGGGTTCAAGCCATTCTAAATATCCGAAAAATAATTGGCTACCTTTTGAAAGGAGAAACACAAAATAGCTTGCGAGATATATCCTTTAAATGCAAGAGTGTGAAGAAATGGCTTGGAAGGAGGCGGTAGTGTTTGCTGGGTCTGTAAAGTTTCAGCCGAGAATTGATGTGTAACAGCGCAGCACAGTTTGTATATAGTCGACTGGGTCCGGCATTTAGCGAGGGAACTGATGAGCAACAGCCTAGTGCTGTGATGGCGAACCTTTTAGAGACCGAGTGCCCAAACTGTGATTCAAAACCCACTATTTTTTTTTTTTTGCAAAGTGCCAATGGAGCAATTTAACTTGAATGCAGGTGGTTATGAAGGGGCAATTTTGGGTGCCCACAGAAAGGGCTCCGAGTGCCACCTTTGGCACCCATGCCATAGGTTCGCCAACACTGGCCTAGAGTGATTCAAATTCACAGGCCAGGCCCGCCTTCTAAACAAAGAACTGGTGAGAAACCACTTGGAACAAAGCACACTTGGTAACAGGCATCTGACCTTTCAATAAATTGAAAGGTTGAGACAGTTTTAATATGTAGCCCTCCACCATTATGTTGTATTACACATTGGGACAACCCAAGGACAACAGCAGCTTCCTGGTACCACAAATAAGAAGGGGGGTAAAAACGGAACTGTAAAATTATAATACTGTATTAAACTACAGTACCAGTGAGGGAGATATGTTTCCTTGAAAGTTTATAAGCTTCACTTGTACAATTTCTCCTCAGAATCCCACCTGTGATTTATTGGGGAGGTCTGTGGGATTTGTAAGCTGTAAATTGCCCAAAGTATAGTGCATGCATGAATGGGTTCATACATACATATGTACACACATAAATTTGTGAAGTTGGAAGGGGCCTATAAGGCCATCATGTCCAACGTCCACCTGCTTACTCCATGGAGTAACAGAAATAAAAGGTTATCTGCCAGGTGGTTGTCCAAATTTCTCTTGAATGTCTCCAGTGTTGGAGCACTCACCACCGCTTGAGGAAATTGCTTCCATTACCTACCTACCTACCTACCTACCTACCTACCTACCTACCTACCTACCTACCTACCTACCTACCTACCTACCTATATTGGTGTTCTATCAGGTAGAGCATTCTTTTATGAGATTGTAGTCTCAGTCCTATTTGATAAGAGATGTATTCTTTTGCTTTTTTTTTTTGGAGTTTTGTATTTTCAAGGTGTAATATCAAAATTGGCCACTAGGGGGAGCAAGAAAGAATTTCTCTGTATTTGGTTGGCCTGGTGGCAAAAAGCACAACACACTGATAAAGCACAATGCAGTGAGCTACTTATATGCCTGGAGCGATGCCAGTAATACAAGGCTCTCTTTTTTAAAACTAATATTTCAATCTCTGGGGCTTCATTACCTCATTTCAGTGGTATTCATGTGATCCTCCCAGCAGACCAGGCTCTGTAGCACAATATAAGATAATATCTCTAAAACACAAATTGGATATGACCATCTCAGTATTCAGTGGCTCCTGGAAATGACTCTTTTGCTTCAATAAAATATTTTGCAAATCCTCCAAAAGCATAAAGCAATACCAAAGTATATTTCTAATCCTGACCACTTCCAGGATTTCAGAAATGAGGTCTCATTTCATATGACCAACTTCTTTTTTTTTATTCCTGCAGCACAATCCCCTATAACAACAACAGGAACAACAACAACAGGAACAGGAACAGGAAGAGGAACAGAAAAATAGAAAATCAACACCCTTGCTATTCTGGTTATCTTATTCATCATGAAAATACCCTCCCTCTTGTTAAATTAAGGACCCTCCCATTTCACAGTGATGCAGAAATATGGATGTGGATGGAAACCTGCGGCTGCCTGCAGAAATTTAGCAAAAAAGCAGCCACTTCGACCAGAATAGCTCCTTTTTGGTGCATCTGTAATTGAAGGACCAATTTATTTCAAATATTTTGAGTGCTGTAAGTAATTATAGTGCATCATTGTTGCCTGTTTAAGAGGGATCTCAGAAGCTGGCATAACAAACAATAGCAGGACCTCCAAATAGTTTAGTACTGAATGGGCCCAGAGTAGTAACATTAAAAAAGTATGTACCACATTTTCCCATCTATAAGATGCCTGCCCCCAAGTATAAGATGCCCCCCCCCACTTCTCTAATCCAAAATTACAGTTTTGCAACCGCATGGTTCTCTCTTTGTCTTGCTTCCGTGTATAAGGGCACACTCAATTTTTAGTTTAACAATTTTAGACAAAAATAGTCGTATACATGAAAAAATACTGTATCTTTCAATATCACTTTGCAGATAATTTGAGTTGGTCTGAGAGAGGAAAGGAACTGAAAAAAAAATAGGATTCTTAAAAACGTCTGTAGAAATGTCTCCTCAACTGATGGTAACCAGACCTGTGCCAGAAATGGGAATGGGAATTCTCATTTTCCTCACCCAAATGACACCCCTAAGACTGCTTAATATGCAGAATTAGCAGTATGGTATAAACAGAGGAGGATTGGAATCAGAGGTTCGAAGTTTACCTGCTCCTTCCAGTGTAACCTTCAAAAAGAAAATTACAGAATGGACTAAAGCAGTGGTTCCCAACCTGGGGGTCGAACAACCATTTCACAGGGGTCAGCATGAGCCAGTGAAGAAAAAGGCGCAAACGGTTTGGGTCTGGAGATGGGGAGGCGGCGGATGTCAGTCAATGGCACCGGAGACTGCGATTGGTTGAGGGTGCCTGTATAGAGGGAAGTTCTCTATGGCACCTGCAGCAGTGGCCTGCCAAAGGGTGCTTGCGGCCTCTTCCAAGCAGGGCAAGGGGTCACTACAACATGAGGAACTGTATTAAAGGGTTGCGGCATTAGAAAGGTTGAGAACCACTGCCCTAAAGGAACCCAGAGGCTTGAGGTTACAAGAATTAAGCAGGGCAGTTGAAGAGTGGACATTTTAGAGATTGCTCATTCTCATGGTTGCGTGATGGTGGCTTGATGCCCCATAACAACAAGAATCAGATGGCTAAAGTATGAGAGTCATAAAGAGGGAGAAGAACTGAAAAGAAAGGAGGAAAAAGTGAATTTTCGTGAAGGAAACATAATCACTTGGTTTGGATATTTGGAACATAGTTGGGTCAGTAAATTAGGACCCTGTGTGAAATGATGACATCTGATCAAAATACAGCATTGCACCAATCACTGACAAGATGAGTGAAGCCTGACTATGGGCATTTTCACACGACCCCTAAAATCCGCTGGCCGCTTAAATTCGGACCAGAGATCTTAGGGGTTTGTCACTGTTCCTGCGTTCCCACCCCCTCTGCACTCCTGGCTGCGTGAGGGCAGGGAGAAAAAAAGGAAGAAAAGAATGCCACTCACCTCCGTTCTGCCCTCCCGGCACTGCATTCAGATCTCTTAAAGGGGCGGGCGGCAAAAAAAGAACAAACAGAAGCAAGGAGAGCCGGGCAGTCACTACGTTATATCCGCATCAGGAATTTTCACCTCCAGAGAGCAGGTACCTGAAAAGTGTGCTGGGACACACTTAGGTGGGCGTGGGCGCACTTAATTATCTGTAAACTCCGGAGCTGGTGGGGAAACAATTTTAACCTCCGGAGCTGGGAGCCATTTGCGGCGGAGTTTAGGGGTCGTGTACAAAGGGCCTATGTTGGTTTGGACACGTCTTGTGTGCTGATGAGGAAACTCTGGCCAAAAGGGGTCTCACCCTGGAGTGCAGCAGATCCTGACAGAGGGGACATCCCAAAAAGCGCTGGATCAACACCCTTGACAATGACATGAAGTTGTGTCTCGTCTGCATTGGCTACCCGTGGCCCTCCGGATAAGGACCCCTCCATGGCTTGGGTCCTGAATACCTGTCGGAGCGTATCTCCCAGAGATCAACTGAGGCCAGACTCACACGGATGTCGCAGGCGTGCTCGCTCAGGGTGCCCACTCCGAGGGAGGCGTAGAGATCTGTCCCATGCAGCCACGCCTTCTCAGTGGTGGGTCCATCATTATGGAACCATCTCCCAAGTGAGCTGCACCTTGCACAGTCCTTGCCTGCCTTCAAAAAGGCTTTGAAAACTCTGCTTTGCTTTTTGAGGAGGCATATGGCGACCTATTTTAATTTTTTTTCATGTTCGCCACTGATGTATCGTGCCTGGGGTTTTGTCCTTAACTGTTTTTGTAGCTCTGTATACTTTTTAAACCTGTTAACCGCCCAGAGTTTCGAGTCGGAAGATGGCGTGGTATAGAAATGTTACAAATAAATAAATATAAATAAATTGTCCCCGTTTCACCCAGACCTAGATCATGACTGTGTCAAGTGGAAGGCCAAAAGAAAAATAGTGGACCCCATTGCCAAGTGAGACAAACGAGAAGAAGAAGAAGAAGAAGAAGAAGAAGAAGAAGAAGAAGAAGAAGAAGAAGAAGAAGAAGGAGAAGAAGGAGAAGAAGGAGAAGTTGGTTATTAAATGGGAGGGAGGGAATTTAATCTAGTGACATCTTTGGGAACTTTGTCAATGCTTAAACCTCTGCTCTATTGTCTATTATAGCACAGCGGGGTATTCATATTTTTATTTGCATGTTCACCTAAAGGGATCAAGGCACGTCTAGCTCACAATGAAAGGGAAAAGCAAAAAAGTGTTTGGGGACCACCCGCCATAATGAAAGCTTTCCCTCCTCACGTTTGTTTAATCTCTGCTTCTCTTGGGGTGGGCGGGGGAGTCGTAAAACTGAACCCAGGGCACAAAGAAGCTATGGAGATCAAAGGCAGCCTTTTCCAAATGGGATTCAGATAAATAACGTTGCTCTAGGTAACTAAGAAGATGCATCGAGATAGGAAATTGCAGTAATACTCTAGATAAAACCCCACACTAGAGACTCAGAAACCAGATGCCAGTCTTTTTGTTTTCATTTCATTCCCATTTCAAGTTTAAAGCCAACCTCATGCATCGGGGGGGGGGGGGGCAGAGAGAATAAACATTTGAAAATGTCGGTTTTGGTGATCATCTTTTAAAGTAGTATTCTCTGTCTGCTCTTCCTGTAGCTATGGGTGATGCCTCATAGGCAGGGAGGAGGAATGAGATGCCATATTGTCTCTCTGTGTGTTGTGTCCTTATAGTCGTGACCGACCATTCGTGACCCCATGTCCATGGAGTTTTCTTGGCAGGAATACTTGAGACAGGATCTAAATGGATATCTGGCTGCTGGAATGCCAGATCAGACTATTTTTTATTTTATTTATTTTTTACCCCATTTTTCTCCTTGGAAAAGGAGGACCCAAGGTGGCTTACAGTAATGAGGGACAATTATTTATTTATTTATTTATTTATTTGACTTTTATACCACCCGTCTAGACTTAGGGCTACTCTGGGCGGTTTACAACATATGATAACATAACAATTAAACAAAGGAATACATTTTAAAAACCAAAATGCAAGGTACATAATAAAATAAAATATACATAAATCAACAACAAAAAACTAAAATGAATCTAAAATATACAGTCCAGTAAAGGGGGGGGGGATTGGTGGTCCCTATGTCACTGCACTAGTAAATCTTTTTTGGGTTTTAGTCCAAACTTTAAAATGGCAACATCAGAGAGCTCTGAGTCAGATTAAAACTACAAGAGGATTTACAGCCTCATTAATATTAGAGCTACCCACTTTCCCTACTGTGTTACAGTTTTCACTTGCCTGGCATAAACGCAACATATCTTCTTCTCTGAATTAATTTGATTGTAGGATTAGTTTATTTAGGAAAATAATTGTGTCCTACCCTATATGTAAGCTGCCTAGATGCCCTAAGCACATCCAGTCTCGCCTGATTTCAGAAGCTAAGCAGGGTCAGCCCTGGTTAGTACTTGGATTGGTGACCACCAGGGAATATCAGGTGCTGTAGGCGCATGGAGTAGGAACTGGCAAACCACTCCAGTATTCCTGCCAAGAAAACTCCATGGATATGGGGTCATGAAGAGTCGGTCACGACTGTAATGACACAACACACACACATCCTATATGTAAAGATCTCAGGATGGAGAAGAAGCAAAAATACTAAAAGAAAATCAGAAATAACATGAAGCTAGAGTTGAAAACAGTGAAAATTATGTAAAACTGTTTAAAGTTGTTTAAAATAATGGACACTACAACTGTATGATCAGGCCCATAAAAACATTCATGATGAGTCACGTTTGTCAGAACTGACACTGAAGCCACATGTGTAGTTAATATAACAGGTAAGGGGTTTAGGATAAGGGTACCTATGGCTGCTATTTATTAGGGGCATGTGCTCTATAACCATGTTCATATGAATATGGATGCATAACCATCTTTACATCTTTAATAATAATAATAATAATAATAATAATAATAATAATAATACAACCTTATTTTTATGCCACCTTTCTCCCCAAAGGGACCCAAGGCAGCATCTTTATGTTCAATACATTAAGGCCTGTGACAATGTTGGGATCACAGCCTTGTTCAGGAGATGGGCTTATATCTGCATTTCTATACCTCCACTTTAGCCAGATCAGGTAAAGGCTACATAGCGCTGTGCTGATAGGTGTTATCAACATATTGATACCACTTTATTCCACATACCTCCTTTTCACATCAGCTCCAGATACATGATAAATAGTAATGGGGATGAAAGTGTCCTCTGAAACCTAGAGTGTAAATGTCAAGGGTTCAAGAAGCATTCACACAAGCTCCTTCTCTGAAAATAGCTCCCACAGGTGGGGACATCCTAGTACCATATTGAATGGAGATGATTGACAACAGTGTCACAAACTGTGGAGATATTGAGGAGGAAGAGTAGGGTTCTACTTGATCTTTCTTGATAAGCGTCATTTCTCTGATTCAGGCTCAAAACTGATCTTGAAATGAGACCAATAATGTCTGGTCATAACCTTGTAGAATGCCCTCAACAAAATGGAGATGCTTGTGATCTAATTGTTGTTATCATAAAGCAACTTCAGCTAGTGAAAGAGTTTAACTGTATTGAATTGTGGGTGAGGTTTTTTTTTGTATTTTGATGTTGTGCTGTTATGTTTTCATTGTACATTGTGCACCACTTAGAGAGTGGCAGTGTCAAGCCCTGCACACAGAGCACACACACAAACAGGATTCAGTTTTTTGCCAAGATCTTTAGTGGAAAACCAAGTAAGTTCAAGTCCTTTGCTAACAATCAAGTGCCAGATAAATAACAGAATCCAACTCCCAGCAATTACCAGTCCAAGTCAAAACCAGAATATCTCACGGAAACCAGATGCCAAACCCAAGGGAACAGATAAAGCCATTGTCCAAGAAACCAGTCCAAAGTCAGGAATCAGAGCCAAGATCAGAAACAGACAGGAACGTGGTTGCAAAGTCAAATGATGTGTTGCTCCCACAGAGAGCTCAAGGTGAGCTTGCCAGCTTTATCCCAAAACAGGGAACACACCCTTACTTCTGGAAAGGCTTCTGCTAGTACTTAGGGCTTGCCGACCTGATTCCCCATCTAGCATCTAAGACTCTTTCCCTAGCTCTTCTGGTAGCACATCATTGCAGAATCCTGCTCATGGCCCTTCTAGGTCATCAGACCCAGCTGCTTGCTGATTTGAGCTGCAAGGCTCCTCCAGCAGCTCTTCACCATTTAACCCTTCAGAGTCAGGTACTGTAGCAGGCAGTGTCCTGACAGGCACCACTATTGCACAGCATAGAAATGGAACCGAGCACCCACCCAAAGAAACAAATGCATACTGCAGGCATGGGCTTTTTCCCACTTTTTGCTGCTTCATTTCTTTCTTATTTATTATCTTTCCCCAGCCCCTGGGTCCTCCAGCATCTTGTGCCATTTCTGGCAGCATTGGAGACAAATTTGTCACTGTGGTTGAGCCCTGTGATGGGTACCACCTGTATCCCGCTTTTGTGATTATCCATCGTGCCTCGTCCAGGACCCCATTGAGGACCCTAGTGAGGGTGGGGAAGACAGTCCCACTCCAATCCCTCCCCCTCATACACAATCTCGCCTGATTTCAGAAGCTAAGCAGGGCCGGGTCTGGTTAGTACTTGGCTGGGAGACCACCAGGGAATGCCAGGAGCTGTAGGTGCCTGGAGTAGGAACTGACAAACCACTCCAGTATTCCTGCCAGAAAACTCCAGGGATATGAAGTCATGAAGGGTCAGTCATGACTGTAAAGAACACACACACATAGGTAAGTATTATAGGAGCAGAAGCTGCAACCATGTGTATTGGGAGAAAGCCCCCATTGGAAAAGGTATAATAGAAGCAGCATTTATGCGAATGCCTACAAAAAAGGCTGGGAATCTTCTCTTTGAGCAAAAAGGTGGTAAAATGGGACCAATTCTTAGGAACATGGGAAACTATATTGGCATCATATTTCCTGTACACTGGCAACAGACACACCCTCCCCATCTAGAATAAGTTTGTGCCTTGGTCTCCTAGGACAAAGATTTTTTTTAAAAAAAATCTGCTGATTGTTTTTGCAGGATCATCTTTATGGCCATTGATTCTGGGCAGTTACATTCGGTACCCTTCCTTACGAGTTGCAAGGTCACTGCAGGTTGGATGTAGCTCTGCTGAAGATGGAGGAAAACGGCGTCCCAGGGGACCATACAGCCGAGCTGGCAAAAAAGCGAATTACCCTGCCAATCTGGGGGAGGGCATGGCGGAGATGACAATGTTGTGACATCGCACAAAAATAAGCCAGCCCTGCTGTTTTCTCAGCTCATTGGCACCTGGGAAATGTGCAGAGCTGGGTAAAAAAATAATTAAATGCACTGTGACTTATTTAATCTGCTTTGATGTTAACACGATCATTTACTTTATCTGCCATTAAACTGGGAAACCATGAATTCTGTGGCCTCTTCCTTAAATCACAGAGGTGCTTAAGAAGACCACAGTGGTGCCACATCTACTTTATACTGCTGTGGTTTCGCAAGGTACTCCATCCTCTGAGAGAGGTGTCAAAATGAACTGAACCTGGAGTATTTGTCTCTGTGTTTGGAGCGACCGTACAGAAAAGCAAAGAGCCCAGAAGCATTTGCAGGACAGAGTGGCACCCCTGGCCTTCCCTTGCTTTAAAATCCTGCACTCACACATTGTGATTAGAGGTGGGATAAGGAAAAAAGAAAGAAATCCAGGACAATGCTGGACTGGTGCTAAAGGAGAAGGAGGCCATGTTGTCTGCAGGAAGAAGCTTTGTAGAATCATAGAATCATCATGGGGTTGGAAGGGATCTTGGAGGTCTTCTAGTCCAACCCACTGCCCAAGGCAGGAGACCTCATACCATTGGCTGTCCAATCTTCATTTCTAAGGATGGAGAGGCCCTTCTCTCCATTCTGCCACCCTCACAGGTACGTCTCGTGGGAACCCATGAAAGGGCCTTCTGTGTTGCTGCTCCCAGACTCTGGAACTCCCTCCCACTAGAGGCCAGGACTGCCTCATCTCTGTTGTCCTTCCAAAAACAGGCAAGGGTATGGATTATCTTGGTCTCTAGTGACATCCCCTTAAACATTTCTAGTCCCTAAGAACATAAGAACATAAGAAGAGCCATGCTGGATCAGGCCAAAGGCCCATCTAGTCCAGCTTCCTGTATCTCACAGCGGCCCCACCAAATGTGTCTGGGAGAGCATGAGACTAGATATCTGTCTCCTGATACCACTCCCCTGCATCTGGCCCTTGAAGTACCCTGGTTTTAAGCCTGGAAATTACACATCTCCATCACGGTTTGTAACCTGTGATAGACTTTTCCTCCAGGAATCTGTCCAATCCCCTTTTGAAGGCATCCAAGCCAGATGCCATCACCACATCCTGTGGCAGAGAGTTCCATAGACTAACAACGCTGGGTGAAAAAATATTTTATTTTGTCTGTTCTTACTCTCCCAGCCCTCAATTTGAGTGTATGTCCCCTAGTTCTGGTATTTTGTGAGAGGGAGAAGAGCTTCCCTCTATCCTCTTTACTCATGCCCTGTATCATTTTGTACGTCTCAATCATATCCCCCCTCAGGCGCCTTTTTTCCAGACTAAAGAGCCCCAAATGTTTTAGCCTTTCCTCATAAGGGAGATGCCCCAGCCCAGTAATTATTTTAGTCGCTCTCTTCTGCACCTTTTCCAGTTCCATTATGTCTTTCTTGAGATGCGGTGACCAGAATTGTACACAATACTCCAGGTGTGGCCTTACTATTGTTTTGTATAATGGCATTATAATGTTGGCTGTTTTATTTTCAATCCCCTTTTTGATCATCCCTAGCATGGAATTGGCCTTCTTCACCGCTGCCACACATTGGGTGGACACCTTCATAGAGCTGTCTACCAACACACCAAGATCTCTTTCCTGATCTGTCACGGATAACTCAGAGTCCATGAGTTGATAGATAAAGTTTTGATTTTTTGCCCCCAATATGCATTACTTTACATTTGGCTACATCTCCTGATACCACTCCTCTGCACCTGGTTCTTGAAGTACCCCGGTTTTAAGCCTGGAGATTACACCTCTCCATCATGGTTTGTAACCTGTGATGGACCCCTTTTGAAGGCATCCAGGCCAGATGCCATCACCACCTCCTGTGGCAAGGAGTTCCATAGACTAACAACACGCTGGGAAAAAAAAAATATTTATTTTTGCCTGTTCTCACTCTCCCAACCCTCAGTTTGAGTGGATGTCCCCTAGTTCTGAATTGCTTACCCTTCCAAGTCTCACTCATCTGTTGTCTTGGGTGCGGTCTCCATCTAGATCTACACTGGGGTGAACTGTGCTTGCTGGTAACTGTTGTAAATCCCACAACACAATGGCTCATTGTATGAATGGTATTCTGATTTGATTTTATGGCTTACTAATGGGGAATTGTACCTTAGGCCTCCCTCATTGCTAGACATGGGCACGACTTGGCGAAATTGTCGTTTCCGTTTTCAGATATCGTTTCCGTTATGTAACGGAAACGGTAACGACAATTAAGCTGTCAGCACTCGAACTCGAACCGAAAAAAGAAAAATTGGGTCTGATTTGTCGTTGTCGTTCCTGGCATCGCGCGACGATCGCGTGATGCAAGGGGCACAGAAAAAAAGTTTAAAAATAAAAAAAACCCGATTCCCGGCCAAAAAAGCAGGCGAAAATATGCCTGCCTGAGGGCACCTACCAGAGGGGTGGTGTCTGGGTGTGTGTGTGTGTCCCCAGCCTTCCCCCCCTCCTGTCCTGGGCTGCTGGTACCGGGCTGGGAGGGGGCATCCTCGGCGTCTCCATTTGCCATGCAGTGCAGGTGAACCAAAATGGCGTCCGCAATATTTTTTTTGAAATCGTGGTCCAAAAAACCACCAAAGCACCACAGAAACATGCGAAAATTAGCTATTTTAAATGCTTGAATTTTTACAGTAGCAGCAGTGGGTTTTTTATAGCAGTAAAAGGTCGCACTGATTTTATTTTATTTAATTTTAATTTTTATTTTTTTACACCTGCGCAATGATGGGCTGGCCATGGGATGGGACCATGCAAATATTTGGACCCATTCTACCAATCGCATGGCCAGGTTTTGACTGACACTTCTGGATGTGCAAGAGGGCATAAAAAGCCGAGGCACTCCCAGAAGAGTCGCAGTCCGGGCTTGGATATGGGTGGGAGAGGGCTGTGTGTAGCTGGCTGCTGTGCTAGACTAGTTTCGATTTCGCGGAGCCTTTAGATTTCAGTTAGGCAGGCAGGGAGGGAATTGATTCAATTGAATTTTTAGGAAATAATAATAATTCCTTTCATTCTCTGTCTGCTGTGGGGAATAGCAATGCAGTTTATTCTTTTTTATTCTCCTGCCGTTTGTTAGAATTTCTTTTCTGATAGTGCTTCAAAGGGGGGAGGTTTGAGTGGGAGGGGAGGTGTGGATTTATTTTAAAAATTTCATTTGCTTGGTGGCAAGCCAAGGTCCTTTCATGCCCTGCCTGCAGCTCTGCTGTGGGTGCACTGCCCACTTTGTTTGCAATAAAAATTGCAATTGCTTTATTCGATGCAGTCTTGTGCAGCAAGTCAGTTTAAAGTGTTTTCCGCCTGCTCTGGGTCATTGCGGGACCCGGACCCGCCGCCTGCGCGCCCACGCGCCCACGCGCCCGCACGCCCACTTGCTTACACGCCCGCGCACGCACCCCTCCCCCCTGCCGCTGCCGCCACCCGCCCATGCCCCCTCGCCACCTCGCCCGCCGCCTAGGGCGCAAAAACACCTAGCGCCAGCGGAACGCCACTCGCTGGGACGTCAAATAGCGCGAAATCGTGGCGGCGGTAACGACAAATGACAAACGACACGACGAAATGAAATTTTTTAAAAAAATTTCGCGAAAAATGGAAACGACCCGAAACGGACCTGTCCCGAAAAACGACAACGCGAAATTTTTTTTTCTGGTCGTGCCCATCTCTAATTGCCACCATTTGTCTCTCAATCATGGCCAGTGGTGAAGGTCTGAATCATAGCAAAATGCTTTGTTTTCTGGACAGGCTACACTGTAATGTTCATTTTATTGAAACACCCCTTTTTAATTGAGCACACAAACAGATCTTCGGTTAGCACCAAATCTGCACTGCTCTCAAGGAGACAGCAAGAACAGCCAGCGTTTGTAGCAGAATAGAAATGTCTAGGAAACCCCTGCAGTTGTGAAGATCATAATCTAGGCTTCCAGAGCAACTAAGCATGCTTCCAGACTTTCTTTAGATCTTGGCACTAAGTCATTGAAGGTCTAAAGAAGACCCCAGATGACCAAGGATCCTTCAGCTGATGCTGCTGGTTCCAGTGTTCAGATACATTGTTTGTTCTTTATTTTCAAACTTGCTCATGTCGTAGGTAAACAACCATGGGAGCGATTTTCCTCAGAGGTTGCATATACAGTAAATAGAGATGGGCACGACTTAGCGGTATTCCCGTTTCCGTTACTCGTATCCGTTACTCTACGGAAACGTTAACGGGAATTACTCCGCCAGAATTCGAGCTCAAACCGACGAACGAACAATTTGGTCTGATTTGTCGTGCTCGTTACTTGCATCGCGGCGATCGCGCAATGCCAAGCGGCACAGAAAAAAAGTTTTTAAAAGTTAAAAAAAACACCGATTCCCGGCCCTAAAAGTAGGCGAAAACTGTCTGAGGGCACCTACCAGGCCAGAAGGGTGTTTTATTGGGGGGGGGGTTTCCCCGCCCCCCTCTCCTTGGCTATTGCTACTGCTGCGCTGCTGGTACCAGGCTGGGAGGGCGCATACATTTGCCATGCAGTGCGGGGGATCCAAAATGGCGACCGCAATATTTTTTTTGAAATCGTTGCCCCAAACCCCACCAAAGCACCACAGAAACATGTGAAAATTAGCTATTTTAAATGCTTGAATTTTTACAGTAGCAGCAGTGGGTTTTTCTTGCAAAAAAAAGTCTCTGTTGATTTTATTTTATTTTATTTTATTTTATTTTATTTTATTTTTTTACACCTGCACATTCGCAATGATGGGCTCGCCCATGGGAGTAGACCATGCAAGTTTTCCACCAATCGCATGGCCACTTGGCCAGGTTGACCACAGAGACTTCTGGGATGTGCCAATCGGGCATAAAGAGCCCACTAATCGTAGCCCAAACCCGAACCGTAAGCCTAAACCTAACCCATACGCCAGTACACTGTCCTTCTAAGTGGGTCAGAGAGGCACCCAGAGGTGCACCCCAATACTCACCCTAACCTCACCCGTAACTAGCCTAACCCTAGCCCTTGCGCTAACCCATCTTAACCCTAAGCCAGATCTACTTGCATTGCACTACATGCAAGTACGTGAGACACAGCGAGTGCAAAGAGTCTGCCAGTCCGTCACTTGTGGCTCTGGCTGACTCCTGCAGCTCCCTCCAGGAGCCCGCTACCCCCCCAGTACTAACGACAACGAAAAAACGAAAAAACGAACCGACTAATTTTTGCAAAATTTCACGAAAAACGGAAACGAGCCGAAACGGACTGCCTCCAACACACGACAACTCGAAAACGTCATTTTCCCTAGTCGTGCCCATCTCTAACAGTAAATGATGGAATAATGTCTGTCTGTCAGTCAGTCAGTCAGTCAGTCAGTCAGTCAGTCAGTCTGAATGAATGGATGGATGGATGGATGGATGGATGAATGGAATGGGTTATTAGATTTAAAGCTTTCTGACATGGTACTTTAATAATAGCTATGTACTGGTTGATTGATGCTTCTGCTTAGGTAATGGAAATTCTTGTATCTACATTTCAGAAAGAAATACAGAAAAACGAACGACACACACAGAGAACTGTAAATTTTAAATATGCCGGAACACAAAATCTCAGATACAATCGTTCCGTCTGTGAAAAATCTATGATTCTAGAAGTTAATGAAGCATGGCACTTTCTATCAAAATCGATCATACTTTCCCCTTCCTTTCTTCCCTTGTTTGAACCACGTTTGTCCATTTAATCATTACTGCATTGTTCAATAGTTTGTTTAACCGCTTATCTACAAGAAACAAAGATGTATTCCATCAAAATGTAATTTTAAAAAGCACAGGAGATTATTGATACTTCATCATTCCAGGGCCAAAGTCCATGTTACTTTCCTTGTCCTTCTGGTATGAAAAAGGTGCTTAAATTAGCCTGTTTTCTTTAAAAAGGTTAGCTGCAAGGTCCCACTAGGAAAAAAATATTGCTAATTGGGGCTGTGCATCAGTTGCCTGACAAGACCTGTCCATTTCAACCGCTGCTCTCTGCTCCGAAAGAGACTGTGTGTTTATTCAGTGCAGAAGCAGAAAGCAGAATGGGAGGTGAGGTTTTTGGCATGGACATCCAATCAAGATCAGAGGCATCTTCTGTATTGAGATTAGAGATGCACACATGTTTAAAAACAAATCATGCTATTCATCAAAAATTGCCAGTTCGTTGACTCATGTTTGTCTAATGTGATAACGCCTGACAAATGTGAAACAATGAATATTTAGGGATTTTTTTAAAAAAAACATGTCAGCCCTTTCTTGGACCTTTGGGGAGGGGGAGCCTTGCCCTCTGCCATCTACTCCCACTCTAGGTGCCAGGAGCCCCATTTTAAAGCATTTTCAAGGGAGGAAACAAACTAAGAAATCAATTCAGTTCATCCAAACATTCACAAATGTGTGATTAGTGATTCATCAGCCTTGATGAATTATAAATCACGATTTATTGCCCTTTTGCCTATTCTTGCCCACCTCTCATTGAGACCAGTTGGATATTTTTAATTTTAATTTTTGCCCTATTAAGTCTTTTCTTCTGAGCATTTTCCTGCATGTGCAAAGGTCCACTTTTTGGATCTTGAAATGTCACTTTGCCTGACCAACTGCATCTTCAAGGTGCAGGATGACAAATTTCATGTTCTTATTGACTGCGTCCCACCATCTCTGTTTTGGTTGTCCACTTGGACAGCAGCCTTCGGTTTTCAGATGGTAAGCAATTTGGGTGGTGGGGGAAAGTGCCACTCTGAGGACATGTCCATACTAGGGATGACTTGTGCGAGCCCAGGTGGTGTTCAGAAGCCTCCCCCACACAAGCAGCCAATCACTTACCTTGTTCTGCACCCGCACGGAGCTGAGCTCCATCAAGGAAGCAGGCTACAAGGTCATCTTTGCTCCTCCTTGGTGCTGGCCAATGAGACAGGGAGGCGGGATGATGCCTGTCCCTGCACAGCTCCTGATTGGCCAGCTCCATGGAGGAGTAAAGATGATGTTGTAGCCTGCTTCCTTGTTGGAGCTCAGCTCTGTGCAGGTGCAGAACAAGGTAAGTGATTGGCTGCTTGTGTTTTGGAGGCTTGCGAACATTACTTGGGCCTGTGCGGGGCATTTTGGAACCTACTGAATTGCCCATCCCTAGTCCATACCAAAGAAGCCAGCTGTTTCTCATCTTCTGTCAGGTTCAGGGTCGTTTGACTCTGATTTTTCACAGAATCAGGGTCCTCTTGGGCTGAGACAATCAGGGAGTGCAGCTGGTGGGGCTTGCTACTAGCATAAAACTGGAGGAAAAGTCTATCAAAGGTTACAAACCATGATGGAGATGTGTAATCCCCAGGGTTAAAACCGGGGTACTTCGAGGGCCAGATGCAGGGGAGTGGTATCAGGAGACAGAGATCTAGTCTCGTGTACTCTCAGATGCATTTGGTGGGGCCTTTGGCCTGATCCAGCACGGCTCTTCTTATGTTCTTAATGTTTGTTTAATTGTTTTCTTTTAAAAGTGTGATATTTATATATATTTTAATTTTCTCATGATATCTGTTGTGAGCAGTCTTGGGACCTCCATGGAGAGAAAGGCAGCGTACATACTAGAGATGGGCACGAAACGAACAATTTTCCGTTTCCGTTTTCATTTTTTCCTTTTGTTACGCAACGAAATGACAAACGAATTTTGTCCCCAAAATGAAATGAAACGAACAGAAACGCTGGAAATTTTGTTGTGCGTTTCGTTTCCATTACTGCAATACAGTGAACTGCTTCAAACGCTAAAAAAAAATCACAAAAAATTGAAATAAACGGTAACAAAACGGTAATGAAACAAACGAAAACGAAAACAATTTTTTTGCAAAAATTTACGAAAAACAGAACGGACCCTCCAAACGACAAACAACAAACAAAATGTCATTTTTTTGATTCGTGCCCATCTCTAGAACATACATACAAACAAATGAATAAATATTAAGGGAGATCATACCAACCAGTGCTAGGGATTTTGCTGTCTGCTGGTTGTGCACTTGGTTATTCCCTGGTTGTAAGCCCAGTTTCTGGCTGGATAGATGGAAAACCATGAATACCACTTGTGTGATTGAAGCTGCTTGTGTTTTGTCCCCCCCCCCAACACGAATCTAATGAATATAATTAATTGAGCTCCAGTTCTTTACCCGATGGTGGTTTTATGCTGTTTCTGCTTTTTAAACATTTTCTAGTTTTCCTCCTTGCATACTGGGAATAAAAGAGTTGTGTAAAAGAAATGGAAGGATACTTTGCTTGCTAAGTCTTCCACAGCTTATATGTTGTCTCTCTTGTGTATTCCTAGGCAGTTCACCATTCTGTTTCTCCTGATATTTCCGGGTGCACTTGTCTGTCACACTGTTTATACATGAGTTCAAATATTTCATGGTGCCACAAATTCACTACCGAGGTCTGAAGTGCAAGGAAGGAAATCATAGCTATGAAAAATGTGGCATTGTGAGAATACATGATGGATATGATGAGATAACAAGAAACTTCTACTAACTTGTTCATCCATCATGCCTCTTATCAGTTGACCTTGGTGCCTTAAAAGTTTCCCTGAATGATCATCTGCTGCTGTTGTGATGTAGGTAGAAATATCACAAAAAGGGGAGATGATTCAGGATGAAGCATGCCTTCTCAGGGATGAAACCTCTGGGTTTTGAGTACTTCTGCTTCCAGAATTCTCTCAGAATCCTCCAGGTGGAATTCTGGAAGCCCCATCAAACTGAGCTACAGTGGTCCCCCACCCTTTCGCGGTTCTGGTTCTGCGGTCCCGCTATATTGCGGTACCACGGTACCAGGAAAGTGCTTGAGGGAGGGGGGAATCACACACTGCCTGCTTGCGCCTCCTAGGAGGTCCGGGCAAGCGGCGTGAGATTGCAAAGGCGCTTCCGGCCACGGAGCCCCAGCGCTGGGCTCCGCAGCGGGAAGCACCTTTGTCCGATCACTCGCCGCCCGCCCCGATCTCCCGGGAGGTCGGGGCAAGTGGCATGAGTAATTGTCCCCCCACCCCAACCCCCCCACCTGCTTCTGCATATCGCAGATTTTCATGCATCGCGGGTGGGGTGGGTCCCTAACCCCCGCGATCGGTGGGGGGTTACTGCATACCCATTCCCAGGTACTCTTGCCTACTGCTTCCCTTGAATTCATCATTTCCTTGATGACTGAGTGGGTCAGCCCTAGTGATCTAGTTTCCTGCGTCTATCTGTATCTTAGTTTTTATTCACTTCTGGGTGTTCTGTTACTATCAAAACCCTGAGGATTTCCTCAAGCTTGTTTCCACATATCTGGGTGGTGCCATTTTGACTGCATGAAACTGAGGGAGAAGAGTTAGGATGTGAAAGCATTCATATTTAGGCGTCAAAACAAATCTGGAAAGTTACATTCACTGTGTAAGGTCAGACACAAGAGTTATAATAGATAAAATATTTCCTAAACAGAGAAAGCTGTCTTTGCTGTTGTAGCTTGTGGCAGTAGCTTTCATTTATGCATTCCTGCACATACTTTGTTTTTATTCTGGAATTTTCCATTCGGAGCTATAAAAGAGCAACTGTTTATCTTATTCAGGTAAAAACTCTTTAGTGATTCTCCTTCTTTTGAAAATAATCGTGTTTTAGGGTTCAGTCTTGTAACCGTCACTCTGTGTTATGTTTTGAGACCCTTGGCCAGTGAACTGGGACAAGTTTTACCCTACAATGCCCATATTTGAGATTCACACCATCTTGAGTGACGTCTGTGAAGATTCTCAGTCATCCAGGTTCGTTTAACTGGGAGTTGAGTCATGGCTACTGGACTTCTTTTTTGAGAGATAGAAACGTTTCGCTGTTCATCCAAACAGCTTCATCGGTCTGAATACAGCTAGTGCAAGAGACCTGAATACAGCTAGTGCAAGCTTGACCTCTTGTCCCCTGGTCTGATTGGCTCATAAGATGAACAAAGCCTGAATAGGCTCGTTAGGGAGACATTAGTGTCCATGGCCTTAAGGTAAACAATGGCCTAAGGTGCTGAAACCCATCAAGAATGGGTCGTTAGCTGTGACCTGGTGGTGAAGGCTCCTTGATTTGCCTGGGTACTTTGGAAAGTACCGCCTGATAAGTAGCAGATAGACTATGCCGGAGCCCACCACCTCTGTTGAGGGAGGGATTTTCAATGCTAACATGAATGGCTTCCCTTACTCCTCTCTCAAACCACCTCTCTTCTTTGTCTAATATGTGTACATCCTCATCTTTGAAAGAGTGGCCTTTTTCCTTCAAATGGAGGTGTACTGCTGATTCTGGTCCTGAGCTGTTACCTCTCCTATGTTGGGCCATTCTTCTGTTTAATGGCTGTTTAGTTTCTCCAATGTAGAGGTCTGAACACTCTTCACTGCATTGGACTGCATATACTATATTGCTCCTTTTATGGTTTGGTATCGGATCCTTTGGGTGGACAAGTCTCTGCCTTAGTGTGTTCATGGGTTTGAAATAAACAGGGATGTAGTGTTTGCCAAAAAATCCTTTTAAGCTTCTCCGACACTCTTCTGGGATGGCCCACTGCTTTGTTGAAGGCCCACCTTGGATATCCACAGGCCTTAAGTGCTGTCTTCAGGTGCCTGTCTTCCTTCTTCTTGGCTTCTGAGGAGGTGGGGATGCTCTCTGCTCTGTGGCTTAGGGTCCTGATGACTCCTAGTTTGTGTTGTAATGGATGGTGGGAGTCAAACACTAAGTATTGATCTGTGTGGGTGGGTTTCCTGTAAACTTCTACTCCTAGGCCACGGTCAGGTCTGATGATGACTGCACAATCCAGGAAAGCCAGCCTGTTGTCGTGGGTGTCTTCCCTAGTGAACTTAATAATTGAGTGACTTTTAACGAGTTAACAAACATGACTTTTCTCCATGTTTGCATTCATGCAGCAGTTGATCAATAGACATTGGCTGCTTTTAAACAACCACTAAAATCCACAGCAAACTTTTATCTGGATCACACACATACCTGGAGCAATCACATGGTTCATGTCATGGATCGGATGTTCTTTTTTGAAAATCTGCAACCGTTCTGATTCCACGACTGAGAACCTCAGCAAAGACACCATAATGGGGGTGAAAAGATTTTGGTGCGGATTTTCCATGTTCCCACGGACTCGAGTAACGGTTTAAAATCTGCATCGAAACAGTGACAAGGATTTTACCACCTTGAGGCCAGGTACTTGTAAAATGCGCTGGGTTGTGCTAAGTGGGTATGGTCACCCCCTTTTTAAAAAAAAGTCCTCTGCTTGTGGGGGAAAACAATTTTATGCTCCGCATCTGTTAGCACTTTACAGTGGATTTTAGTGGTCATGTGAAAGCAGCCACTGATGAGTGATATTTATAGGAACAGATTAAAAAGTGAATCCACAATATCAGCATACAGTGGTACCTCTGATAATGAATTTAATTTGTTCTCTGAGGCAATTTGTTATCCGAAATGTGGTTTCCCAATGAAATGAATGGGAAAATGATTAACCCTTTCCGGAGGTCCGAAAAAAGGCAAAAAAGCTCCCCCCCCAGACCTCTTTATAAAGTGCACTTTAAAGGCATGCAGTGCTGGGACACCCCCCCCCCAAACACACACAACAACCTGCCCTGCAGTGGAATCCAAACATGGAGAAAAGAAAGCAGCAAGACTACCCCAGCCAGTTCCCACTCAAAGTGCAAACATACACAAACATAATCAGTGAGACTACCCCTGCCTGTTCCTGCCAAAAATGTAAATAAAAGCTTTGGAAAAATTAGTAAAAGTTAGCACCCTACCTTTCCAAGTTAGAAAGGTCCAAATCCCTCAGCAAAAAATGTCCAGAATGGGTCCAAAACACCATGGAAAAATGCTCTAACTCCTCCCATCCCTCCACAAACTACAGGAGGGATGCATCCTGGGTACACTTTTTTTGCAAGGCATTATGAACTAACTATTCATTATCTGAGACAGCTGATAGGCAACATTCATTATCCGAGGCAGTCTACTCAGAAATTTCCATTTGCTATTCGAAACATTTGTTATCAGAGGCATTCATTACCCGAGGTATTACTGTATATTGCTCATTTGTAGATTATCTGTCCCATTGTATTAATCAGTTACAGAGACCTCAACAAATTGAGGACAAAGTGAGTCTTATAACAACAGCAGCAATAACAGCAACATTTGAACTGCAGAGCTGAAAGGGGGTCCTATGAATCATCTTGTCTATCCCCTCTCAAGGAGGTACAGTGGGTAATTGAACTCCCAGCCTCTGGCTGTGTAGCTGGAGACCTAAGCCCCTATGCAGCTGGAGGTGTACGTTGTCATTGTCATCATTGTCGTTGTTACCACCAGCACTATCATCATGATGTGCTGTCAAGTCAATTCTGACTTATGACCACAATTTTAAGGGTTTTCCACAGCCCCTATCCCATGTCCCTTTAAATGCAGATTAAATTTGTAGATAAACCATGTCCAAAAATGCCGTCCCCATGGCCACTGGGCTTTTTGAAAACAAAAGAAAAGAAAAAGAAAACCCGGTAATGCCCCCTTAAGTGAGGTTTCCAAGACTTACTGGAGAGGTAGGGGTTTTTTTTGGCCTTTCTTAAAAATCCACCTTTTAAAGAGGCAGGTGTCATGGGACCCCAGGTTTTTGTCTGTTTTGCTCATAGTGCTGACCGGCTGTTACTGGGGCCAATTGGCACAGTTTTTTAAATTATTTTTAACCCCCCCCCCCACCCTGCTAGTGACAGGCAGCTGGATCGGGTGCTGCTTTTTTTAACTTCCCCCAACCCTAGCGCCAGCCAGCTGGTCTTTAAAAAAAATCCTAGCACCACCTGCTGGCCATGGGGCTGAACTGTGCTTTAAAAAAAAAACACCTTTGTACATGAGAACTGCTATCCCACATCTTAAGGAAGGAAGAGGAAAAGGCGGACCTTCTGAAGATCTGGATCTTCCCCAGGTGAGATAGCAGCCTTAGAGAACACTCAGAATTGGTTTGTGTTCTTGAGGCATTGTAGGACTGTGTGCAGCTTACCCAAGGCCACCCAGGCTGGCTCAACTTGCAATGGGTAATTGGACACCCAACCTCTGGCTTCATAGTCAGAAGCCTAAACCACTGAGCTATCCAAGTGGCTCCTGGCTGCTTATAATGGGACTGTGTGTAGCTTGCCCAAGGCCACCCAGTCTGGCTCAACTCACAATGGGTAATTGGACACCCAACCTCTGGCTTCACAGTCAGAAGCCTAAACCACTGAACTGTCCAGCTGGCTCCTGGCTGTTTATAATCTGAATTCAAATCACTACTCTGCTATACGACCAGTTGAACTTGTGCCAGTTAGATCTTCTCAATTTGATCTCCTGTTGGAGGTTTTGGCGGGGTCACTGTGAGATAGAGGAAGCTGGATTAGATGGGCCTTTGGCCTGACCCAGCATGGTTCTTCTTATGTTCTTATGACCTTTCATTTCTGTAGTGACTGTCAATCTATCCAGCACTATCCATTTTCCCTCTTCCTGAATCTAATTCAGGAGTCCTGTCTCTTTGCTGAGAGTTCCTTTCCCTTTCTTTAGTCTGTGGAAGACATCTTCATCAGTTTGCTCTTTAATTTGTTCAATTGTCAGTCAATGGTACCCTTTTCATTCTTTTTCCCTCTTATGTTCCAGAATGAATTATTGAGTTTGGAAGGGCCAATTCATGAGGAAAATTAGTAGACCACTCTGAGGAACTTGGAAGTTATTCTGCGACACTGCATTCTTGGTACTTCTGCTGTGCAATTAGAGGAATTTAACCAAAAATTTAGAACTGTGCAACATCTACCTTGCTGGATGAAAATAAACTGCGGCAAGAGAAGACCAGCATATGTCATCTCGAGCTCCTTGGAGGAAGGCAAGTTATACAGTAGGACCCCCATATCCACGGATTCAATTATCCATGGTTGGCAAAGGAAAAAAATAAGTACATAATCCTGCAGCTCCAAAGCAAGCTACTGTCATAAAACAGCAGCTGTAAAAAGCAAAGTTCTGCTTATATACAGCCCCATACCACTTCAAGTATGTCTGTGAAGATTTTCAGTCATCCAGGTGAGTTTATCTGGAAGTTGAGTCATGGCTACTGGACTTCTTTTTGAGAGATAGAAACGTTTCGCTGTTCATCCAAACAGCTTCATCGGTCTGAATGCAGCTGGTGCAAACCCTGACTCTTATAGGCAGCTTTGACCTCTAGTCACCCTGGCCTCAATTAGGCTCATCAGATGAACTAAATAGGCTCATTAGAGAGACAATGGTATCCTTAGCCTTGAGGTGAACCATGGCTTAAGGTGCTGAAACCTATCAAGAAAGGGTCGTTAATGGTCGTTAGCTATGGCCTTGGTGGTAAAGGCTTTTTGATTTGTCTTGGTAGTGTGGAAAGCACAGCTTGATAAGTAGCAGATAAACTATGCCGGAGGCCACCACCTCTGTTGAGGGAGGGATTTTCAATGCTCACATGAATGGCCTCCCTTACTCCTCTTTCAAACCACCTCTCTTCTTTGTCTAATATGTGTACATCCTCATCTTTGAAAGAGTGCCCTTTCTCCTTCAAATGGAGGTGTACTGCTGATTCTGGACCTGAGCTGTTACCCCTCCTATGTTGGGCCATCCTTCTGTTTAATGGCTGTTTGGTTTCCCCAATGTAGAGGTCTGAACACTCCTCACTGCATTGGACCGCATATACTATATTGCTCCTTTTATGGTTGGGTACCGGATCCTTTGGGTGGACAAGTCTCTGCCTTAGTGTGTTTGTGGGTTTGAAATAAACAGGGATGTGGTGTATGCCAAAAATCCTTTTAAGCTTCTCTGACACTCCAGCCATGTAAGGAATGACCAGGTTCTTCCGCTGGGTCTGGGTCTCAGACTGATCCCTTGTTCTTCTGGGATGGACCACTGCTTTGTTGAAGGCCCACTTTGGATATCCACAGGCCTTAAGTGCTGTCTTCAGGTGCCTGTCTTCCTTCTTCTTGGCTTCTGCGGAGGTGGGGATGCTCTCTGCTCTGTGGCTTAGGGTCCTGATGACTCCTAGTTTGTGCTGTAATGGATGGTGGGAGTCGAACAGTAAGTATTGATCTGTGTGGGTGGGTTTCCTGTAAACTTCTACTTCCAGGCCACGGTCAGGTCTGATGATGACTGCACAATCCAGGAAAGCCAGCCTGTTGTCTTGGGTGTCTTCTCTAGTGAACCTAATATTAGGGTCCACTGCATTGATGTGGTCTGTAAAGGCCTGTACTTCCCGAGTCTTGATTTTCACCCAGGTATCATCTACATACCTGAACCAGTGAGATGGTGTTGTCCCTGGGAAGGTGTTGAGTGCCTTCTTCTCCACTTCTTCCATGTATAGGTTTGCAACAATTGGTGACACTGGAGAACCCATGGCACAACCATGCTTCTGTCTGTAGAAGTCCCCTCTGTACATGAAATATGTGGTATTCAGACACAGGTCCAGGAGCAGGCATATCTGGTCTGGGTTGAGTCGGCATCTGGAGGTGAGGGTGCTGTCTTCTCTTAGTCTTCTCTTTACCATCGTTAGGGCATCAGTGGTGGGGATGCTTGTAAAGAGCGATGTGACATCAAAGGATACCATGGTTTCATCTGTATCCAGTTTCAGCTCCCTGACTTTAGAAACAAACTCCTCTGAATTGTGTACGTGGTGGTCCGTGAGTCCAACCAGTGGGGCTAGGATAGTTGCCAGGTATTTTGCAATCTTGTATGTCACTGAATTTATACTGCTGACAATTGGTCTGAGGGGGATTCCTTGCTTGTGGATCTTTGGAAGTCCATAAAAGCAGGGGACGGTCTCTCCGGGATATAACTGGTGGTAGGTCACCCTGTCAATTATGTTTTCTTGCTCCAAGAGTTTTAAGCATTCTATTACTTTCTTCCTGTAATTGCTGGTGGGGTCTCTTTTTAGTTTTTCATACGTGTGTTGGTCATCTAAAAGTGTAATAACCTTCTTGTGATAGTCCACCGTGTTGAGGATGACAGTGCACCTTCCTTTGTCTGCAGGCAGAATTGTGATGCTCTCATCCCTGCTGAGGGATGTCAGAGCACTTCTCTCTTGGCTGGTGAGGTTGGGTGGTGGTGGTTGAGCACTGGAGAGTGCAGCAGAGACTTTTATCCTGAGTAGTTCTGCTTCTGCTGCTGGCAGATTGTTGCTGTGGATGGCCGATTCTGTAGCTGTGATGAAATCCACAACAGGAACCTGCCTGGGTGTGATGGCAAAATTTAGGCCTTTGGCTAGGACCTCTCTCTCTGTCTGGGTGAGTTCCCTGTTTGAGAGGTTCTTCACCCATTTGTCCTTTACATCTCCTGTCATGGTCCCCTCATCCTTCTTCCTCCTACCAAACTCTTTTGCTGACTGTTGCCGGGAGAGGAGAAGCTCAAACTTCTTCATTTGCCTCTCTTTGCTTTTGCAATGCTGAGCCAGTTGTGCTTTCTGGACAAATTCTATGACTGCATCCACTGCTGGTTTGGATAGGGTAGAGAGTAGTTCTTGGTGAATGTGGTCTTTTCTGTGTTGCAGTGTGTCTAAGGTAAAGTGGATTTGTCTGATCCTCTCATTGAGAAGTTGTTCTTGAGCTCTCTGGAGGATATTGTTAGCCCGATGGCTTCTTACTGTCGATTGTAGGCGGAGGCTTGTTGGGGTGAGACTTTGTTGTCTGCATCTCAAGTTGAAACGTAAGTGGTTCTTGTAGTCTGCTACTTTTCTGGCTGTTCTTTCATATTCTCGCACCAACTTCAGGGCATCTGCCCCAAATTGCAAAGCAATATGTCTGTGAAGATTCTCAGTCATCCAGGTGAGTTTATCTGGAAGTTGAGTCATGGCTACTGGACTTCTTTTTGAGAGATAGAAACGTTTCGCTGTTCATCCAAACAGCTTCATCGGTCTGAATGCAGCTGGTGCAAACCCTGACTCTTATAGGCAGCTTTGACCTCTAGTCACCCTGGCCTCAATTAGGCTCATCAGATGAACTAAATAGGCTCATTAGAGAGACAATGGTATCCTTAGCCTTGAGGTGAACCATGGCTTAAGGTGCTGAAACCTATCAAGAAAGGGTCGTTAATGGTCGTTAGCTATGGCCTTGGTGGTAAAGGCTTTTTGATTTGTCTTGGTAGTGTGGAAAGCACAGCTTGATAAGTAGCAGATAAACTATGCCGGAGGCCACCACCTCTGTTGAGGGAGGGATTTTCAATGCTCACATGAATGGCCTCCCTTACTCCTCTTTCAAACCACCTCTCTTCTTTGTCTAATATGTGTACATCCTCATCTTTGAAAGAGTGCCCTTTCTCCTTCAAATGGAGGTGTACTGCTGATTCTGGACCTGAGCTGTTACCCCTCCTATGTTGGGCCATCCTTCTGTTTAATGGCTGTTTGGTTTCCCCAATGTAGAGGTCTGAACACTCCTCACTGCATTGGACCGCATATACTATATTGCTCCTTTTATGGTTGGGTACCGGATCCTTTGGGTGAACAAGTTATTTCAAACCCACAAACACACTAAGGCAGAGACTTGTCCACCCAAAGGATCCGATACCAAACCATAAAAGGAGCAATATAGTATATGCAGTCCAATGCAGTGAAGAGTGTTCAGACCTCTACATTGGAGAAACTAAACAGCCATTAAACAGAAGAATGGCCCAACATAGGAGAGGTAACAGCTCAGGACCAGAATCAGCAGTACACCTCCATTTGAAGGAAAAAGGCCACTCTTTCCAGCCAGTATCTGGTGCTTCCTGTTCCAGCAGCTCTATTGGTTTTAGGTGGGGCCTGGGTGCCCTGGTCAGCATGGTCTCCATGAGGTTGGTGAGCAGACTGGAGTGGATCATAGACTGAAGAATTAATTTGGACCCAGGGTCCTATCCATATTTGCTTAGGTTGTCTTTAATATAACTATGTGAAAGGCAAGCTTTCCTTGAATGATGGACTATGTATTATGTGTCTTTATATGAACCTACCATACATGAGTACATAGATTTTTCATTTATATCTCCCTTGTGTGATTGCTTTGACACTGTATTTTCAGTGTTAGTCTCCATCCCCATAACTTTGGGATGGTCTGCCGTGCATGATCACATGGATTTTTTTACTCTCTCTTGTGTTCTCTTGTAGTTTTAATGTTGTCTTTTAATGCTGTAAAGATGTCCCTCAATTACTTCTTCTCAAACTTGAATATGTCTTAATTGTACTGGACTGTATATTGTTCCTCATTACTGTAAGCTGCCTTGGGTCGTTTTCCAAGGAGAAAGGTGGGGTAAAAATAATCTAAATAAATAAATAAATAAATAAATAAATAAATAAATAAATAAATAAAAGAAGAGACACATAGTGTGAAAGTGTGTTTGCACTATTCATCCAAATATATCTAAACGCCTGTCTACATTTCTCAGAATATATAGTGTTTCAATATTAGCTGTCTCAAGTCATGTGGATTTGAGCCACTTCCTGCATTTCTGCTGAGTAATTGAAATGCTCCTTTTTCAAACTGGATGTAATGTTCACATGAGCCTTGCCCAATTAAGAAAACTGTGTGTAGTGCTACTATAAATGGCCCTCTGGTGGCAGTTTGTTTTGACCTACTTCCTAAGAAAAGATTGACTTTTATTAGTGAATATTTAAACACAAAATGAGGTAGTGATCGGTAGTGCATAGACAGGTCCCGCAGTTACAGCTGCATACAAAAACAATGAAAATGAAAGCTACAATTGGCTGTACTACACTTGATCTTAGCCAAAAGGCCAATATAACTCAGAGGAAAACAAATACTGTACAGTAGCACTCTGCTGGCTTGGCATTCGCTGGTTCAGTTATATGCAGTTGGCCGCCAAAACATAATTAATTATTTAATATTTTAAAATAAATATTATTAAATAAATTGTGGGCGTAAAATGGTGCCACAAAGCAGATCGCTGTCGCAAATAGCAGTTCACAGGGCGTTATCTCTTATCTGCGAATTTTGGTATCCACAGTGTGTACGTGTGGAACCGACCACCCATGAATACAGGGGTACTACTATATGCACAATGTGTGAACGTGAAACTCAGCATATTTTTTAATACAGGTCAAATCCCTGGTGTTTTTTTTGAAGGCGTGACCAGGCCCTAAGTAAACAAATAGGCCCATAGAGCTTAAAGTGAAAGGAAAAAAAATGTCAGTGATAAAACAGAAAAGACTCCAGCAACTAGGCCTGCTGGAAATATGTGATGTGGACAAATTGAAAAAATTGTGCAGTTTTTAAAAACACGTATATATGTTGTTGCTCTTTTGAATATGCCATGAGGTTGTTTCAATGAGTTGCGTTTTACTTCTACAGTGTGAAGATTAGGACATTGTCCCCCTTTGGCTTTTGACAGCCTTGGGAGCATTTGTTTTATCCTGAGTGTGATGGGAAGCTAGTGATTTCTCCCTCACAGCAGAATTCCGCCCTGATCCAGCTGCCTTGCAAAGTGGGGAGCGAGAACTTGCAGGCCATTACCATATATATTGCTGGCCTTATCGGCGGTTGGTCTCCATCGCCTGACTAATCGTACAGTCACACACACCCCGCCAATCGTGGGGGTTAGGGACCCACCCCACCCATGATGCATGAAAATCCGTGATATGTGGAAGCGGGTGGGGTGGGGCCTGGGGGCGGGGTGGGTGATCGCGCGCCTGTCCGAGGCTTCTCGGAGGAGCGCAGGGGGGTGGGGGGTGGCATGGAGCGACCTGATCCCCCCGTCGTCTCCCGCACGGCTCCAAGGTGCAGGTACTGTGATCCCGCGATGTAGTGGGACTGCAGTACCTGAACCGCGAAATGGCGGGTGGTGACTGTAATGATTTCAGCTACTATCAACATGGTGTGCGTTTGTGAGCATGTGGTGGGACAGCAGACTCGTCAAGCTTTTTCGGAGTCATTGTGCTCCTCAAAAGTGTAATTGCGTGAGGCTGAAATAACTGAAAGGGTTTCAGCTTTCTCTGGGAAGATCTTCATTTGTGAACAGCTATGATTTTTGGTTTTGTTTTTTTGGGGGGGCTTTTTTTTTGGTCTCTCTTTGTCCAGAAAACCCACCAGTTTCACTTTCTTTCGAATGGTGTTACTCCTCAGGGCCAAAATCCTGTGGCTTTTGTGAAGTGAACAGTTTTCTGGGCTGTGTTTTTGCACAATTCAAACTGTTGGATTGAACCTCTGTAAATCCTCCAAAGACTTCCCTTCTTGAGGACCTCCATTTCTAGGAAGCACTTTTAGCTGGGCTTCCGATTTGCATTGCTAGTCACTGGAACTCCTTTCCACAGGATGTGGCAATGGCCTCTGGCCTAAATGCTTTTACAACGGGATTGGATAGATTTCTGGACTTAAAGTGCTTCACTATGATGGGGATGCATGTTATCCTCAGGCTTAAAAGGAGGATACCTCAAAATGGCATCAGAAGACAGGGAACTCGTTGTCTCATGTGCTCCCAGAGGCATCTGGTGGGACCACTGGGAGAGACAGGAAGGTGGACTAGATGGATCTTTGGCCTGATCCAGCAGAGCTCGTCTTATGTTCTTATGTGCATTCTAAATTCCATCCTGCCTCGTCTGCTTCCCTGTACTGGTAGATATGCCAAGACTGGGACCCATCAACGCTAAGCATTGTCTGTCCTGTTGTTTGCCCCTTCTGCTGCTACTGTCTGGGTTTTCCTGCTGAAAGACACAGTAGGTGACAGAGAACAGATTTTCTTCCTTTATTTATTCATAAAGTACTGCACCTGGATGATTTGGAGGCAATGAGCTGTAGCCAAACAATCCTGCCTGCTGCCTTCTTGTTATACCCGTGTGTTGCATCTTGTTTTCAATCCCTTTGAACTCTCCGTCAAGCCGTGCACAGGAAACAACACCAAGAGTACTGTTTATGGACTACAGCAGTGGTTCTCAACCTGGGGGTCCCCAGATGTTCCTGGACTGCAACTCCCAGAAGTCTTCATCACTAGCTGAAGTGGCCAGGATGTCTAGGAGTTACAGTCCAGGAACATCTGGTGAGCCACAGGTTGAGAACCACTGGACTACAGCATCCCACCCAGGGATGGGACTTTGGGATTGCTTTTTTTGGATTTATGGAGGCTGTTCTGTGTGACAGATACCTTACCAATGCGGCTCTCCCGGGACCCAGGCTTGAAATGGAAGATCCTGTGCTAGCTAGGTGGTGGTAGGTCTGTTTCCAGAGTCCCCACAGACAGGTTGGTCAAGTTGGGTGACTTCCTCCAAGCATCACTGAAACTTAACAAATGAGTCCTCAAAGGGATTGTCCCAGGGGAGGGCTGTCATTTCAACTGAATTTACTTAGCGGCAGGGTGAACCTTCAGGTCAAAGCAGGGGCAATGTTGTCCTACTCCCTTCTCTGTAGAGGTTGATGGCTTTGATGGTGATTCCACACATGGTCTTAGTTTGAAGTGTTCAAAGGTGCTGAATATTATCCTCCAAACAGGCTTAATTCCTTTGATGTTCAGATGAGAACTTAAGGCAGAATCACTGTCATGAAACTAAGACGGTTACGTCACATCTCTGTCATTGCGGTTTGCAGTCCTGCTTGGGACCAGTATGAAAAAATGTTACTGCACGTCCATTGTGTGATGATGGGAGTTCATCCTGACCACGCCTCCTGAACTGGGATCTAAGCGTGATGAGCCACACCTCTCCCTGACCTCGGGAATTCTCTTGTCTCGGTTCTTGTTTCAAAACGAGTGCCCGTGAAGTAAGGCTTGTCACGCAACGTGCACATTCTCCATCTAGTGGCAGGAGTGTGGTTGCATTCTCCAGTACAATCCCAATGGTGCAAATAATGCAACGCAGAGAGGGAAGAAGGCATAAAACCTCAAACTTTGCTGCTTAACACATGAAAGGCAAAGTTACAGAGAAATGAAATATCAAAAAATGGAAGGTTGGACCAAAAAAAAAACAACACACAAAAGGAAAACGAAGGCAGGCAAGTACAGATGTTATCATGAAACAAGGATGTGAAGTAACAGTCATCACGATACCATCAATCACGCCCGTGGGTAAACGGAAACAGGGACAGAACCAGGACAAGACTATGTGACTATGAATGACGTTATCACGAAATGAATGTAATTTTGGAACGAGGAAGGATATGAAGTAACTGTCTAAATTAGCAGCCTCTGCTGTTTCTTAGAAGTTGCAGTGAGTGGATACTTGACTGGCCAATCAGAACGGGAAAAGACCCACCTTCAAAAAACAAGACCCTACCTCATTTCCTTCCTTCTTTGATGACAAACTGTACTATTGTTTTATTTAAATCCTTGTTACCCTGACGTTCTTGTTGGAAAGGACTCAAGACAGTTTACAACAAGGAACAACAATACACAAAGTTGGTGACAATGAGTTTACAACAGTTGCCAAGAAACATTAAAGACAACACTCAAAACTAAGGACGGTGAGTGTAAAGAGGCATCTTACATAATTAAAAAGGCAACATTAAAGCTAAGAACAATAAGTGAACAATTATAAAGGGGGGGGGAACACCACTCTGAGAAATGGAAAACTAAAAATAGAAAAATGTCTGTGAAGGTTCTCATTCATCCAGGTGAGTTTATCTGGAAGTTGAGTCATGGCTACTGGACTTTCTATCTCTCAGAAAGAAGTCCAGTAGCCATGACTCAACTTCCAGATAAAAATAGAAAAACACTTATAAATTCAGACCAAGCAGGAATGTACAACGATTCATCTAAAAACCACATAAAAGGAAGCCAGTCATTCTGTGAATACTTGCCTGAAGAGAAAGGTCTTTGCCTGCTTGCAGAAGGACAGCTAAGATGGGGCCTCCTGGCCTCCTGTGGGAGGAAGTTCCAAAGTGCGTGGGCAGCAACAGAGGAGGACCTCTCCTGTGTCCCCACCAAACACACCTGTGAAGGTGGCGGGACCAAGAGAAGGCCTCTCCCGATGCCCTTAGCACCAGGGTCTGCTCATAACGGGAGATATGGCCTTTGTGGTAATTTCGACCCAGGGCACTTAGGGCTTTGTAGGTTAAAAACAGCATTCGGGATTGTGCTCAGAAATGTAGTAGCAGCCAGTGGAGCCACTGTAAGAAAGGCTTTATGTGGTCCCTGTAACCAGACCCAAACAGTGAAATGTTTCTCTCTCTCAAGAAAAAGAAGTTCAGTAGCCATGACTCAACTTCCAGATAAACTCACCTGGATGACTGAGAATCTTCACAGACATAATGACAAGGAGGAGACAACTCTCATGGAGCAACAGGTTAATCCAAGAAGCGGAGGCAGCATTGTCTACAATGTGGCAACCTTCTCAGCCTTTCTACATATTTAGCTGCCTCAAAAATGCCAAAGGAAAATTCAGCACTTAGTGGAGATCCAATTTGGCTTGAGTACGTACGTACCACTTCAGATCAGTTTGGAAACGAACATACACCTCTGGCTTGGCTTCGTTTCCTTAATATCTCCCAACTCCGAGGACCATCCTGAATTCAATATGCAAGAAATGAGATTCTGACTAAACATTGAGAGGAGCTACCTGGGTGGTAGAAGTCACCCAACAGTGAACTGAACTACCTCTGCAGCTACTGGACCCTCCTTCACAGGAGAGGTTTAAAGGACAAACATCATGGATGCTTCAACTGTGGAGTTTCCTACATTGGCTGATGATTAGATTAGAAGGCCTATAATACATCTTTCAGCTGTACAACTCTACAATGGAATGTCACCTCTTTGAATACTTGAGTAGAACAGTGGTTCCCATTCAGTATAAAGATTAAAAATATTTTTGCCTCTTGCAGTTTATTTGCTTATTTTACTTGCTTATTTTACTGTTTATTTAATTTGCATTGTTGTTTATTTCTTATTTGCATTTATGTAAACTGCCCAGAGTCCCTTCTGGGAAATTGGTGTGGTATAAAAATGCAACAAATAAATAAATAAATAAATAAAAATATATTTCTTACCTAGGTATTAGAAACAGCATATCATCTCTTTTATTCTTCATACCAGATCAGTGTGATTTTTTTAAAAATTACAGTATTATTATTATCAGAGGGCCTTTATTTTTTCCTCTTTCTGTAGACCATCGCATTAGCTGTTGATGATCCATTTTGTAACAAGCTACAGCATGTTCCAAACAGGCCAACCAGTGTTCACGCCTGGTAAAACACAGATGAACCATGAGGGCAAACTGAGCTTATGCCTGCTTGGCTTAATGACTGCATTTTCACAGTCCGTGTTTACTTTGCCTTCCATATGCTCTCTTCATCTGTTCAGCAACTTGCTGGAGTTTCCTCAAAGAATCTAGTGAAATGCAGCTTGTTGCCATTACCAGGTCTGGATGGCTGTCACAGAAGATCATCTGCTGTTTCAGCGGAGAGCAACACGCGAATGTTACATGTAAAGTTTTCGTTTCTGCACTCCTGCATAATATTACCTATATATCAACAATTTTTCCTACATGTTAATGAGGATTATTTTTTCCATTTAGCAAGCATCAATATCACAATGACTGATTGACTGACCGATAGCACTTTTACACAACCTGACAGCCAAGATTTTGGGGAGGGCATGGAGGAGGGCACGAACCAGAAAACCCATGATTTGGGTTCGTCTGGTTCAGGCCCATCCTTGGTTCGGTTCAGGTTCAGGTTTGCACAAATGTTTTTAAAAAATTCGTACAAACCCAAATTGGTTTGGGGTTTTATTTTTTTAAATTTATTTTATTTATTTTAGAGCACCATCCTGGCCACCCCTGGGGCTGGGTCACCACTCCTTTTTAATTTGATTTTATGTGATTTGTTGCTGTTGTTGTTGTTGTTGTTGTTTACTTCCAGGTTCCTGGCCCTGTCCTACAGCTGTAGTGCGGGGATTTTTTTTGGTTCTGTTTTTTCTTTAAGCACCAACCATGTGGCCCCTGGGGCCCAGTCGGCACTGGTTCCCCCCCTTGATTTTAGTGTGCCACCCCGGCCACCCCTGGGGCCGGGTCAGTGCTCCTTTTTTTTATTTGATTTTTATTTTATTTTTATTGGGTTTTTTTTTACTGCCAACCAAGTGTCCGTGCTACAGCTGTCAGTCCCCCCCCCCCGGGTCACCATCCCTGAAGCCAGAAAGACCGGACCTCCGGACCAGCACCAGGTAGGAGACATCTCTGTCCCCCCATTAACGAACTGAACCAAACCAAACTAATTTTTTTCAGTTTGGTTCAGTTCATTTTAAATTTACCCCTAGGATCGTTATTCGTTTCATTACATAATGAAACAAATAACAAATAATGAAGTGAACTAAACGTTCGTTTCGTGCTCATCTCTACTTAAAACATAAAATATGGACACCAGTATAAACACCAGAGTAGAAGACACAAATAATACACAATGAAAACAAATTTAAAACAAGCAAGGAGCAGAACTGCTGCAGTCTAGGTAACCAGTAGCACAAGTGCAAAGATATTTAAATTTCTGGGTACAAGCAGAATGGTGTGGGCTGCTTTTTAAAAAAGCTTTAAAGACCTGGTTTTTTAGGGAAGCTTTCGGCAATCAGTGATGTAATGTTTGTTCCCCTCTGTCTTATTTATTTATTTTTTGCCATCCCTTAGTCTTTCTCTTGCCGGGGTCAGGATTTTTAGTGTGTTTACTCTACATTTTTTTATATTACCTGTTTATTGTTTTGTTTGCTTTTCATCATTGATTAATTTGCTTTTCTGTAAACCACCCAGAGTCCAGTCTAGAAATGCAATAAATAATTAAATAATAAATAAATCTGCTGGAAGTGAATTGGTTGCTATTGATAAAACAACTAACTTAGTTACCATACATTGAAGCACATGGCATCTGCCTTTCCCTGACTTGAATCCATCAATTCAGGTCCTACTTACCTTCTGGAGACAGAGAAGCCAAGTTTGCTCCATCAGTCACCTGTAGCTACCGATCATCTTCATTAGGTATGACTGACTACCTATGGAGGCTGGGATTGCCCATCCCTTCACAGACATGTCTAAACCACTTTCTTGCTTGAATACATTCACAACACTTACTGTTTGAAGCTCATTTTTAACATCGGCAACATGCCATAAACCTCCTAATTTCTCTTCCCATTCCTATGGGGAAAGGCAAGGGCTCAACAACTTCCCCATGTCCTCTCAAGTCTGTCATCGCTTGGGTGCCTCGGCATCCCTTCCTTTGGGTCCAACCCTTGTGTGGTGTCACTTAGTAAAGGGTAGGGATCCCATTAGGGACATCCGGTAGAGTAGATCATCGTTGACTGCTGCCATTGGAGTGGTCAACATTAAGGCTGGTCTTTGCTGAGCGTGGTGGCTCAGCGGACTAAGGCTCCAAAACAGTGGACTGCAAAGTTGGCAGCTCGGCGGTTCGAATCCCCGGTGCCATGCAGCGGAGTGAGCTCCCGCTGATAACCCCAGCTCCTACCAACCTAGCAGTTCGAAAGCATGTAAGTGCAAGTAGATAAACAGGCACAGCTGTAAAAAGTGAGAAGGTAAAAACAATGTTTCCTTGCAGCCATGCCAGCCACATGGCCATGGACTTGCAACATTAATGGTCTGGATGAGTGGAAAGTACAGGAAGGACTTTTTTTTGAGAAAGAGTAATTCATACTTTTTCCTAGTGCAGAGAAAGAGGGGTTCATTAAGTCAGATGATCCCATTTGCTACGGGAGAGAAAAGGGATTTAGTGAGGCAGGACACCTCATCGTTCATTGAAAACAGAAGAAGGTCATAGCCATATTTAAGCATTTAAGAAGACTTTCTATATTCAGCCCCTATGTCTATATTAATAAAGGTGAAAAGTAAAAGATGAGACCATCATCAGAAGCTGCCAGTTATATATAGGAAAATAATTTCAGACTAGTACCATTACGAAGAACAAGGATTCTGAAATATGAAGGCAGGAACCAGGGGAGATAAGTCATCAACTGATGAAGTCACACTGCGGAGGTCAAAGGTCACAAAGTTGCTTTTAAAGCAGGAGCAAAGTAAGCTACACCTTTTGTAAGTTTTGTCACAGAAGCATTTCACATTAGGACTTCACAATTTTGTGGTTTCCCATCCTGGAAGATATGTCAGTCTTAGAGAATGCAAAAGTTGTCAGCAAGCCACTTCTGCTGGTTAACCCATAATGCTCTGATGGTTAACCCATTTAGAAAAAACCCTAAAATTTCAGACATATAACATACACATGTCTGCTGTATATACACACCCACACACCAACCACGATCAAATGTAATTAAGACCAAAAAATGACAACAACCCCAAATACAGTGGTGCCTTGTATAAAGGAATTAATTTGTACCAAATGAAATTCTGTTAAGCAAATTTTCCTTTGTACAGATTTCCCATAGGAATGCATTGAAAATGGATTAATCCCTAATAGAGATGGGCACGACTTAGCGGTATTCCCGTTTCCGTTTCCGTTACTCGGTTCCGTTACTCTACGGAAACGGTAACGGGAATTACTCCCCCAGACTTCGAGCTCGAACCGACGAACGAACAATTTTGGTCTGATTTGTCGTGCTCGTTACTTGCATCGCGAGATCGCGCGATGCCACACGCGGCACAGAAAAAAAGTTTTTAAAAGTTAAAAAAACCCGGTTCCCGGCCGAAAAGCAGGCGGGAAAATGCCTGCCGTGCCTCAGGGCACCTACCAGAGGGGTTGTTTCTGGAGGTCCCCGGCCTCCCCCCCTCATCCCCCGTCCTTGGCTGCTCTGGTGGGACTCGCCACAGGCTCGCAGCCAGCAAAAAGCCCAGTCTCGCCGGCCGCCGGGCCGCCGCAATTAAAGCGCAAGCAAGCGGCACGGACGGCACAGGAAAAAACTTTTAAACTCTCCCCCCACCCATTCCCGGGCCAAAAAAGCAGGCGGAAAAATGCCTGCTTGACTAAGGGCGCAGGGCACCTACCGGAGGGGTGGTTTCTGGAGGGGGGGTCCCGCCTCCCCCCCGTCCTGGGCAGCCGGACTCGCGAGTCGCCATCGCCATGCCATGCGGTGCGGGCGGGGGATCCAAAATGGGGCGGCAAACGCAATATTGTTTTTGAAATCGTGGTCCAAAAACACACAAGCACAACAGAAACACGCGAAAATTTATAAACTGCCAGATTTTTCACAGTAGCAGTGGGTTTTTTCTTGCAACAAAATGTCTCTCCTCTCCTCCTCTGTCCTCCATTGATTTTATTTTATTTTATTTTATTTACACCTGCGCAGTGCGCAATGATGGGCTGGCCAAGTGGCCAGCCATGTGGGAGTGGACAACCATGCAAATTTCTGGAGCCATCCCACCAGTCGCATGGCCACTTGGCCATGGAGACTTCTGGGATGTGCCAAAAAAAACCCTAAAACCTGCCCTAGCCCTAACCCTAACCCTTGACTCCGTACCCATACGTCACAGACTGTCTTCTTAGTGGGTCAGAGAGGCACCCAGAGGTGCAACCCACTAGCCCACCGTAACCTTACCCGTCAATAGCCTAACCCTAGCTCTTGCACTAAAGCCACCTTAAAGCCAGATCTACTTGCTTGCATTGCACTACACGCAGCAAGTACAATTCCCTTCTGTGTGAGACATGGTGGTGCCAGAGCCTTGTGAAGGGCGGGTATGACCCTATCACTCTCACACTGGTCTCACTGTCTGCACATTATGTTATGCAATATCCATATGGCTATTGCATAGCATTTTGCAGCAGCAGCAGGTGAGGAAGGGAGACCCCCATGTAGAGGGGTGTCTCTTGGAGCCTGCTTCCCCTTCCTAGTGGCAGGAGGCACCCACGGGTGCCTCCAGGAGCCCACTTTCCCTTTATAGCGGGCCAGAGGAGGCACCCACCCCACAGAGGTGACTCCAGGAGCCCGCTACCCCCCAAAAAAAACCACTACTAACGACAACGAAAAAACGAAAAAACGAACCGACTAATTTTTGCGAATTTTAGCGAAAACCGGAAACGACCCGAAATGGGACTGGCCCGACTAACGACAACTCGAAAAAATTTTTTTTCAAGTCGTGCCCATCTCTAATCCCTAATCATGACCATTTTTCTGTTGTACGGATTCAGCCCATAGGCAATTCTGTTAAGCAATTTCCCCCCTATCTCTGGAATTTTTTTTCCTTTAAGCAGATTGTCTGTTAAACAAACCGGTTGTTATATGAGGGTCCACTGTACAACAAACTATTCTTTCTAAAAGTTTGTTTCAAAGAAAGCCTCTATAGCACTTAAATAAACCCTCTAGTTTTATTGTGTGCTGAGGTTGATAGGGAAGGAAGGGGAGAACCACAAGGAGCTACTACATTCCATGATCCTTTGTGATTAAGGAGGTTTTCATATCTCCCTTCATGACATTCCCCCCACCATCTTCCCTTCATTTTCTCCCAGAGGGGTAATTGTGCCTGGCTTGGAAAGGGTGTGTTTCATACCAACACCAAGGAGGGAAGAGCCTACAAAAAAAAACCTGTAGCTCAGAACTGTGAGGCTGTCAGCCTGTATAGTTGACATGAGCCAGCAAGTTCCCTGGCAAACACAACTACTCATTGTTCATCCCCTAGAAGATGCCTTGGCGCCCCAACTGAAAGGAAGCAAATGTTGGATGTCTCGATTGAATTGAGATTCTTCAAAAGGCCAAGGACCCACCACTGACAGTTTTTGGATGCTGATTGTGAATACGGACAAGTTAAAACTAATGACCATTCCCCTTCTCCTTAGGGTGAATGTCGGGAACTTGCTCTCGTGTGCTAATCAAACTGTGTGTAAACCCGCAAGGCATCCCACCCTATCTGAAAAGACTGTACAGCGCTACGAGCCACAACATGGGTGCACGAAGGGCGATGGGGGTCTTTTCATTTCATGGAGAGAGAGAGAGAAAAAAAAAACACCTTCACTGTGCCATCTGAAAAATAACAATCCTATGAATTAATTCCCAGCAAATTGCCACCTCGCTAATGCAGCTCATCCCTCATTTCTGGATCCGGGTGCCAAAACAGACACCTGTCTGTTGAGCACAGATCTCCCCTGAAGGCTTGGAGCAGGGAGATTTTTAGTATAATCATATTGGAGTCTGCCTTCATTTGTCTAAAAAACCTGGAGGGGATACACCACCTGTCAGATCAAAGCTGGGAACGATTTTTTTTAAATAAAGAAGCCATTTGCAGTTATACTTCCAAGGCCCACTCAGATACGTTTGTTATTTAGAATCAGGGTACTAAAGGATCATGGCTTCAGGGAGCTGGAAGGACCACAAAGACCATTTGGTCCACCCCCTTTCAATGAAGGATCTTCATTGGTGAAACATCCCCAACAGGTTAGATGTCCAATTTCTTTTGAAAGACTTAGGATATTCCAGTACTATCCAAATGAATGACCATATATTTCTGTGTATATGACATTATTTCCCCACGAAATCATGACACTAAAAATTAAGGGGGGCATATACACGGAAGTAAGCCTTTCCCCCGAGAGGTGAGGGTGGGGTGGGGGAGAAGCCAAGCTGACCCTGCTGTTTCTCTTCCTGTGTGTGTGTGTGTGGGGGGGGGTCTTGCACATGGCAGTATCTTATAGATGGAAAAATATAGTAGGTTATTTATTGATCTAAAATATAGACTGTCTTTCTCCCTAAAGGATCTTAGGCAGCTTCCAGTATTAAAAAAAATCCAAGTAAAAAGCAAAATGAATAAATTTTGACAATAGTAAAAATTAAGATTCAACAGACATGTTAAAACTCTTAAATATTAAAAGCTCAAGTAAAATAACAGTGTACAGTAGGACCGCCATATCCTTGAGGGATCAGTTCTGGGATCCCCCGCAGATATTGAAATCTGTGGATAAGAGCAAACACTCTCATTTGGGTTGACGGCGGTGATAGGGATTTCACCTCTGATACTCCCCACATGGCAAGGAGGGAAACCTTTATTCCCTCCTTGCAGCTGCTGCTTCGAGCCAGCCAGGCACCCTCCAGAGGGGTGGAGGACTCACTTGGCCAACTGGCCTTTGAACTTCCCGCTTGGGTCCGGTTTGGGAAGTTCAAAGGCTGGTTGGCCAGGTGGGTTCTCCATCCCTCCAGAGGGTGCCTGGCTGGCCTGCAATGGGGGGGCAAGGGGGCAAGGGGGGAGAAAATTAAAAACAAAACTTAACACCCTAATACCCGCTGTCCTTTTCCTTGCCGCTGCGGGCTAGCCAGGCACTCTCTGGAGAGGTGGGGTGGGGACTTACCTGCCTGGCCAACCTGCTTTTGAACTTCTAGGTCGGGTCCCGGCAGCATATCAGAAGTTCTGAACTTCCCACTCAAACTTCCGATCCTCCACTTGGGGCCTGAGCGGGAAAGTCCCCATTTCAATCATCCAAAGATTGCCTGGATGGCTCACAGTTGTGGCAGCAGTGGTGACAGCAGGAAGGAGGGCAGCGGGCAGTTTTATTTTTAATTTCCCTCTCTCCTTACACCCCCCTGCTGATCGCCAACCACGGAAAATTTTAGTGAACCAGTGGATAAAGGGGTTGTACTGTAGTTGTGAGTGATTCCTCCATTTTATAGTTCACTTTGACCTCATGTCACGCTGGTCTGAAATACACTCATAAGATGAACAATGGCCTCAATAGGCCATTCGGTGGGAAATGGCCTAAGGTGCTGAAACCCATAAAGTATGGGTTGTTAGCTATGGCCTTGGTAGTGGAGGTGTGAAGTATTTTTGATTTGTCTGGGGATTGTTGAAATCACTGCCTGATAAGTAGCAGATAGACTCTGCCTGAGTCCCCCACCTATGTTGAGAGGCATCCACATATTATTTTTTTTAAAAAAAGGACCTCTGGTGGAGTAAGAAAATGACTGCTGCTCCCAGTTAAATTCATCCACTCTTACCTGTGTGATGTGCATTCACCCAGTTTTTCATTAATCCAAAATAAGCTATACCCAAATTAGACAGAGTTTGGGTTTTTTAGATTAGTATGCGCTGAATTTTTATTTTATATTTTATATCTTTATATTGTTGTTTAATTTTTATTTGTTAAATTCTTTGTTGATTATCTTCTGTTATTTTATTATACTTTGTTTTTGTTATTTTGTTGTGAACCGCCCGGAGTTCCCCCGGGAAGACGGGTGGTATATAAGCTTAATAAATAAATAATGAATGAATGAATAAATAAACAAATCTATCCAGCTTCTTATTTATTTTATGTATTTTAGATTATTTTTACCCCGCCTTTATCCTTGGAAAAGGACCCAAGGCAGCTTACACTAATGAGGGATAATATACAGTCCAGTACAATTAAGACATGTTCAAGTATTTGAGAACAAGGAATTGAGGGACATCTTACATCATTAAACATTACATTAAAGCTACAAGGTTCTAAGTAGTGATAAACACAAAGTCTATGTGAACCTATAGATTCATATGAAATACACATGGCAGGCCATCATTCAGGGAAAGCTTCCTTGAAGGGAAAGGTATTTACCTGTTTCTGAAAGGACAACAGAAGTTAGGGCAGGCATGTCCAAACTTTGGCCCTCCAGATGTTTTGGACAGCAACTCCCACAGTCCTTTGCCACTGGCAATCTAAGCTTAGAATTCTGGGAGTTGTGGTCCAAAAATATCAGGAGGGCCGAAGTTTGGACATGCCTGAGTTAGGGAAAACATCAAACCTGCATACCGTAATTAAACCGTAAACCGCCCAGAGACTACTTGAAGTGGTATGGGGTGGTATATAAGCAGAACACTTTGTTTTGTATTTCTAGTTGGTACCAGTTTCTCACAGCGCATCACAAGGATTACATCTATTTGGCCCTATCTGATATTCTACCCCTGTACATTTTATTTCCAAAGTCCATTTTTGAAATGCAAAGAGAACTAAAGATCCAGGCCTTCCTAGGAGTATTGTCTGCAAAAAGGTAAATACTGCTTTTGATCTTGGCAAAAAACCTAAGAGAATGAAAAAAACAAACATGTCTTTCATCTCTTCCCATAAAAGCCACTTCCTTATAAGCTCTCCCCCCCCACATCATTTAAGTCCCACAGGGACTGGCTTGCTTGCTTTTCTCTTCATAAAGCGATGGCACAGCTGCCTTGAAAATGTCACTGTTAATAATAAGATGCCCAAGCTTCTGAGTCTGTGGTGCAATCCACGAAAACAGATTTGCATAAGCCTCCAGTGGCTTTTGACCACAGGTTTTAAAAAAAGTAGTTGATGGCAGGTAAAAGACAAGGAACAACGATTCTGTAAATAGGCGGGAGTTGCAACGAACCACTTAACATGGCGGCTGCCACATTCTGCGTACCAAGTCAATCCATCCGGTCCACAACCCTCTTGGTGTCCATTTTGCTTGTGTTCTACCCTGCTATACCTGTCAGAGAGCCGATGGAGGCAGAGAGACTTAAATGTAAGCGACAACCCCCGATGGGGCAGATGGATACACTTCCCTTGGAGCTAAAAATCACAGGCTTCGATTTATTTCACAATGTAGTGTGCCGGAATGAGAATGTCCTTAACTTGTTTTTTTGGCTGTCGGGTTTGTGCTCGCTGAATTACAGCAAATGCCTCTATCTCTTTTCTTGCAAATCCCTAAGGAGAGGGAAGCTTCAAAAGCCTTCAAGCTGAACAGGATGAGACAGTTGGCACCTCCTTAGAAACAGAACCACTTGTAAAAAAAAAAAAAAAGAACTACTGTATGTATGTATCCCAGTACAGGCGTGCTTCAGTCTGCATGTTGCAAATTCACTTTCTTTGCTTTATTATAAGTTTTTGAGAGATCAATAGGGGCTATATTTGCAGGTGAATCATTCTGGTGCAGAGCGTTGAAGGTCCTGCGTGTCCAGAGGGAAGACATTGTAACAGCATGAAAAATGTATTACCTTTGACACCCAATGGGAGTTTAGAGGGCCTGCTTTCTGCCCAATTTATTTAATTATTTATTTATTTGTTTCATTTTTTATACCACCCATCTTCCAATATGGAACTCTGGGCGGTTTACAAGATTTAAAAATAAAATAGTACTAAGAGATACTAGACATTGTGCATACTAGGAAAAGAGTCTCCTTCTCCAAGATGTACTAATGGCCCCATTGTTGGTGGTTTGTTTTGTGTTTTTTTTTTTGAAAAGAGACTGTCAAATTTTCTTTTCTAACACCCAGTCCCCTTTTTGTTGACTGACATTCACGGATGAACTGTCGCCATTGGCTTTTGGGTGCACGGTGCAGAGTTCAACTCAACAATTTTGAAAACTCATTTGGTGCATTGCCTTGCAGCGTCAATTGTCCTGACAGACAGTTTAAAAATTCCTACACGTGTCGGTGGAAGGACCAAGGAGAAGACCCAAAGCAGAGCACCACCAAAGCACCCAGAACCCCTGAATCATGACCGATTTCACACCCTGTGCTGGCTTGTTGTGTACTGTCAAGTCAGAAATAACTTAGCATGAACGTGAGAAAGTTTCCATGGTAAGTGAGTTTAGAGGTTATTTCACAACCAAGTCAAGATTTGAACGTAGGTCTATTAATTGTAGTCAATCACTCTCCCTACCTGACCATGCTGGGTGTCTTTGAAGGATTCAACCTGACTGTTATTGGGACGAGAGACCACCAGAGAATGCCAGAGGTCTCAGTTGGTGATGCTGAGCAAAATGAACCAAAGCTCTGATTTAGAAAAAGGCAGCTTTCTCTGCTCCCTTGTGTCACTTGGGTGGGGAATGGAAAAGAAAGTGCAAAGCTAGTGTAACTGCTATGAAATATTACTTCAGCCCAAAGGGGCTGTGAGTAAGAGATCTGAATCAGAAAGAGCAAAAGATCTGAAGAGGCTGGAGGTGTTGTTCCCACATAGACCACTAAGATGCTTGCCCAATTGGTACAGGTTTAATTCCTATATGTTTGTGTTGGAGGAGTGACTCCACATAGTGAATTTAAGTTTACAGGATTGAATTGATATTTATTTCAGAGATTTGAAGACTTTGCGTGTGGACTCAAGAGAAAAGTGTACAACCATCTCTCAGATCTGTTTTGATTAAGATTCCTGCCATCAACCAGGAGTTAGACTAGATGGCCTTATAGGCACATAAGAAGAGCTATGCTGGATCAGGCCAAAGGCCTATCTAGTCCAGCTTCCTGTATCTCACAGTTGCCCCACCAAATATGTCCGGGAGCACATGAGACGAGATTTCTGTCTCCTTATACCACTCCCCTGCATCTGGTCCTTGAAGTACCCTGGTTTTAAACCTGGAGATTACACATCTCCATCATGGTTTGTAACCTGTGATGGACTTTCTTCCAGGAATCTGTCCAATCCTATCCCCCCTCAGGTGCCTTTTTTCCAGACTAAAGAGCCCCAAATGTTTTAGCCTTTCCTTATAAGGGAGGTGCCCCAGCCCAGTAATCATTTTAGTCGCTCTCTTCTGCACCGTTTCCAGTTCCACTATGTCTTTTTTGAGATACAGTGACCAGAATTGTACACAATACTCCAGGTGTGGCCTTATTTTGTACAATGACATTATAATGTTGCCTTTCATTCCCCTTTTTGATAATCCCTAGCATGGAATTGGCGTTCTTCACTGCTGCCACACATTGGGTAGACCCATTCATTGAGCTGTCCACCAGCACACCAAGATCTCTTTTCTGATCCATCATGAATAGCTCAGAGTCCATGATAGATAAAGTTTTGATTTTTTGTTCCAATATGCATTACTTTACATTTGGCTTCATTAAAATACATTTGCCATTTCACAGCTCATTCCCCCAGTTTGGAGAGATCCTTCTGGAGCTCTTCACAATCTTCTCTGGTTTTTACCACACGGAAAAGTTTTGTGTCATCGGCAAACTTGGCCACCTCACTGTTTATCCCTGTCTCCAGGTCATTTATGAACACATTGAAAAGCACCGGTCCCAGGACAGATCCCTGGGGCACACCGCTTTTCACCTCTCTCCATTGTGAAAATTTCCCATTGACACCTACTCTTTGTTTCCTGGGTCTCAACCAGTTCTCAGTCCATAAGAGGACCTGCCCTCGTATCCCTTGACTGTGCAGTTTTCTCAGGAGCCTTTGTTGAGGGACTGTGTCAAAAGCCTTCAGAAGACCAAGATAGACAATATCCACCAGTTCACTTTCCAATTCTGTGATTCTTCTCCATTAGGGATACCCAAACCTATTGAGGAAGATATCTTGGATTCTTGTCTGAATTTAAATTCAAAAGGGCACTTGAACTTTGTAATTTGACAAACCGCTTCTGCATTGATACTGTTGCTGAAGACTTGGGTGTACAAATTGAAGCATTTTGTTGTCATAATTGCAAGGTTCACCAACAGATCTCTAAGTAAGCAGACAGCCCCATATAACAAAACATTGTTAACACTAGCAAAAAATGCTTTTTTGGATTACAAACTTTATATTTGTTACTGCTGGAGACAGACTTCTGGGAGATGCTGTGTGGGAGAAACTGCGTTACTGCTAAGTACTTGTTTTATCTATCAAAGTTTGAAAAGCCTGTAATTGCTATTGAAACAGTGGGACAGCAGTATTTTTCCTTTCTTCTGTGGTTTCCTTTGAAGCCTTGAACCTGTTTAAGGATTGGAATATTTACTTGGCTTAGCTATATACTCCTCTGAGAAAGTACGGATAAGAACAAGATAAAAACAGGTTGTTTGGAGCTAACATAAGAACATAAGAAGAGCCATGCTGGTTCAGATGCCATCACCCCATCCTGTGGCAGGGAGTTCCACAGACTAACAACACGTTGGGTGAAAAAATATTTTTTGTCTGTTCTTACTCTCCCAGCCCTCAGTTTGAGTGGATGTCCCCTAGTTCTGGTATTTTGTGAGAGGGAGAAGAGCTTCCCTCTATCCACTTTACTCATGCCCTGCATTATTTTGTACATCTCAATCAATAAGCTTATTTTTGGCAGCTTATCTCCATAATGTCTACTGTGGGAGTGCTACTACTTCTCTTGAGACATGACTCCCCTAGGCACAGTTATAATTACAGTGGTACCTATATGTCTGTGAAGATTCTCAGTCATCCAGGTGAGTTTATCTGGAAGTTGAGTCATGGCTACTGGACTTCTTTTTTGAGAGATAGAAACGTTTCGCTGTTCATCCAAACAGCTTCATCGGTCTGAATACAGCTAGTGCAAGTACTCCATCTTATAGTCAGCTTTGGCCTCTTGTCACCCTGATGTGAATTAGGCTCATAAGATGAACAATGGCCTGAGTACCTCTACTTACAAGGGGCTCTACTAACGAGCAATTCAACTTAAGAGCAGAATTCAACTTGTAAAGCAGCAGAAAGTTTTAACGGCTGCTTTACAAATTTTAGATGCAGTCTGCACTACTTACAGTTTTTTATTTTTTTTTCAACTTTTTAATTTATGTTTTAGATACTTTACTTACAATACTGCTCCACTTATATGAGAATGCAAAGTAGAGGTATCACTGTATATAAAAAAGAACTTGGCCTAAGCTGTGGCATGAGTTCTGTTTTTTTCAAAATGTGGCAAACCTCAGATCTGACTTCATCCGAGAAGTGTTGACTGTACAGAATATGACCGTTTCACCAATTAACACCACAGGGATGTTAAGAAGTTAATGAACAAACCAACCGGAAAGGCTGTTAGTCATAGATTGGTCCTTGGAACGAGGATAATAGGCGCTTACAGTGCGAACAGGATGCCATGCACAGCAGGGGGTAACTTAAGAAGTAGTTCCAAACATACTTTAGAGGACAGTTATTAAAATGGAGATACCTGGAGTCATTATAAAGCCATTCACAGAAAGTGGTGTTGCAGTGTTCCACACCGTGAGAAATAAATAGAAATCAAGAAAAAGTCTTTGGTGCATAGCATAATATTCCTAACATGCATCCAAATTCTGTTAGTTGCCCACGGTGCCGCTTAGGAAATGGTTTCCCTTTAGCAGCATTAAACAACAACAACAAAAAAGGTTTAATTGAATAGAATTTGTAAGAGCCTAGCAACTGGCTGCTCAACAGAGGGCTCTTGTAGAAGCTGGGATGTTGGGAAAATTCTACGATCAGAAAGTAGACATGGCCACATAGGGTTGCCAAGTTTTGTATCAGCAGCTGTACCTGAGCCTTTCGGAGCTGCTTGATCGGTAGCTGTTGGCAAGTGTTTCAACTCCCTTCGGGCTCGTGAACATCACTTGTTGGTTCCTATGGGCCAAAACAGCTGTGAAAGGAAACTGAAGAGGAAATCATCATTTTGTGATGATATGGCAACCCCGAACGCTCTATGGCAACATGAAGAAAACGTTGATTCTCATTTGGCTTTTGGAAAAACTTCCTCCTTTTACATATGGGCTAATTTTCTCAATAATAATGTCTATAAGTGATGGGCTTTTAAGATTTTTTCTGGACCAGAAATAGTGTCCCAATCCGGCAGAACAATGGATTAGTCTGAGATCCAGAGCCAACCTTGGCACTCCTTACATGGCTGGTATATCCGAGAAGTTAAAAAAGATTTTTGGTAAACGCTATATGCCCATTCACTTCTAACCCACAAACAAACTAAAGCAGAGACTCGTCCACCCAAAAGACCAGACACCAGAACACAAGAGGAGCAATATAGTATATGCGGTCCACTGGAATGAGGAGTGTGCAGGACTCTACATTGGAGAAACAAAGCAGCCATTAAACAGGAGGATGGCCCAACACAGGAGGGGCAACAGCTCAAGACCAGAATCAGCGGTGTATCTTCATTTGGAAGGACTAAGGACAATCAGCCAACAACGAAGATGTAAACATCTTAGATGAAAAAGATAGGTACAATAGGACCCCCTTATCCACTGATTCAATTATCCATGGTGGGCAGAGGATAAATAAATAAAGAATTCAGTAGCTGCAAAGCAAGCTATTGTCACAAAGAGCAGCTATAAAGCAAGCTACTATTGCAAAACAGCAGCTGCAAAGCAAGTTACTATCACAAAACAACAGTTTTGGGGAACATTTTGGCATTCTCTCTTATCCATGGTTTTCATTATCCACGGGAAGGCTTGTAACCAATCCCGAGCGGATACTGGGGTCCTACTGTACAGTGGACCCTCATATAACAAGCAGTTTGTTTAACAGAAAATCCATTTAAAGGAAAAAAAATTCTGGAGATGGGGGAAATCGCTTAACAGAATCGCCTATGGGACAAATCCGTACAACAGAAAAACGGTCGCAATCAGGGATTACTCTGTTTTCAATGCATTCCTATGGGAAATTTGTACAAAGGAAAATTTGCTTAACAGAATTTCATTTGGAACTAATTAATTCCTCTATACAAGGTTCCACTGTAGTTTGAGAGAGGAGCCACGGAGGCCATTCATGTGTGTACAGAAAATCCCTCTCTCAACAGGGGTGGAGGAATTATGCATAATCAGGACCACTTCATGCCTCCACCAAAAGGGGGGGGCAATGCTTAATAACCATTGAGGGTTGCAGAGGTATATCTTTCACACATCCTGGCTGTTGTTCATTTAACAACCCTGTTCAAACCACGGTGAAATGAAACCAAGATGGATTATAAATCGGAGATCTCCTACCAACCTTCCTCAGTCTGAAGAAGCTACTTCGAAGATTAGTGAAACATTTTGATCTCACAATAAAAGGAGTCCAGTTGCCATTAGTCCTCAGCTTCCAGATAACTTCACCTACATGACTGATAATCTTCTTAGACTAGAAATACTATAAATTTTCCTTCTGGAAATTATACCTGCCTTACAGGGAACTTACAAAACCAATATGGCCCAGCTGGAAGAATGGCCTATATTAGAAGGCTCTGAGGTTGAATGAGGCCAGTCGTGGTGAACTTTTCACACTCCAGATGTTTTGGACCACAACTCCCAGAATTCCAATCCTGTACTGCCAATGACAAAGGACTGTGGGAGTTGTGGTCCAAAACATCTGGAGTGCTTAAGGTTTGCCACCAATGTTCTAGGCCTAGCTCCACCTGCATTTTATGATTACAAAGAAATCTCCCAGCTAGCACTGGGGCAGGAACAGGAGGTTTAGTTCAGCGTTCCAAGTTAGGCCTAGCTCTCAGGTGAACCACACTGAGGCATTTCTGAAGAGTATGCAAAAGTAGATAAATTCCTAGAATGGAGAGTTATGGCATTTCTGGTCCACAAAATCTGATCCCTAATGTTTTCTACTAAATACTATCAGGAAAAATATTTTTTAACTTTGAGTTTTTAACAGAAAATCCACTTAAAGGAAAAAAAAATCCGGAATTAGAGGGAAGTCGCTTAACAAAATTGCCTATGGGGCGAATCCATACAACAGAAAAACGGTCGCAATTAGGGATTCATCCATGTTCAATGCATTCCTATGGGAAATTTATACAAAGGAAAATTTGCTTAACATAATTTCATTGGGAACAAATTAAGTCCTTTATACAAGGTACCGCTGTATTTGAAGAGACTTCACTTGCTTTAACAGGGATTATGGGAATTTGTCACTATAGTTATGCTGCATATAGTATGGTTAACTGTCCACCGTTGCAAATTGGACTGATAGGCTGAATTTCTTGAGCCCAGCCTGGAGCACATGGATTTGTGCTGATAATGTACTAAGCCAGTCCTGTTCAGCCTAATGAATTGATCAGAATGTAGATACAATAGAAAAGCAGCTGGCAGGAGAAATTTCAATGCCTGTGCCTAGAATCAAAATGGTAAAACACCCTTTTATAAAACACACACACACACACACACACACACACACACACACACACACACACACACACACACACACACACACACACACACACACACACACACGTGTACAAAATCTATTGTCACACACTGTCAGGCCCACCTCTGGTGGCCCTGTGAGGGAGAGATCTCCATAATGTCCTGTCTTCAACAGCAACCTTAAGTCTTACAAACTTAATTCTGTGGCTTCTTTGGCTGGGTTGATCCATCTTATATTTGCTTTTCCTCTTTCCCTGCTGCCTTCCACCTTTCCCAGCATTACTGACTTTTCCAGAGAATCGTGGCTTCTGATGTGTTGAAAGTAAGACAGCTTCAGCTGTCCAAATAGTCCCTGTTAAAGCAAGTGTAGTCTCTTCAAATACAGGAATTAATTCGTTCCAAATACCTCCAAATAGTTCAGGCTTGATCTGATCTAGAACCCATTTGTGGGTCTTTCTTGAAGTCCAGGGTATCCACAAAGCTCTTCTCCTGCATCACTTTTTTGTACTGTTAGCTTTCATACACACACTTGCAGACTGAGCATACAATTGTGGGGTGGTGTTGTACTGTACTCCATTTATACATCCTTACACTTGACAATCTTTTCTAATTCCTTCATTGCTGTCCTTCTGAGTCTCAGTCTTCTTCTGATTTCTTGGCTGCAGTCTCCATTTGGATTGAGGGTTGAACCAGGGCTGGTTGTTTGTTGTTGTTGTTGTTGTTGTTGTTGTTGTTGTTGTTGTTGTTGTTGTTGTTGTTGTTGTATCATTACTATTGTGACTGAATCTTTGTGACCCCATGTCCATGGAGTTTTCTTGGCAGGAATACTGGAGTGGCTTGCCAGTTCCTACTCCAGGCGCCTACAGCACCTGGTATTCCTTGGAGGTCTCCCATCCAAGTACTAGCCAGGGTTGACCCTGCTTAGCTTCCGAGATTAGGCGAGATTATTTGCTCAGGGCAAAACTATTTAAATTTCTTCATAATTCACATTCAAGTCATGTAGTTCTTCAGCAGGCCTGTGTTCTGTCTTAGCATTCAACAGAGCTTCTCCGTTGATATATTTCCCCCTATCACTTTCTCTTTTGTGGTCATTTGACAGCCCTGTAGTCATTTGGCAAACCTATAAGTGGCTCACCTGGAAGAAAAGCCTGTATTAGAAAGCTCAGACTTGAACTAGACCTAACTCCACCACCTGCACTTCATGGTTACAATGAAGCTCCCAGCTAGTAAAATGCATCCGCCTCTCCATCCTTCCATCCATCCCCAGCTGCATGTGAGTGAAGAACAGAAGTATCTTGGATTGCAGTATATACTTGATGAACCTTCTGTCCCAATGAGAAAGAAGAGCTTCCTGGGAAGATCTTAAGACTAGGAAAGACCATAAGTGGCAAGAAGGTTCTTCTGGCATTCTGGACCTTGAAAGATGTTTTGAAGGACAGGGAAGCAACAGCTATCTACAGATTGTCCACGATGTTTTTTTCCCCTATAAGTAGCTACAAGGGAGAAAGGGTAGAGTTATTTAAAGATGTTCATGATTACGATTGTGGCCTGAAGGCTCCAGGAATTGTAGGCTTATCTGGAGATTTAGGATGGGGAGTTTGGAAGTTCACACCATTTCATATGCATGGCACCACCCCTACCTTCCCAGCTGGATCTGAGTATGGGTGTGCTGAATACCTCAGTAAATGGGGCATACTTATTGGGGTTGATGTATCCTGTAATTTTAGGAGATATTAACCCTCATATATCCTCTGGTCTATGATGCATCCTAAAGAGCAGAGACATCACTTTGTCAACTAAGGTCAGGATAGTCAAAGCTATGGTTTTTCCAGTAGTGATGTATGGAAGTGAAAGCTGGACTATAAAGAAGGCTGATTGCCGCAGAATTGATGCTTTTGAGCTGTGGTGCTGGAGGAGAGTCTTGAGAGTCCCCTGGATTGCAAGGAGATCAAACCTATCCATCCTGAAATAAATCAACCCGGAATGTTCACTGGAAGGACAGATTTTGAAGCTGAGGCTCCAGTACTTTGGCCACCTCATGAGGAGAGAGGACTCCTTGGAAAAGTCCCTGATGTTGGGAAAGATTGAAGGCAAAAGGAAAAGAGGACGGCAGAGAATGAGATCGTTGGATGGTGTCATTGATGCAACCAATATGGATTTGACCAAACTCCGGGAGGCAGTGGAAAATAGGAAGGCCTGGCGAGCTCTTGTCCATGGGGTCACGAAGAGTCGGACACAACTGAACGACTGAACAACGACAACAACTATGATGTTATCTGTGCATATTTAGAGATTTATTTTCTCTTTTTAAAACTCTGAATGGGAAAAAAGCTCAAATGGCCGTGTGTTGACAGTGCTGGACAAATAGTGTCCTGTCTGAGCGATCAATCCACTCAAAGCCCAGACACCAACCATCCTTCCACAACCGCACACATACCCTTAATTCAATTAAGTATGCATTTATTCATTTATTTAAATATTTTAATGACACATTTCTCTTTAACAGGACCCAAGGTGGCTTGCAGCAATTAAAAGGCAATGTTTAAAAGGAGAGATGGGCACAAATTTAAAAAAGAATTGCAAAATTTAGTCAAAAGGGCATTTGATAAAGGGCATTTTTCTAGGGTAGCACTTTGTATAACTTGGGTATCTGAAATCTAATCGTCACCAAACTTGGAGGGATTTTAGAGGGAAGTTGAGAGAACATTTCCTGCAATTTTGTGCTTGGGAGGGCATTTTATAGGATTTTAACATGATGAATCATTCGTAAATTTGTTATTTGGAATGCCATTCATTTCAATGGAGTTACCTTAACAAGCCGTCATGTGAAATCTCTAGGAAAAGCATATGCAGATTTGATCAGGTGCTAAGAAGAAGAAGAAGAAAACTGAAAGGGATAGGAGATGCCTGAATCCCTACCAAGATTTTGCACAGCACCATAAAGAAAATATGACACGGAGAAGGTTGCAAACATCGGAATCATTTCCAGATGAGTGTTTACAAGCTCCTTAGTGATTTGCACAGTCCTTTGGAGTTTCTTAAGGAGATTAGAATTATGAAGTCTATTAGCATTGAACCTGGTGTAGAAATTTCTGTCGCTGGAGCGTTCAGGGGAGATCTTGGTTATTACTGGGGTATGCAGCTGTCCCTCAACTTATCCTATGGCACCAGCAACTTACCCCACTGTATATTTTCTGCTTCCACTTTTGTCCCATTCAAATTATCATCTTTTCAGTATTATGAATGGAATAAAACAAATCTGTATTGCTCCACTCAGGGTTGAACATTTTCACTTGTTCTGCTTTTACTCTGGAATCTCACAAATGCCCCTGATACCATTGGTTTGGGCACATTTGATCACACATGCGTTGCATTTGGTTATTAAAATGAAACTCATTTCCCCCCAGAAGATAAACCAGATTCTGAAACCAAGACCAAAGAAGAATGCATGGGTGGACACCCCTCTGCCATGGCTTCATCCCTATAGATCACTGCCTGAGAGAGTTGATTTCAGCCATTTGAATTTAATCAATCCTATTTCATATTCCTTTCAATTAAGAAAGATTCAGTTGCAGCCCAATGATGAATGTATAATAAAATATGAATTCGGAAGCTTTCTTTCTTTCTTTCTTTCTTTCTTTCTTTCTTTCTTTCTTTCTTTCTTTCTTTCTTTCTTTCTTCCACTACCTGTCTCTTTCCAAAGAGAGATTTTTTTATTAATAAACGCTTTTGTTCTCCATCAATAATATATCAGAAGCAAATTAGAGTCTGAATTAATGGTGTGTGACTAAAGCTATAAAAATCACCTAGATTTTATTACACAGTAAAATGTCTTTAATTGTTGTAGTAGAATGATTTTATTACATAACACTATGTTTTGGCAAAAAATATCCTGCCTAGTTGTTGAGCAGGAAATCTTATCAGCGAGAACCAGGTTAGACATAAAGACAGACAGAAAAACATTATTGGGTCAATAATACAGTTTAAAAGGGACATAATATGTAATAGGTGAGGAACATGAAGGACAGCTAATTCTACAAATACAATTTCTCACCACAGTTCTTACCTTGTTCATTTTAACCTCACCCCTCATTCGACAATCTCTGGAATCCTGTTGTACAGTTGTGTAAACAGCAAAATGTACAGTAGTGAATTGCTGTAAATGAAGAATTCTCTGTTGGAAAACTCAGTATGCAACAGATAATATCGACTGAGATTTCATATCTTACAACAAACGAAACATTTCTATCTCTGAAGAAAAAAGAAGTCGAGTAGCTATGACTCAACTTCCAGATAAACTCACCTGGATGACTGAGAATCTTCACAGACATCTTACAACAAATTGCTTCTAAAGGTTACACTGTTTGCCTAACTATACAACAGGATTCCTGCCAATATGTGGCCCGCAGGTTGCATGTGACACCACAGTGTACAAACAAAGCAAAGTGTGCTGGCACTTATAGCACTCTCTGGATGGTTTACAATTTAATTGTGCAGGCTACATATTGCTTCCCCAGCAAGCTGGGTACTCAGTTTACTGACGTCAGAAGGATGGAAGGCTGAGTGAACCTCAACCGGCTACCGAAATTTGCCGGAACTGAAAACAGGTAGTGTGCACTCAGGGCCGGCGCTAGGGTTTTTCGCGCCCCAGGCGAGGGGCAGGGGGGGATCAGGCAGTGGTGGCAGGGGGGGTCAGGCAGGGGGGCAGTGGCGGGGGGTCGGGCGGCGGTGGCAGGGGGATCAGGCGGGGGGGCGGGGGTGGGTGGCGGTGGGGCAGCAGGCTGGGCAGTGCCCCCTGCCCATTTTGGCACCCTAGGCAACTGCGTAGTTCGCCTTAATGGACGTGCCGGCCCTGTGTGCACTGTTTTGGCTTTAGTACCCCAGTTTAACCATTGTGCCATGAGGCTCTTATAAGACCCCCCCCCCATGAAAATTTATTTGGGATTGCTCACTTTGTGTCCTCTGAGGTATGTCCGGGAAAGTTTGGGCATGGTTTGATGGCTCCCTGGACCCACCCATGACATTTTAAGCAAAAGTGCCCACCAGGTGGTTCAAAGGAATTGTTTTTTTCAGCAACGTTACCCATTTTTGTAGGAACATTCTTTTTTTTTAAAGGGATATGTGTAATATGTGTAGCCCTCCATGGTCCAGGCATGAGCAAGTTTGTCCTGTGGAAATTGTTCTCTCCCTTGTTCTGTTCCTTTCTCCCCAAAAATGAAAATATACCACTAGAATCAAAAATTGAGTCATGAGAACTGGACTTATTTCCGTATGAGATCGAAATGTTTCACTACTTATCCAAGCCACTTCTTCAGTCTGAAGGTTAGTGGGGGCCTTCCAATTTACAGTTCATCTTGGTTTCACACCACCCTAGTCTGGATAGGCTCATATGGACAGTGGTCTGGGGTGTGTGACAGTCACACCTATGCAACCCTGGTTATTAGCAGGAGCTATCCTGGTGGAGGTGTGAAGTTCTGATTTATCTGGGGATCAATGAGAGGGAAGCATGATAAGTGGCAGACAGATTGTACCTAATTCCCCCATTCCTGTTTAGAGAGTGATTTTCAATACACACATCATGACTCCCCTCTTGAACCACCTATCTTCTCTGTCTAATATGTGTACATCCTTGTCTTTGAATGAGTGTCCTTTGTCCTTCAAATGAAGTTACACTGCTGATTCCGATCCTGACCTGTTGCTTCTCCTGTGTTGGGCTATCCTCCTGTTTAGTGGCTGTTTAGTTTCTCCAGTGTAGAGGTCTGCCCGCTCCTCGCTGCCTTGTTTACTGAAGTATCAACCTCCAGATAACTTCACCTGGATGACTGAGAATCTTCACAGATGCCACAAGATAGACACGAAGGGCTATTTTAATATATAAAGCCCTAAACTGCTTAGGACCAAGATACCTGAAGGACTGCCTCCTTCCATATGAACCTACCCAGTAGGGATGGACACCAAATGAAAAATGACATGCCATTTTGTCGTTTTTGTTAGCTAACAAAATGGATGGGTGGGTCAGCACAGTGGACTTTGAGGGGTGGGGGCGCAGAGCGGTGATAGGTCTGTGCGCCCACAGGGTGGAGCAGCTGGGCGGGCGGGCCGCTGCCACCACCACCACTACCACCAACTCCGTGGACCTTGGGGTGTGGGGTGTGGACAGGTGGTGGGGAGTGCACGCGTGCAAGCACCCACACTTAATGGGGAGTTTGCGGGGACGTGCGGTGGGTGGGGGGAGCCCATGGGCTGTTCAAATTTGGACAGCCCTGTAGTAGAACATTCCAATCAAGGGTTTCATCCTACCAAGCTTTGTTAATGACAATGGTGTACTAGGACTTCAAGTTCTCCCTGTTTGTTACCCATGCTTTGAGCCTTTACACTGATACCCAAAGCATGGGGAACAAACAGGGAACCATTAAACAATGGTACCACTTTCCTCCTGATGTGGTGGGTGCCCCATTGCTGGCAGTTTTCAAGAAAAGATTGGACAGCCATCTGTCCAAGATGGTATGTGGTCTCCTGTGATGGACAGAGGGTTAAATTAGAAGACCTCCAAGGTCCCTTCCAACCTACAATGATTTTATGATATAACAGGTAGAGATGGGCATGAAATGAAATTTTTTTCATTCCGTTATTTGTTATTTGTTTTGTTACATAATGAAACGAATAACGAAAAATTGTGATGAAATTGGAACAAAACGAACAGAACCATGAAAATTAGGTTTGTTACGTTTCGTTTTTGTTAATGGCGACACGCAATGAAATGAGCTGTTTTTAAAATGTTAAAAAAACATCCTGAATATACATAAAAACCCAGTGATAATTATTTATTTTGCCTGATAATATCTACCGGGGGGTTGGAGTCCTTAAAATGTGCATTTATGTCTGTTTCTCAGATCGCTGTATTTTTTTCCTTTAAGGGGAGTTCAGGGACATTGACCCAAAATGGCTCCTAGATGCCTAATATTGATTTCTTGGGTATTAAAACGCCCTGGACATCCGTAAAAACGCAGTGATAATTATTTGAAATTATTACCTACCAGGGGGTTGTGGTCCTTAAAACATTTGTTTTTGTCTTTCTCTCATTGCAATGTATTTTTTCTTTTCCCTTTAAGGATGACACAAAATTGATTCCAGCCACAAGATGGGTGCAAGCCATGTGATGGGATCATTTAAATTCTTGGACAATTTCAACCAATAGCATGCCAAGGTTGTAGACTGGGTAGGTGTGGCAGCCACAGAGGGCATAAAAAGCTCTGGCAGCTTCCATCCTCCTTGCAGTCTGCGGTGGGAGTTAGGGTAGAATTGCTGTCTCTGTGACTCGTTACTTTAGGCCAGACAGGCAGGTGTGTGTCTCTGTGTTCCTGCTGGCTGCAGCCTGGGTCTTAGGGGAGAGAAAGAAGAGATTTCTCTTGCAGCCTCCCTGTGTGTGTGCATACCTCTCGGTGAGTACCCTCCCCTGCTCCACAGTGCAGTCACTCTGCGGCTGCCTTATGCCCTGGGCAATGCCCGCCGCTGCCTTTGCAGTCTCCCTGCGTACCTAGTCTATGCTGTGTCTCTGCCAGCATCATTTTTAGTGTTTTCCCTCTGGTCTGGGGTGTTGGGGGATGTTCGCACGCGGAAATGCTTTAAGTCATGCAAAAAGCGGGTAAAAATGAAAAACAAAAAACGAAAAAAACAAAATGAATTTTTTTTCAAAAAATTCACGAAAAATGAAAACGAACCAAAATTGACCTGCAATGAAAAACGAAAAACTGAAATGTCATTTTTTCAATTCATGCCCATCTCTAATAGGTTAGTGATTAACCACAGTTTCTGAGATTTCCCTGAGAGGGTGCAGTTATGTGTTTCACCACTCGAGGCAGTGGTCAGCGGTCAGAGTATGTGCTATTTGATCAGCCAGTGGAAGCAATACTTACTGAATAAACAGTTAGCCAGAGACAGAGTTTTCTTAAAACTAAACAGCTATATTACAAACTATACAAAAAATCACAGCATCACAGAACTTATACATAACAGCATAATAGCATTCAGTACATATGAGATAATATATGACAGAGAAACAAAGTGGGTGCCTTACTCACAGAAGGCCCAATGAACAATGATTTACAGAACATTTTTATACATGTGTCTGTCAAATCATAAATGACATTACCTCATGGCTATTGCAACCCCTTGCATCAGCCAAAATTCATTATGCTAATTCTTAACATCTGCACTCCATTAGAAAAAACTATACATTGAGTCACTGTGACTTTGCACTCTTACAGACTCCATCTTTAAACCAATTAAATACATACAGTAACCCCCTGCCGATCGCAGGGGTTAGGGACCCACTCCACCCGTGATGCATGAAAATCCGCGATATGCGGAAGCAGGTGGGGGGCTGGGGCGGGGGGGGGGGGAGATCGCGCGCGCCGCTTGCTCCAACCTCCCGGGTGGTCAGGGCGGCAGCGCGTGATCGGACAAAGGCACTTCCCGCCGCATAGCCCAGCGCTGGGGCTCCGCGGCTGGAAGCGCCTTTGCAATCGCACACCGCTTGCCCGGACCTCGGGAGGTTGGGGCACGCGGCACGCGATCAGACAAAGGCGCTTCCCACCGCAGAGCCCAGTGCTGGGGCTCCGCAGCCGGAAGCACCTTTGCAATCGCACACCGCTTGCCCGGACCTCCTAGGAGGCGCAGGTGGGCGGTGTGCGATCCCCCCTCCCTCAAGCCCTTTCCTGGTACCGTGGTACCCGCGATATAGCGGGACCGCGGGACCGGAACCGCGAAAGGGCGGGGGACCACTGTATCAGTTATATAGAGAACATCCTGTCTAACAGATATATTCACTAACTAATATCTGACAACTAGGTTGGATCCATTCTAGTTGTGTTTACACTGGGGGTGCGGTCTCAAGTCATTGTAGTCCACTGTTGGCATTTGATAAAAATGGTCCGCTGGATATGAAAATAATAATGAATTGATTGCACATGGAAAAACTAGGGTTTGGAATTTTGTTTGTGATGCTTTAAAAATGCAGTGCTTCTGCACATGTCAAGGCTGCATCAGATTCGCCACACAATAGAGTGATAGATTGAAGTAGGATGAGGTTGGACAAGGCAATTGACTCAGGCTGACTTTTGTTGAAACCCATTCAATTTTTTTTGGCCGGGGGATGCTGGTGCTGAAATTTAAAGCCATCCCACCCGCACCTCAAATCTGCAAATCTAATTTTGGGCAGATATCAAATAGCTGTGAAAAACTTCTATCCCTCTCCCCAACTTTGCAGAATGGGCTGCAGAAACTCTTTCAGCATTGGTGGGGGCATTTTAAAAATTCTTAGAAATTAAGATTGAGGAAGGGAATTAAATTTGCAAAATAGGGGCCTTTTTACACGACCCCTAAGATCCACTGGTCCCTTAAATTCGGACCAGAGATCTTGAGGGTTCATTGCTGTTCCTCCGTCCCCACCCGCTCCGCACTTCTTTGTTCTGTCTGCGTGAGGGGAGGGAGGGGAAAAAGCCTTAGACAGGGACAAAAGAATAAAGCCTTACCTCCGGTGCCGGTGGAAGTTGCTCCGACCTCCGTTTACTTCCTGGTTCCTCTTTAAGGGGCGGAGGCAAAAGAAAAACAACAGAAAGAAGCGAGGAGAGCTCAGGCACTCTCCACATCAAATATTTTTCACCATCAAAGAGCAGGTACAAGAAAAGTGCGCTGGGTCGCGCTTAGGTGGGCAGGGTTGCACTTAATTGTCTGCAAACTCCGGAGCTGGTGGGGAAACATTTTTAAGGGCCGGAGCTTGCAGCCATTTGCGGCGGAGCTTAGGGGTCGTGTATAAATGCCCTAAGACCTCTATCATAAAGACCAAAATTTCCTGTTTGTTTGTTTGTTTGTTTGTTTGTTTGTTTGTTTGTTTGTTTGTTTGTTTGTTTGTTTGTTTGTTTGTACTCCTAATTTTGGAGGGTCTTGCAGCTGAATCAAGTGCTTATTATGCCCCAAGATTTCCAGGGCCAAATTGTTGCAATTGTTACACCACAGCCAAAGCCTGAGAATTGCCAGTCCTCGATCCTGAGCCATGGTGATACTGACATTTTTGTGAATTTATATGAGTTTATACACAGTAAATTAAGTGTCAGTACATAGAAAAAGCAACCACACATATTATGAATAATATCCTCCCTTGATGCATGGTAGCAGAGAAGAGCATAATTTCAGTCCTAGTAAGCTTTGGGAACATTAATTTGTTGAAGAACAAGCTAACAGCAACTGAACATTTGATTTGATATGGATTTGGTTGGTGCTTGAAAAAGTTCTTATAATAGTTTCATAACAGGCAACTGGCAGGAAACAGCGCTAACTAGAGATGAGCATGTTTTCCCCCCCTTAAAGCTGCTGATTTATTGTGATTCATGATTTCTCAAGGTCAAAGGATCGCACAAATGAATTTATGATCCCCCCCAATGAATCAATGAAGCGATTTGTAAATTCATTTTTGACTTTAAACCTAGAGATGGGCACAAAATGAAAAGTGAAACACTGTTTTATCATTTCGTTATGTAACAAAATGAAACAAAATGCCGTTTTTTCCCCCTCTAGAAATGAAATGATTCGTCTTAGAGGAATGTAAGTTCTTCTCTGTAAGCCCCTGAAATATGGAAAGGTTTTGGGGTCAGGGGACTGAGTTATTAAGCTCCAAAAGGGGTGCCCCTAGGAAAAAAAATCTTTCTAACTGAATCTGGAAACAGCAATACCCCCACCCACACCCACCCCACGGGTGAGCAATTAGCACTGTGGCTTGGCTTCTGAATCCGAAATCAAGTAGAAGGATTTTTTCCTAGGGGTACCCATTTTGGAGCTTAATAACTCAGCCACTGATCCCCAAACCTTTCCAAATTTCAGGGGCTTACAGGAAAGAGTCCAAAGCAGGTAGCCTGTGATTTTCATGCCAAAACATACCTGTGATCCATATTTTCAAGTATGTAAAAAATATGGATCACAGGCATGTTTCGGCACGGAAATCAGGGGCTAGCTGCTTTGGACTCTTTCCTGTAAGCCCCTCAAATTTGGAAAGGTTTGGGGATCAGGGGCTGAGTTATTAAGCTCCAAAGGGGGCATCCCTAGGCAAAAAACCTTCTAATTGATTTCAGATTCGGAAGCCAAGCCACACGGCATTAATCGCTTGCCCATTGGGGGGGATATTGCTGTTTCCAGATTCAATTAGAAAGATTCCCCCCCCCCGGGGCACCCCCTTTGGAGTTTAATAACTCAGCCCCCTTACCCATCCCCAAACCTTTCCAAATTTCAGGGGCTTACAGGAAAGTGTCCAAAGCAGCTCCCCAAATATTTTGGTGCCTCTAAGACCCAGGGAGCACTTCATTTCATTTCATTACAAAACTACTTTAAAATTTGTTTGTAATGAAACAAAGCAAAACAACTTAAGAAACAAAACAAAACAAAACAACTCTTTTTCGGTTTTGTGCCCATCTCTAAAATAAAACCCTATAAAATGGCCTCCAAGGAACCCAGAGAGACCAAATTTGCAGAAAGGCTTCCTATGAGACTCCTCGAGAATCTCTCCAGGTTTGGGAAAGATTGGGTTACACACTGACAATGTGGATCCCCCTTAGGAAAGTGTCCATTAGCAGCAGGCTTGGGGAAACCCAATCTTTACCAGATATGGAAGGGTTGTAGAAGAGAGTCAGAGGAAGCGTCTCTGCAAGTATGGTGTTTCTAGGTATCTGGGAGGAGAAACCTTCCTGGGATCCCTTTTTGTGGATGCATAACTATGGGCCTTTTTACACAACCCCTAAACTCCGGCACAAATGGCTCCCAGCTCCGGAGCTTAAAATTGTTTACCCACCAGCTCCGGAGTTTACTGAAAATTAAGTGCGACCACGCCCACCTAAGTGCGTCCCAGCGCACTTTTCTTGTACCTGCTCTCCAAGGGTGAAAAATCTTGATGCGGATGTGCTGGGCTCTCCTCGCTTCTTTTTGTTGTTGTTTTTTGCCTCCCGCCCCTTTAAGAGAAGGAACCAGGAAGTGACGAGGCTCCCGGCAGCTTCCACCGGCACCGGGAGGTAAGCCTTTATTCTTTTGTCCCTTTTTTTCTCCCTCCCCTCACGCAGCCAGCAGCCAGGAAGTGCAGAGGGGTGGGGATGCACGAAGAGCGACAAACCCCTAAGATCTCTGGTCCGAATTTAAGTGACCAGCGGATCTTAGGGGTTGTGTAAAAGCGCCCTTGGACATCAGAAACCCAGTCTTTACCAAACCTGGAGGTTTTGTAGAGAACAGTCAGGGGAAGCTTTCCTGATATTTTGGTAGTTCTAGAAGACTTGGGGGACATTTTATGGCCCAATAAATCAATTAATCATCATATGCTAAGAATTCATCAGTTCTGATTTGTTGGAAGTATCAATTTGTATGAGTATTAATTGGTGAATTAGACATTTTCGATAAATTTTGCTGTTCGTTTTTTAAATTCATGCCCATCTCTTGTCCTACCTGAATACCAATATTTTCAACAGAGAAGCCACATACATTAGGATGGCAGTATCTAGAGGGGATCATTTATAAGTCCGCCTCCTGCTGCAGATTCTGAAAAAACGTGGCTATGCAAACTGAATCTATAGCAGTGGTGCCGAACCTTCGGCACGCCAGATGTTTTGGACCACAATTCCCACAGTTGTTATTGGCTGTCTTTGGCTTGGAATTCTGGGAGTTGTGGTCCAAAACATCTGGAGTAGACATGGGCACGACTAGGCAAAATTGTCATTTCTGTTTTCGGTTCTCATTATCGTTACGTAACGGGTAACGGTAACGAGAATTACTCCACTCCAGCTCGAACCCGACCCGAAAAAGAAAAATTGGGTTTGATTTTTCATTGTCGTTCGTGGCATCGCGGCGATCGCGCGATGCCAAGCAGCACAGAAAAAAAGTTTTTTTAAAAAAAACCCGATTCCCAGCCGAAAATATGCCTGCCTGAGTGAGGGCACCTACCAGAGAGGTGTGGTTTCTGGGGGGGTCCCCGGCCTTCCCCCCTCTACTGTCCTGGGCTGCTGGTACCAGGCTGGGGGGCATCCTCATCATCTCCATTTGCCATGTGGTGGTGGGGATCCAAAATGGCGACCGCAATATTTATTTTAAAATCATTGTCCAAAACCCCACCAAAGCACCACAGAAACATTTGAAAATTAGGTATTTTAAATGCCTGATTTTTTATAGTAGCAGCAGTGGGTTTTTCTTGCAATAAGACGTCTCCATTGATTTTATTTTATTTTATTTTTATTTTTATTTTTTTACACCTGCTCAATGATGCAATTTTTTTGACCCATTCCACCAATCACACGGTCAGGTTTTGACTGAGACTTCTCGATGTGCCAGAGGGCATAAAAAACCCACTAACCCTAACCCTAACCCTAACCCTAACCCTAACCCTAACTCTAACCTGTACGCCAGTACACTGTCCTTCTTAGTGGGTCAGAGGCACCCAGAGGTGCAGCCCACTAACCCACCCTAACCTTAACCGTAACCCTACGCCTAGCCCTTACCCTAACCCCAACCCTAACCCAGATCCGTACGCAAGTACACTTTCCTTCTTAGTGGGTCCCAGGCACCCAGAGAGGTGGCTCCCAAAGCCCACTATCCCTATCCCATTCCCTAACCTGTATGTCAGTACGCTAGTATGCTTCCCTTAGTGAGTTAGAGGCACCCAGAGAGAGAGGTGTCTCTGCCACTTACCCCCCACCCTAACATAATATAATGTATGGTACGCGGCAGTTTCGCATTACGCTTCCCTTCCCTTCTTCTTAGTGGGTCAGACGTCAGAGGCACCCAGAGAGGTGCCTCCCAGAGCCCACTTACCCCAATCCCAACCCCAACCCCAACCCAAACGACAAATGACAAACGACAAACGGAAACGACAAATTTTTGAAAATTATCACGAGAAACGGAAATGACCCGAAACGGACCCGCCCCGACAAACGACAACTCGAAACGTCATTTTTTCTGGTTGTGCCCATCTCTAATCTGGAGTGTTGAAGGTCCGCCACCACTGATAAATAGCATAGTTTCTGCTTCCATCTAGTGGCCAGTGCTGGTAATACACATTGAAAGCTTGTATTTCTGGGTCTTTTATATATTATTTTCAGGCAGCAGATAAATGAAACTAGAGGTATTGATCCCGCAAATATGGCTGCCTTATTGTATTAGCTGTCACTTTTTCTTATATCTGACAGTTAACCCATCTAAGCACCTATTGTCTGACACTGGACAGAATCTGATTGGTTACACACATTCTCTTATGCAAATAATAGTTTCATTCATTCTTATATACACTAATATATGCTGAGTTGCACAACATTTACTTATTATGACATGTAAATCACAGATGACTGCAATGCAGTGAAGTGTCAAGGTCACTAGTTTGGACCCCATAGAAAGCTGGAAAGTTATGATTTTTCATGACAATTTCCAGAATTGACTACTAGCCCAGAAGAGCAGAAAAAGTGAAGAACATTTTTCAAATTTTGCTTTTGACATCATACTTTTTGTGTTTCACGTCTTTGGGATGCTGAAGAGACTGGCTCTTTTAATACACATTTCCTTTTTTTTAGTGTAATCTAAGAGGTTTATTTTAGTGAGCTATGACTATTTATTTGAAATTGCAACCACTGTACAGGAGGGATGGGCTTGGAAATTGAGAATAAATAAACATCTCTTAATGGTCTCAGAGGTGCAATCAGAGTCATACAAAAGGCAGACTAAACAATGTGGAAGCCAATTTGCAACGCTTGATTATGAAACATGATTACTAATGTTTGCATAATGACGAGTCACTCTCGACACACAGCAGGATGAACACATTTGTTTTGCCTCGGCAACGGCAAATGCCACAATTGTTTACAGATGGAAGGAGGGAAGCTTTTGCCTTCTTGCTACACCCATATTCTCACATGGTGGTCATCTGCTTTTTGGTTAACCTGCAATGAAGAAGCGTTAGCCCTCCAAAGGCATTCAAACTGCAAATCTCATCTGGCTTCACCAGCACAGTCAAAAGTGAGGGATGATGGGAGATAACAGTTCAGCGTCATTGTGCTCCCCATGGGAGATCTCAGTGTGCCATTAAAATTGTGTTGGATGTTGCATTTCGTGGAGAGGGTTCTGTCAACCAATGGATTGTGCAGCTGGTTGCACAACCCATTGAGCAGACACCCCACTCAACACAGCACACTAAGAGCGCTCCCAGCCCAGTGTGCCACTGGGTGTAGACCAGCTAAAGAGAGCAACTGCTTGTGCAGTATTAGTGGCACATGTGAAAATACTAACAAGATACTGGGCTAAAATTACTGTGTGAGCTGTTTAGGTATATAGTTCACTGTATGTATTAGAAAACAGCTTCATGCGAAATTATACCCACCAGCAACATTTATGGTCAGCACAGGGGCTTATGGGAAGATCAGACAAATAAGTGTCAAAATACTTGCTCCCACACTACTTTGTTCTCAATAAGTGCTCAAAGACAGAATCAAGTCTCCTCCTAAGCACCATCTCAGGAAGCATGTCAATTTGATGTATTCTTGAAGGCCTTCGTAACCAGGATCTGATAGTTGTCATGAGTTTTTTTGGGCTGTTTGGCCATGATCTGGGAAGTTTTCCTTCCTGATGTTTTGCTAGACTCTGTGGCTGTCATCTTCAGAGGGCAAGGAGCTCAGGGAACAAGGAGTTCTCTCTGCGCTCCTTGCCCTCTGAAGATGCCAGCCACAGAGTCTGGCAAAACGTCAGGAAGAAAAACTTCCCAGAACATGGCCAAACAGCCTATTAAAAACTTGGTTATTTAAGCAGGTATTCCCCCAAATATAATTGCAACTCAGTGTTCACCCATTAAATCTTGATTTTAACTGATTAGGCTGCCAATAATAATATATTGTTTTATGTCACTTTAATATTATTTTTATTTTTATTTTTATTTTTATAGTGTTACTATTTATGGTTTTATTGTATAAATTGTTTGAATGTATTAATTATTGTAAACCACTCAGAGTGACCTCGCTGCCAGATGGGCGGTATAAAAATCCAACCAACCAACCAACCAACCAACCAACCAACAAACAAACAAACAAACAAACAAACAAACAAAAACTTTCAAAACATGGCCAAACAGCCCGAAAAACTCATAAATATCATGTCAATTTGCCTTAATCTCAGCTGGAAATGAAGCCGCAGGAGGAAAGAATGAAAGAACTGAGCAAAGGGGAAATATAATAGCACTTTTAAAACGCCTTCCGAATATTTGAAAGTCTGTCTTACAGAGGAGAGGAAGGAGCTGTTCTTGATCACACCCGAACACATGACATGCACCAATGGGCTCACATTATAGGAAGCCCAATTTCGGTTGAATAGCAAGAAAAATTTCCTGTTAGAAGAGTACAACAATGGAACCAATGACCTCAAGAGGTGGTGCTCCAGCATTGGAGGAATTTAAGAGAAATTGGTCCAACCACCTGGCAAATATCCTTTGATTTGTATTCCTGCAGTGAGCAGGGGGTTGGACTCACTGGACCTATATGCCTCTTCCAACTTTACAATTATGTGATTCTTTATGGGTCGCTTCATGACAGATGTAGCTTGTGCTTATTAAGATGGCCTCCACAGATACTTCTAGAGCCTCTGGTCTTCTCTGGATGGCATGGCTTTCACCATTGATGGTAGCATTGTCCCTGGGATGTCCTTGCAATTGTAACCTGGAGTTACACCTAACTTTTTAATATACATTTGAATTTAAGGGGATTTTGATAGTGGTTGTGAGTCTTTTGGGCTGTTTGGCCGTGTTCTGGAAGTTTTTCTTCCTGACGTTTTGCCAGATTCTGTGGATGGCATCTTCAGAGGGGAAGGAGCTCAGGGAACTAGGAGTTTCTCTCTGTGCTTTGGGTAAGTCACTTGGACGTTTACTTCATGTCCGTTTTGTCTCTGTAAGTGTTGTGGTTCCAACCAGTATAAAAAAAATCTTACTTCACGTCCATCATGCAACAGCTGAAATTTGTCTCAACCACGCACCCGGAGTGGGATCAGTGCCAGGTACAATATTGTACCTGGCACTGGGTTGGAGTATTCTCTTGTCACAGTTTGTTCCCAGTTCCTGTTCCGAGACAAGGACCATGTGGTAACCACTGTCACGCAACAACCAGTGTCCACCTAGTGGTCAGCAGCTGAAGTGGCATTCCACATTAGTTTCCCTACAGGAAACACCATGCAGTGCAAATGTTTATTAAAGAAAGTACTGAAAATTCTGTAGCATTGACATGTAAATCCTGGAAGACAAGTAAATCAAATTATCAAAAAAAGTTTTATTTATGATATTTTTAAAAAGGGTTAAGAAAGCAAGTCAAATACAGAATTTGTCACGGAACAAGGCCGTGAAGTAACAGTTTTCACAAGACAAGTTATCATGACTATGAGAAAATGGAAACAGGGACTAAACAGGGACAAAACCACATGATCGCAACCAACGCTGTCACGGTACAAAACTCATTGTGGAACACGGAAGGATGTGAAGTAACTGCTTTAGAGTAAGTGAGACTGGGGTTCTTAAAGTTGTGGGGAAAAGGAAACTTGTCCTATGCAGGACAATAAGTGTTAGTCATTGTATTATGATGGAGGGATTAAGACGTTTCAATGTAATCCGGGGTCGATTACAACAATCCTAATATGTAGTTGAAGGGTGTTGTTAGTTGTTCTATTTTGTGAACTGATCACATTTGCTTGTGGCTGGATGGGAATCACTGAGCGTTGACGTTTTGCACTCTGTAGTTTTTAGTACTGGAAGCCAGGCTTTGTTGATTTTTAGACTTTTTTCTTTTTTGTTGAAACTGTGCTTATGTTTGTGGATTTCAATGGCTTCCCTGTGTAGTCTGACATACTGATTGGTAGTGTTGTCCAGTACCTCTGTGTTCTGGAAGAGGATTTCATATTCAGTTTGTTTCAGGGTGTGTTCAGCTACTGCTGATTTTTCTGGTTGTTTTAGTCTGCACTTTCTTTCATGTTCTTTGATTCTGATCTGAATGCTGTGCTTTGTAGTCCCAATATATACCTGGCCACAACTAGAAGGTATCTGGTAAACTCCTGCAGTGGCAAGTGGGTTCCTTTTGTCCCTTGCTGACAATAACGTCTGTTGTATTTTTGTGGTGGGTCTAAATAATGTTTGTAGGTTGTGTTTTTTCAACACTTTGTCCATGCTATCTGTACTCCTTTTATGTATGGCAGAAATTCTTTGTTGGAGGCTGTTTTTCTTCTTCAGTTTGGTGTTGTTGTTGTTGTTTTGTTTGTTTGATGGCTCTTTTGATTTTGTTCTTGGAATAGCCATTTGCCTGTAGGGCATTCAGTTCATTGTTGAGGAATTCAGCTTCACAGTTTTGGTTCGCACAGTCAACAAATACCTTGATTATTCCTGTTTTTTGTTGTGGGTGGTGGGTGGAATTTTTACATAGGTATTGACCAGTGTGGGTGGGTTTTCTGTAGACCTTGTGTCCTAATTGGTGGTCCAGTTTGTGTATGACCATGGCATCTAAGAATGGAGATTTTGTTTTTCTTTAATGTCCCTCTATTTCCCACACATATCAGTGCCACTGTCCTTCAGGGCAGCAAACAGCTCCTCCTCACTTCAAAGGATGGGACCCTGATGTTGTGGTGGTCAGATATTTGTTGGTCCTAATGGATTAGTCCTGTCTACCCCTCCAGATATCTTGGAAACAGGTATCGGGGAGACCATCCCGTCATGCTCCCTTGGTGGTCATCCCCTTCATAGTCCGTTTCAGTTCATATACCACTTCTCCACATAACATGCTCCAAGTGGCTTGAGATACAAGCACAGCCAAACAAGAAAGCTCTTGTCTCTGTAAGATGGCATCATGACACCGTATGTGTAACAACAACCCAAGCATTTCCATTCATGATGTCATTAGAACAACATCTACAAAATCTACAAAGCAGGCAGCATCAGCTGTTGTTCGTTTAATGACTCACATGCTTCATGTCGATTTTCAGATAGGTTTTAAATGGCGCACACCAGGTATGGCTCGTCTGTTTTCTCACTGCTATTGTTTCCTGATCCAAAATGGCTTCTCATCCTCTTAATAGCTCCCACTGCAGCTGCAAAACGCCTCTGCTCCTGAAGCAGACATTAGCCCAGGATTTCCTGTCCATTATATCATCTCATTTGGGCTTCATGCGCACGCCAATTTATCTGTCAGTTCCTGAGGCAAGAAAATTGGAGGAACCAAACGTGGAATTCATCTGAACGAAAGAGAAAGAGCTTCAAAAAGATTCTCACAAACCTTGAAGGGGTTTTATGGTTAAATTGGGGACAGGTTGAAACAGTAGAAATATAAATGCAAGATGCTGTCTGAAAACTTTAGTCTCTGTGTACTCCAAGGTGTTCATTCTCTCTGGTGGAATAGTGAAAGAACCAGTCTGAGCAGGACCTCCAGCTCAGGATTAGGAATCAAGAATTGCATGGGAGTCTTGTAAATTCCTGCATTCTTTTTCTGTTTCTGAAATCCTAGGACTGAAAATTAGAGATGGGCACGACCAGGAAAAATTACGTTTCGAGTTGTCGTGTCTCGGAGCCGGCCCGTTTCGGCTCGTTTCCGGTTTTTGCGAAATTTTCCAAAAATTTCTCATTTCGTTTGTCGGTTTTTCGTCTGTCTTTAGTACTGGTTTTGGGGGGCGGGCTCCTGGAGGCACCTCTCTGGGGTGGGTGCCTCCTCTGGCCCGCTACAAAATGGCATGCATAGCCAATTGGATATGCATACTATTAAGTTGCAGTTGCAGCAGGCAGAGGCACCTCTCTTTCGGGTGCCTCTGTGACTCACTGCCTGCAGTGCACTTGGGCTGGGGAACGAAGTGAGAGAGGACCCCTACGGGCGCCCGCTGTGACTCACTAAGAAGGGAAGTGTACTTGCTGTATAGTGCAATGCGAGTACACAGATCTGGCTTGGGGTTAGGGGTTAGCGCAAGGGCTAGGCTTAGGGTTATGGGTAAGGTTAGGGTGAGTTACTGGGGTGCACCTCTGGGTGCCTCTCTGACCCACTAAGAAGGACAGTGTACTGGCATATGGGTTACAGTTAGGGTTCGGGTTCGGGTTCGGGCTAGGGTTAGTGGCTTTTTATGCCTGACTGGCACATCCCAGAAGTCTCGGTCAAAACCTGGCCAAGTGGCCATGCAATTGGTGGAATGGCTCCAAAAATTTGCATGGTCCACTCCCATGGCCAGCCCATCATTGCGCAGGTGTAAAAATAAAAATAAAAATAAAATAAAATAAAATCAATGGAGACGTTTTGTTGCAAGAAAAATCCACTGCTGCTACTGAAAAAATTCAGGCAGTTTTAAAATAGCTATTTTCGCATGTTTCTGTGGTGCTTTGGTGTGTTTTTGGACCACGCAATTTCAAAATAAATATTGCGGTCGCCCCATTTTGGATCCCCCGCCCGCACCGCATGGCATGGCGAGTTGGCGAGACGACGAGGATGCGCAGCCCAGGAGAGGAGAGGGGGGGAGGCCGGGGACCCCCCCCAGAAACCACCCTTCTGGTAGGTGCCCTCACTGAGGCAGGCATATTTTCGCCTGCTTTTTTGGCCGGGAATCGGGTTTTTTTTAAAACTTTTTTTCTCTGCCGCGCCGCTTGGCGAGTTGGTGACTCATAAGAACATAACATAAGAAGAGCCATGCTGGATCAGGCCAAAGGCCCATCTAGTCCAGCTTCCTGTATCTCACAGCGGCTCCACCAGATGCATTTGGGAGCGCATGAGACTAGATATCTGTCTCCTGATACCACTCCCCTGCATCTGGCCCTTGAAGTACCTCGGTTTTAAGCCTGGAGATTACACATCTCCATCATGGTTTGTAACCTGTGATGGACTTTTCCTCCAGGAATCTGTCCAATCCCCTTTTGAAGGCATCCAGGCCAGATGCCATCACCACATCCTGTGGTAGGGAGTTCCATAGACTTACAATGCGCTGGGTGAAAAAATATTTTCTTTTGTCAGTTCTTGCTCTCCCAGCCCTCAATTTGAGTGGATGTGTCCTAGTTCTGGCATTTTGGGAGAGAGAGAAGAGCTTCCCTCTATCCACTTTACTCATACCCTGCATTATTTTGTATGTCTCAATCATATCCCCCCTCAAGCGCCTTTTTTCCAGACTAAAGAGGCCCAAATGTTTTAGCCTTTCCTCATAAGGGAGGTGCCCCAGCCCAGTAATCATTTTAGTCGCTCTCTTCTGCACCTTTTCCCGTTCCACTATGTCTCTCTTGATGAGGATGCGCACTTTGTGCAGCCCAGGAGAGGAGCCCCCCCCCCCAGAAACCACCCGTCTGGTAGTGCCCTCAGGCAGGCATATTTTCGCCTGCTTTTTTGGCCGGGAATCGGGTTTTTTTTTTTAAACTTTTTTTCTCTGCCGCGCCGCTTGGCGATTTGGCGACTCGACGAGGATGCGCACTTTGCGCAGCCCAGGAGAGGAGGGGGGAGGCCGGGGGAAACCCCCCCCCCAGAAACCACCCCTCTGGTAGGTGCCCTCAGGCAGGCATATTTTCGCCTGCTTTTTTGGCCGGGAATTGGGTTTTTTTTATTTTTAAAACTTTTTTCCTGTGCCGCTTGGCATCGCGCGATCGCTGCGATGCCAGGAACGACAACAACAAATCAGACCCAATTTTTCTTTAGTCGGTTCGAGTTTGAGTTCTGGCGGAGTAATTATCGTTACCGTTTCTGTTATGTAACAGAAACGAGAAACGGAAACAGAAACGAGAATTTCGCCAAGTCGTGCCCATGTCTACTGAAAATCTGAACGTCACCTTCCCTGTCATCTGGCGCTGACAAACTGTGCATGGAACAGTCTGTTTTGCATGGGGTCATCCCTGTGTACTGGCGCTGGCAAACTGTGCATGGAACAGTCTGTTCTGCACAGGGCTCTCTTTTCTCCCCACATGTTCAAGGAATGGTGACTGAGTATTTCAGTATCAGAAAATCTCGACTGCTTTCAACTGCAGTGCAAAAATAGGCCCCTTCCAACTTCATTATTATTCTCTGGCCATGGAACCCTTCCAGGCATATCCAAACTTTGGCTCCCTCCAGATGTTATGGACCACAACTCCCACAGTCCTTTGCCACTGGAAATAGAGGCTTGGAATTCTGGGAGGTATCCTCTTTTTTCCCTAGTAGGTTTGTGGTCTCAAGGGTGGGGACTCCAGGGACATTCCAGAAAAGGCAATGCTTCTTGGTGGACAAATGGCCACATGCCACCATTTTCCCCATGTAGCAGATTTCTATGTCTGTGCCTACTGTGGGACTGATTGGGAAATTGGATTCATGGTTCGTCTTGTGGACAAGTGGATGAGGGGATACCTGTGTGGAGGTGTGTGGAGGAGGGGAGCTGCACAATTGACCGAAAACTCACAAGAAAAACAACCAGTTTTTGGCACTTTGCTTGGAAATTCACATAACTGTCTCTACACATTTTCCGTGTATGTGTCCCCATTCTTTTGCTGGCTTAATAGTTCAGTGGTTTAGGTTGGGATTTCAATTCCCAAGCATGCCTGCTGTGATAAGAGTCAACCTATGTGGCCTTGGGTAAGCTGCACAGCCTCAAGGCATCTAAGGCATATCCCCACTCACGTTTCGCCAACACACCAAAATAAGGGAACAGGAAACCACTTCTCTATCTGGAAAAGCCTGACTTGTCAGCACAAATGACTGTATTACTATTATCCTGACTTTTCTTAATACAGTGGACCCTTGTATAACAAACGGTTTGCATAACATAAAATCTGTACAACGTAAAAAATTCCAGAGATAGGGGAAATTTGCTTAACAGAATCATCTATGGGGCGAATCTGTACAACATAAAAATGGTCACGATTAGGGATTACTCTGTTTTCAATGCATTCCTATGGGCAATTTGTATAAAGGAAAATTTGCTTAACAGTATTTCATTTGGAATGAATTAATTCCTTTACACAAGGTACCACTGCATTTATATTTATTTATTTTTGTACAAAATATGTTTGCATCTATTTCTCAATTTAACGAGTTTATGGGCATTTAAATTTTTTTAAAAAAATGTAACACATGATTTTGTGTTTATAAAATATGCCAAAAGTCTGATGGATGCGTATATTTCAGAACAAGGAGTGCTGTGTCTCTCAACAGTCTGAGGCACTGTGAAATGGATACATTGGGTGAGCATCTGAATGACTGTACTTCTCACTTATGCCTTTCTTTCAAGTTCCTTTATAGGGCTTCCTTTCCTTATTTCCAAATATGTTGGGACTAGTGCAAAAATAAAGGGGAGGGAAGTGTTTATTTCCTGTTGTTTGGAAACATTCTAACTATCAGGACTAAATCCTTCCTCTTCCTCCTACCGCTTTTTCATTACCTATGCAAAGCTATGAAAATCTGCAGTGTACTTTTCATTGCTACAGTGAACTCTTCTATTTCCAAGAAGGATCTATTCACAAAGTCTCCTGATTTTGAGTATATTTACTTTTGTCCCTAGATCCCCAATATTTGCCATGAAAATGGCGTGTTGGCAGAACGTGAGTGGGGAGCAAAGCCGCGGCAGCTCGTTTGCATTGTGAATTATTCATTCGCAGAGGTCTGTTTGCAGTGTTAATCAGAATGGAGTGCCACACCAAAGAGAGAATATTCCTCCTGGATATTTCCCTTCTGCTCCTTTGTCTCTCTTTCTTTTCCCTTTGATCAAAATACAGCAGGAGAGCTCCGGGGGTTTATTATACAGTGGTCCCTCTACTTAAGAGTGGCTCAACTTAAGAGCAATTCGACTTAAGAGCAGAAAACAGTTGGTGTCTGAACTGCTGCCTTACACATTTTAGACATGGTCTGCTCTACTTAAACCCCCCCCCCCCCCCGATTTATTTATATTTTTGGATTTTGATTTTTTTTAGACAGGGCTCCTCTACTGCTTCTTGGGAGGAAAGCAATGGAAAACCTAGTTAGCATCCTAAAGAGCAGAGACATCACTCTGCCGACAAGGTCAGGATAGTCAAAGCTATGGTTTTTCCAGGAGTGATGTATGGAAGTGAGAGCTGGACTGAAAGCAATGAATTTAATTTATGGGGTTCATCGCTGGCATGCTGTCGGCTTCACAGAATGCAATAAGCCGTCTGAGTCTTTTTTTTTTTGTAGACAGAAAAGAGATTTATTGGTTCAACCAAGGGTACTTCCACACTCTTTGCTGGTGCGAAGTCCGTTTTAAAAACGAAAGTAGATATATTTTATACGGTTTTTCCAGCACTCTTTGCCCTCCGCCTATCCAAATTTACGTCATATACATCTGTTACATGATTCAGCCACTAATTGACATCTTTGGTCATTTATTTTGTATTCCTGACACCAATTAAATGTTTTAATTGCTATGGTGTTGGAACTGCCTGACTCGGCTAGAAGTTTTCAGGGAGGATCACCTCCTTTGACAATGACGTATGCCAAGAACTCTCTCAACAAAGATAAGGGTTTCTTGGTTAACGTATATGCAATTAGCTGTGTAGAGCTTCAAGGCTACGAAAATAATTAGATTGCTGGCTCAGCCAATTTTTGTAACAGAAGTTCCCCTAAGTGGCCGGAAACATTTGACCAAAGTTTTAGGTCATAGATACAATTGCTTATTAATATTTCTATTTCTAAATATATATATATATTTGTGTGGCTTACATTCTTTGGGATACACTGTTTTGAATACATGAGGCTTGCCAATGCCTGGGGGTTACTAAAATAGCTATATATGAGGGATCTATACCCTTCAGGACTATAAAGAAGGCTGATCGCCGCAGAATCGATGCTTTTTTGCTGTGGTGCTGGAGGAGAGTCTTGAGAGTCCCCTGGACTGCAAGGAGATCAAACCTATCCATCGTGAAAGAAATCAACCCCGAATGTTCACTGGAAGGACAGATTTTGAAGTTGAGTCTCCAGTACTTTGGCCACCTCATGAGGAGAGAGGACTCCTTGGAAAAGTCCCTGATGTTGGGAAAGATTGAAGGCAAAAGGAAAAGAGGGCAGCAGAGAATGAGATGGTTGGACAGTGTGATCAATGCAACCAATATGGATTTGACAAAACTCCGGGAGGCAGTGGAAGATAGGAAGACCTGGCGAGCTCTGGTCCATGGGGTCACGAAGAGTCGGACACGACTGAACGACTGAACAACAACAACCTCTACTTAAGAGTTGTTCTACTTAAGAGCATGCATTCGGAATGGATTAAATTTGTAAGTAGAGGCACCACTGTATTTGGAAACTTAAACTACTGGACACAATCAACTGTGCATGGTGGACACATCGGTGCAACATAGTATAATATAATGTTTGGGTGCTGTCCCATCAATTCTGACTTGTGGTGACCTTTTCCAGGGTCTTCTAGAAAGAGAATGTACAGAAGCCACTTACGTTTGCCTTCTTCTTTGGGGTGTCCTGGGGCTGTGCACCTTGCCCAAGGCCACACAGGCTGACTTTTCTCATGGGAGGCCCAGCAGGGAATTGAACTCCCAACGTCCAGCTCTAGAGCCAGATTCCTAAGCCGCTGAGCTATCCAGTTGCTATGCTGACATATTGTGATGTACAAAAAAAGAGGCCAACACAATTTTATCTTTTAGCCAAGAAAAGGTACAAAAAAAAGCATGACCTGTTTATGGCATGACAGAACGGCTCCTGCTGCAAAAAATACTGCCCATAACACCCGATCATCTCAGGCAGGGCATCTGTGGGTGCCATCGCTGAAGGAGGCCCGTAAATCTTTGGCAAGAAACTGGGCATTCTCAGTGGTAGCTCCTCGCCTCTGGAATCAACTTCCCCCTGAGATTTGTTTGGCATCTTCCCTCCCAGGCTATTTAAAAAGGCTTCCCCTGGGTATTAATATATGCTATGATGGATTTGCTGTTTATGCACTTTAGTTTTGTTTTGTTTTTATGCCATCTTGCTCCTGTTTGATGCTTAGATAGATATTGTTTTATTTCTTATTATGTTTTTATTATTGGATTGTTTATTTATTGTGTGTCTTGATTGATACTTGTGCAACTTTGTAAACTGCCCAGAGTAGCCGTGCAGCTAGATGGAGCGGTATATCAATTTAATAAATAAATAATAACCAGCATCCAGAAAAGAATCACCTAACACAGCTTTTACTAGCATGCACTTTTCCAACTTGAGATGAGAATAAATATGCCCCGTGGACTACCATCTGTCAGATCAGCTTTGACCTGGATTCTTGCGTTGGTCAGGAGGTTAGATTCAATAGCCATATAGGCTTCATCCAACTCAGTTATGGTTTTGCACTAGGCTCGTATTTATTATACAGTGGTACCTCAACTTATGAATTTAATCTGTTCTGAATGCATGCTCTTAAGTCGAACTACTGTTTCAAAAAAAATGAAAAAAATATTTGTAATCGAGCAGACCGTATCGAAAATTTGTAAGGCGGCAGCTAAAATGCCAACAGTTTTCCGCTCTTAAGTCGAACTGCTCTTAAGTCAAGCTGCTCATAAGTCGGGGTACCACTGTATTTCTAAGGATCTTGACTCTCCTCCGGCATTTGCAATGGGTACAGAATGCAGCAGCCAGGCTGGTGGCGGGTGTGCATCGTTATGACCACATCACCCCAGTTCTGGCTTGCTTGCATTGGTTGCCCGTTGCTTCCTGGATCAGATTCAAGGTCTTGGTTTTAGTTTATAAAACCCTCCAAGGCTTGGGCCCAGACTACCTGTCAGAGTGGATTGTCCAGCGATCAACCTCGGCCCGCCCAGTCCGGCAGTCATGAGCGCACTCACTTCGAGTTGCCACCCCTCGAGAGGCCCGGAAGACATCCACACGTAACCGGGCCTTCTCGGTGGCAGCCCCTTCTCTCTGGAACACCCTCCCAAGTGAAGTGCGCTCTGCAGAGTCCCTGCTGGCCTTCCGAAAAGCGTTAAAAACTCTGGTTTTTCGGGAGGCCTTTGGTGTTCTGTAGTCCCCCCCCCCGCCATCCCTACTTTGCACCCACCGAGTAGTTCGTTGTTGCGTCTGCATGCATAACTAGGGTGCCAAGTTGTTTTAACTATTAGAATAGTTATGCTCATTGTTTTATTGTGCTGTTTTAATTTTTATTGTGTATTGTTGCTCCGTCAATTGTTGTAAGCCGCCCAGAGTTCCTTCAGGAAGATGGGTGGGGTATAAATATAATAAATAAATAAATAAATAAATAAATAAATAAATAAATAAATAGATCAGTGAGTTAAGTAAGTATCTGGCTGTGAGGTCAGAAGCTAGGAGCTCAATCCCCATCCTAGGAGCCCTGATTCTCTGATACCATAGCTACAATAGTGTCTGGACAGAAGCACCATCCTCAAGACATTTCCACTGGTGCATTAGATCCATTTTTCTAAAAAAGGAACCACATGACAAATTGTGTAGTCAACTTGCACAGTTCTTTTTGTCAGAAAGGAACAAAGTGGGCCCATTTTTGACAGTGTGATCATACAGTATGCCTCGATGGACAGGAGGTTGTGAGATGGTGGTTCTGAGCTCAAAAATTGTCTAAGTGCAAAGAGACAAGAAGTTCTCAAAAATGAGGCTAAGTCAGAAAGTCAGGACTTCAGCACTGGTTTATTCAGCAAAAAGCATACAGGAATCAAAGAGAGACTCTACGCGTAAAGGGTCTTTCTCATTAAGTGAGAGAAGACCCCGATTTCACCAAAATCCAGGGTTCTTATACAATCTCAGACCCTTGTCCACACCTTCAGTTGACCAGCCACACCTTCAGACACTGCCCATTATTCACATCCCCCACCTAAGAACAGTAAGGTACATAAGCTCGTGCAACTTCCGCATTTTCTGCCAGTCTTAGCTTCCAACCCCCTTTCTTAACAGGTGTTTCCGCTGCTGGGCACTGCCAGCTGTAAACAGGAAGCCACTGTGGTTTTGCTACACATCTTTGTGCTCTTAATATACTCTTTAACTCTTTAATATACTCTTTAACATCACACAGTGATTGCATTACACTTTAAACACACAATGATCTCTTATCTATACTACTTATTGATTACATATTTATTGACTAACCCTTCCACAGCTGACAAGGTCAGCCAACATGTTATTTCCACGCTGCAATTCATCCACTTAATTAAAAGATTTTTACCCTTAAAAAGGACATCAGGCAGCTTACACCATTAAAAGACAATATTTAAAGCTTAATGCTGTAAGTTTACAAATAGTAAAAAAAGGATCAAACAAACACCACTCAAAGGCCATGGTCACATCTGGGTTTTGATCCTGATCCTCTGAAGGTCCGTCTTTTCCTCTTCATCCCGTCATGTGATTTAATATGTGGGACAGGAGTTCCCACGTCCAAAGCTGTTTTTTTTAAAAGTGCAGTTCAGCCCCCCTTGGCCAGCAGGTGGCACTAGCATTTAAAAAAATGGACCACTTGGCTGGAGAAAATTAATGCTTAGAGGACCAGATCAAACTTCCTGTTGCTCCAATGTGCAGGGAAATGTGCAGGAAGGGATGATGGCGGGCGGCAAGCAGCCACGCGGCGCTTCTGCACCTCAGCGTCCCAGCGTTAAAGTTTTTGCTGCTTTGCCGACAGGTTTATTCTTCTTTTAATGCTTTTTTAAGGCTTTGGGCATGCCAGGGCACCCTGGGGAAGGAGGCTTTTGCGACCAGACTCTTTTGTAAGGGTTATGAGCCCCTTACCGGGTTTCATGCGGATCCATGCAGAGCTGCTTGTCTCGAACTTCACGCCGCAAGCGGAGCCAGCTCGTTGAGCCAGTTGTGGAGCTCCGTGCGAAGCCTGCTCACTATCAGTTACCCACCGGAACATCTGCTGGACTCTGCCGAGCCCGTCGAGCTTGCTTCCCTGGACAGTACAATGGGGACACCAGCTTTATTTTACGTCTCGCCATTTACCTTCTCTTGGCGCTTGGCTCTCATTTTGTCCCCTCCTCGAACGTTCCTGCCGCACCCGCCCCCCTTGTTCTCCTTCGTGGGTGGCCCGGGTTGAGCGACCGGTCCGTCCGCAACAGTCTTGAAGCCTTGCGGAATGAGGAGGTGGTCGCCGTCACGGGTCTTCCTGCGGATGGGGATGGAGGGGCGAGCCGCCTCGCAGCTGCAGGGACTGCTCGTGGTCCTTTAACATCGTCGGCCAGCGATCTCTCCAAGCGGCGGGTGTGGGTATGTATCCCACTCCATCCCAGCTCCCCGTTCCATCTGCTGGGGTGTTTCGCATACCCTCTCGGGCGGTGGGTCGACCGCCGGGGTTCGTTCTACCGCTGGCCCCCTGCCATCCCGGGCACTCGGGTGGCTTATCGGTCACCGGAGATGGGCTTTCACCATCTCGGCCCCCCTGCTGCTTGTGGTGGAGCCTTGGAGGGTGTATGTCGGGCGGCAGACCGGCCGCCGGTAAGGGCGTTCCTTTTCTTTTTCGCCACTTTGTTTCCTGGAGACTCGGGTGGCACTCCGGCCACCGGTGCTTAGTGGGTCTGGCACTACAGGGACAGGCTGCCCTCTGCTCATCGGGCCAGGGACTAGTTGCCGATCTGTACCGAGGGCACGGCTGTGGGACGTACTTTATGGTGGAGAGTGGTGTCAAATGAGAAGGACTCATGGAGGACTTTTACGGCATGGGTTGGTGGTTTTCCTTTGGGAGCAGTGACCGGGTGGCATTGGACAACATGGCTACCGACGGAACGTCGTGCTTCCCACCCCCCATCTCTCCCTCTTGTTGCAGACAGGTGACGGCTATTCCAGCTTTGCCGAGCCAATTACTCACGTCCTTGCTGATAATAGCTTATCATCCAGCCTCTGTCTCTGGCTCCCTCCCCCCCCTTTCTCCCCAGGTGCATTCAATCTCTTTCTGGCGGACTGCCCTTCATTTATTTTATCTCGCTTGTTTTATTTATCTACTATTGCCTGTTGATTTGTTGTCTGTTTGCTGGCGGATTGCTGCCAGTCACAGAAATTGTATGTGCTGTATCTTGTTGTAGTGCTTTGTTCTAATTGCAGTAGTATTGTTCTTGTTTATCTTATCACTAGTACTATTGTATAGTGTTGTTGCCGTTTAGGGTTGTTAGTTTTGTACTGCACTATTGCTGTTATTTTTAGTCTGCAGTAGTAGGGTTATTTTTTTTCTTCTTCTCTCCTTTTCCTCTCTTCCTCTCCTTCGCCATGATTGCAGGGGCTCACATTCCGACGGTGATGGGCCGTGGGCGGTACGCTTGTAGCCGTAGGGTTTGTCAGACAAGAAGAACTCGGGTCAGACAGCTTGTGTCTGTCCCTTGTTCTGACCCCTCGGCTCTCTGTCACGTGCCCGGGAGTCATCCCACCAGCGCCCCCAACCTTGCCTGTATCCTGATGAATGCCAGGTCGGTACACAATAAGATCCCGATCATCCATGACACTATTGTGGATGAGAAGCCCGACCTGGCATTCATCACTGAGACCTGGGTGGGCCCGGAGGGGGGGGCTTCTCTCTCCCTTCTGTGTCCGCCTGGGTACCTGGTAGAGGGAGTGGGAAGGTTGGGGGGACAAAGGGGGGGAGGGGCTGCAATCGTGTACAGGGACACTTTTCGTGTTAGCAGGGCCTCGACATTGGTTAGCCAGGGGTTAGAAGTCCTTCACCTGCTGGTGGGACAGCGGGATAGATTTGGCATTGTGCTGGGCTACCGTGCTCCCCGCAACCCTGCACAATCCCTCCCAGAGCTCACGGAGTTCATCGCCGCTGCTCAGTTGAGGTCCCCGCGCCTACTGGTTGTGGGTGACTTCAACGTGCATGCGGAAGGTGGTCTCTCCGGTGCAGCTCTGGAATTCATGGAATCCATGGCTTCCATGGGTCTATCCCAGCATGTTTTATGCCCCACCCACAGGTCTGGGCACACCCTGGATCTGGTTTTTACCTCCATGTCGGGGGACTCGTGTCTGGAGGTGGGGGGCATTGCCTCCCTTCCTGTGTCATGGACAGACCACCACCTGCTCTCATTTTCCCTGGCGATCCCGGCCCCTCCCCGCGGGGACCACCGGCCCTCTATTCTGGCCCGCCCTCGAAGGCTCATGGACCCTCAGCGGTTCAGTGAGCTCTTCGGGGGGCTACCTGGTGGTATGACTGGTGATCTGGCTGAGGATGTGGCTAATCTTTGGCATGAAACAGCTGTCCACACCATAGACCAGATCGCCCCCAAGCGCCTCCTCCGTTGCCGAGCTCGGTCTTCCCCATGGTTCACGGGGGAGCTTAGGGCAATGAAGCAGGAGAGGAGGAGGTTAGAGCGCAGCTGGAGGAGAACCCGGACGGCGTTGAGTAAGGCTGCTGTTGATGCCCAGTCTAGTCGCTATACCAACGCGATCAGGGAGGCCAGAACATCTTTCACCTCCCTGAGAATTGCTGAGGCCTCGAACCGCCAGGCGGAGCTTTTCCGGGTGGTTCGGGACCTCAGCAATCCTAGTCTGGCCAGGCCTCCTCCTACTGAGTTCAGTAGTGAGCAATTTGCAGCCTTTTTTCGAACTAAAATAGAGGCCATCCGTGCCGGCTTTGACTCCGGTTGCAGTGGTCCTGCCCCGCCATCCCCAGTTGCTGGTCCGCCTTCGTCGCCTCGGTTGGATGCGCTTGGGCCTGTTTCTGCTGTCGAGGTCTCCAGAGCTATGGCGCATTGCCGGCCTGCCTCCACCCCTTTCGACCCTTGCCCTGCCTGGCTAATTAGAGCTGCCAGAGGGACTATGGCCGAATGGGCTTCTGCCATCGCCACCGCCTCCTTCAGCGAGGGGGTTTTTCCCTCCCGTCTGAAGGAGACGGTGGTAAAGCCCATTCTGAAAAAGCCTGGCCTGGCGATGGACGATTTAACAAATTATCGCCCAATCGCCAATGTCCCGTTTATGGGCAAGGTGATCGAGAGGGTGGCGGCGGTCCGGCTGCAGTCATACCTGGAGGATCGGCAGTGCCTCGATCCATGCCAGTCCGGGTTCAGGCCTCGCCGGGGCACCGAAACAGCTTTGGTCGCCCTGCAAGATGACCTTCTCCGGGCGGCCGACAGGGGTTGTTCCACCCTGTTGGTCCTCCTGGATCTGTCAGCGGCCTTTGATACCGTCGACCACGGTATCCTGCTGGACCGGCTCTCTGAGGTTGGAATCGGAGGCACTGCTCGCAGTTGGCTCCGTTCCTTCCTGGAGGGCCGTCCACAGTACGTGCAGCATGGAGGGGAGTTATCGGCCCCTTGGATTCTCCCTTGTGGGGTTCCACAGGGGTCGTCTCTGTCCCCCATGCTGTTTAACATCTACGTAAGGCCGTTGGCGGGGGTCATCAGGAGTTTTGGAGTCTGCTGTCATCAGTACGCTGATGACACGCAGCTCTATCTCTCCTTTAACACCTCTGCTGTGGAAGCTGTGGAAGTTCTCGACGGGTGCCTGGAGGCCGTACTGGCTTGGACCGGGGCGAACAGGCTTAAGCTCAACCCCGAGAAGACGGAGGTTATGTTCTTCGGGAGCTCGCCGTCGGGGTACGGTGGCCCACTCCCCTGTCTGGGGGGAGTTTCCCTGCAGCTCGCGGAGAGGGCACGGAATCTGGGTGTGCTCCTGGACCCGGCGCTCGCCATGGAGTCTCAGGTGGCGTCGGTGACCAGGTCCGCCTATTACCATCTCCGTCGGATCGCCCAGATCCGCCCATACCTCGACGCGAACTCTCTGAGAACAGTGGTCCAAGCTCTGGTGATCTCGAGGCTGGACTACTGTAACGCTCTCTACATGGGGCTGCCCTTGACTCTTCTCCGGCGTCTGCAGCGGGTACAGAACGCAGCGGCCAGGCTGGTGGCTGGTGTGCGTCGTTATGACCACATCACCCCAGTCCTGGCCCGCCTGCACTGGTTGCCCGTTGCAGCCCGGATTAGATTCAAGGTCTTGGTTTTAGTTTATAAAACCCTCCATGGCTTGGGACCGGACTACCTGGCAGAGCGTATCGCTCAGCGATCAACCTCGGCCCGTCCCGTTCGGCAGGCGAGCGCACTTGCTTCGGGTCGCCACCCCTCGTGAAGCCCGAAGGACGAGTACTCGGACTCGGGCTTTCTCGGTGGCGGCCCCTAGCCTCTGGAACTCCTTCCCCAGTGAAGTGTGCTCTGCAGAGTCCCTGCTGGCCTTCCGGAAGGCGTTAAAGACCTATCTTTTCCGGGAGGCCTTTGGCGATTCTTAACTGAGTTTTTTTTTTCTCCTTTCCCCTCTACCATCGCAAACTATTTTGCCTCCCATTGTTTAGTTATTGAGGTGCTATAAGGTTTTAACTTTGTCTAGTGTTATAAGTATTTGTCTCTATCTGTGCATTTTTTTTTTTTGTAATTTGTGTGGCTATTGAAGCCTTGAAGCATTGTAAGCCGCTTAGAGTACACAATGTAGATAAGCGGGATATAAATACAACAAATAAATAATAAATAAATAATAAATAAATTAAAAAAAAAACAGCCGATCGGCCCCAGGAACAGTCGGTCGGTGCTATGACAAAAGAAAGAAAAAGAAACCCGGATCATCTGCGTGGTCCCACGGCGTCTGCCTCCTTAAAAGCTGGATTTTCAAAGCAAGGCAAAAAATTCCCTACCTCTTGGATAAGTCTTAGAAACCTCGCTTAATGGAGCATTGCCAGGTTTTTTTTTTCAGAAAGCATTTTTAGACACAGTTTATCTAGTAATTTAAACTGCTTTTAAAGGGACGTGGGACCGGGGCCAAAGAGGCAGTAAACAAAAGTGGCACCAAAATACACATTCAAAGTAGTAAGGCACAACAATCTGTTAAAACACCCTACTCAGGCAATCAGCCATTGAAGGAAAGTTTGCCAGAAGAGAAAAAACATTGCCTGCTTGCAGAAGGGCAGTGAAAATGCCTCCTATAAGAGGGTGGGTGTATCAAAGTCTGGGAGCAGCAACAGAGAGTGCCCTCTCTTCTATCTCCACCAAGGATACCTGTAACAGTGGTGGAACTTCTCTTAAACACCCAAGCAGGCTGAAAGAGATTAATCACACTCTCCCACATCCTTCCCATCATTAACCAAGCAGTGTGAGGAAATGGATTCTAACCATATCAAGAGGGCCACAGGTAAGCATAGAAAAATCTATCAGATTGACTTTCCTCTGCGTTTCAACTACTATTAGTCTTAAGGTTTTCCTGTTAATTTCTCTATTCAGTGTTGCAAATTTTGACAGATTCTTCAGAATAAGCAGTTCAATCACCTTTGAACTGCAGAGCTCCAAGGGGCACCATGGATCACTGAGTCCGGACCCTTTCAAGAAGACCAAGTGGGGGAATTGAACACCCAACATCTGGCTCCTCAGCCAGATAAGTAAAACACTCACCTAAACAACAGTTCCATAATAAGTCTTAGACGGTTACTTCACGTCCACTCTCGTCCTGGGAAGAAGTTTGTTGCGTCTTGATGTTGGTCACAGTCATGTGGTCTTCTTGCGGTTCTGTCCCTGTTCCCGTGTATGCACGGGCGTGATTGATGATACTGGCATGACTGTTTCCGCACATCCTCGTTCCATGATGAGATGTGAAATTCCATGCCTTTGTTCTCCTTTTTTTTCTGGCCCTACCTTCCATTTTTCAATGTTTCAATTCTCTGAAGCCTTGCCTTCAATGCGTTATGGAGCTAAGTTTCAGGCATTTGTCTTTTATTCTCTCTGCACTGCATTGCAGACTCCATAGGGCAGTGTTTTTCAACCACTGTTCTGCGGCACACTAGTGTGCCGCGAGATGTTGCCTGGTGTGCCGTGGGAAAAATTGAAAAATTCTAAAGAAATTCAAACCAGGGCCGGTGGGCGGTCCACTGCTGGGAGGCGCTATAAATAGCGTCCAAGGGCAAGCTTGGCTCCTCCCCCCTGAGGCCCGCGGCGCTGGCGTCACTTCCTCTCCGGCCGGACCTGGCCCCGCTCATTCTCTTAGTGCCCTGTGCCTGCTGCCGCCGCCGCGACTCGCTCGCTTCCCTCTCCCCCCTCCTTTTTTTACCCTGGACCACCACCACCCCTTTCCTGGGAGCTACCAATGGACTGAGCCGCCCGACAGCCCGCCCGCCAACACGAGCCGGCCCGGGAGCCCCAGCCCAGAACAAACCACCAGGTGAGGGGAAGGGGAGGAGGGGCGCCCGGCTGCCCCACGAGTACCGCGGCAGGGCTGCGAGGAGGAGGGGATGGAGGAGGCCTCCGCCGGGCCTGGGCTGAGGAGGCGGGCAGGCGGCGGGGGCTACTGGCACGGCTGGACGGACGGACGGACGGCCTTTAGGGCCCGGGAGGGGAAGAGCCATCTCTGAGGGGCCCCACGATGGGTTCCTTGAAGTCTTGCCCCTTTCTTTCTGTCTTGGGTCGCCCTCTTCTCTCTCTCTGTCTTTTCTTTCTTTTTTTCCCCACCTCTCTCTTTCCATTCGTACCCTTTCCCCTCTTCATAGAAACGTGCTCATTTCTAGCCTGCATATGTGTATGTCTAGCAGCCTGCCTACTGTAATTAAAACTGTAAACCGCCCAGAGACTCCTTGAAGTGGTATGGGGCAGTATACAAGCAGAACACTTTCTGCCTTCTTTCCTTCCTGCCTTCCTTCATCCTCCTCCCCTCCTGTCGCTGGACTTGCTGAAGGCATCTGCCTTGGCCACAGTGTGGAGAGCAAGATGGGTTTTTGGGTCTTATTTGTGTTCCTGGAGAGTCAGTGCCCCTTCTCAGGTCTCCACTGGACACAGAAGCCCATGCAGGGCAAAATGTCTTTAAAAACAACAACACAGGTAAGTGGGAACTGGGTGCTAGAGAGCGGGCTGCCTCAATCTGTGGCCCCTCTGTCCTGCTTCTCCCTACACCAGCAATGGCGAACCTTTTAGAGACTGATATAGGCACAGAGTTAAATTTTTTAACATTTTCTAATGGTGGTGTGCCTCGTGATTTTTTTCATGAAACAAGTGTGCCTTTGCCCCAAAAAGGTTGAAAAACACTGCCATAGGGAATGTACTGCCGAATGGCCCTTCACACTCCTGCCACTAGATGGAGAATGGCATGTTGAGTGATGAGCCTTATCTCACAGGCACTCGTATCAGAATGAGAAGCGAGATGAGGAGATTCCCGAGGCCAGAGAGGGGAATCTCTCATCCCGCTTAGATTGCAGTTCAGGGGGTGTGGTCGGGATGAACTCCCCTCATCCCATAATGGACGTGCGGTTAGATTTCTTCATACCGGTCCCCAGCGGGACCGCGAACAGCGATGAGATGGACGTGAAGTATCAGCCTTAGACTCTGTGGATCATCAAGTGCAGCTAAGGAGGCACAGTGGGGAACCAAACTCCCAACCTTCAGTTCCACAGCCAGATACTTACATCACTGAGCCATCAACTCTGGCCAGATTATGCAGGTCAAGCTACAGTATATCCCAAACAGAGAGGGTGATGTTCGACCTTCTTGCTACGGAAGCAGACAAGGTTAAGAGCCTATCCAGAATAAAAAGGTGGCGACCCTAACATTCCAGTACTAAATGGTTAAATAAATGGGAAGTCAAACTCAGACTTTTAGGATGCAGATCTCCAAACTATTTGTGAAAATAATCTAAAACAATAATTTGCTTCTGGCCACGGCTTTCCCATTTTAGCATATGGAGCAATAAGGAATTATTCTCATCATCGTTTTCCTGAAGTTCACCTTTGAAGCTGAAAATACCCTACAAAATACCTCCCATTATCAGCTCTTTAAAAAAATGACTCCTCAGAGAATGGTTTTTGTGGTTTTTAAAAAATATTCACAGCTATTTTTTGATTTTTTTTCTTTTTCTTTTTGTCCCAGAAGTCATAAAATATCCTGTCTTCTTTCTTAATTAATGATCATGCATTGGCGGCAGTACAGATGTCTTCACATATGGTTCATTACCCTGAAGACAAGAACCATGTAAGAGTTAAAAGGTTTATTTCATGGGGTTCTTTTTGAAGCCATGAAAGATGGAGCCATTAAATATGGTTTTGAACTATGTCTGAGCTTAAACCACTCATCACTTTTTGGAAGGCAATGCCCCCAAATGACACCTCTCTTTCTGTGGCAATGTTTAACTTCTTTGTGGTCCCTTTTGAGATTCTGACATGAGATGGTTCAGATTAGAGATGGGCACGAACCAGCAGTATGGTGGTTCATGCTAGTTTGTTCTTCAACCAAACAAGTGTTTGGCACTTCCCAGTCCCGCCCTTCAATGGTGGACGCCCACTCAGAGGCAATGCCCAAAGGAAGCAAGCCAGGGAAGTCGTGGCACTGCCTGAGTAGGTACCCACCATTGAAGGTTCGTCTGCAGCATGAACCAGCATGAACTGCTGAACCAGCGGTTTGTGCCCATCTCCACTTCAGATCTGTGTAAATCATCCCAGGCTCAAGCCTATCAATATCATTTTGAATTTTGCTCCTGTCTTCCAAGGCATTAGCCATTCCACCCAGTTTTGTGTCATCTACAAAGTTGAGACACTTTCCTTGCTTACCCAACCCAAGACATTAATAAAAATGTTGGACACCACCAGGCCCAGGACTGAGCCTTGTGGCGCCTTACTTGTGACCTCCTCCTATTTGAGAAGGAGCCATTGATAAGCACTGTCTGAGTAACAATCTGTAACCCACAGGGATCCACCAGGAAGTTGTTCTATCCAGTCTAAACCTAGTGAGCTTGGTACTCAGAATATCAGGGGCACTTTGTCAAAAGCTTTGCTGAAGTCAAGATACCCATATTGTAACAGTGGCAATAAAGAAATTTATAATTAATCTAATAATCATTTTATTAAGGCTTTAAAGATTATATGTCTCTGTACTGGGCAAAAGAGACAGTTTTTTCTGTAAATTACAAATATCTCTTGTAATTTCCCTAGCTGACCACAAACATCCTTTCTTCCAGTAAGTTTGAACATAACTGTTTTCTGCTTTCTTCATTAAGAATATGTGCAAATATGTCAGGTAGAGAGGAAGTGTTGGTTAACTGGAAAACATCTAATTTTCACGTGAACAGTCTGGAATGCTAAGATCTGTCTTGAAATATGTGACGTGTCTCTGTTGAAGTCAAGAGTATAAGTATAGCTTTCTGATCTCCAGAAGGTGTCCTCTCTACAGAGAAGCACCTCAATATATTGATTCAATAATTGCAATACATTCTTAAAGGAAATCCAGTGTCAGCCTATCTGTTAATCTGTCTTGAAGCCTGCATTGCAATCTAGAATTGTTTGTGGGTAACAATAGAAACTTTTCATATGATCCAGAGTCCTGAAATATCACCATTCACCATCCTATTGAGACTGTCAACCTGGAAGAAGAAGAAGAAGAAGAAGAAGAAGAAGAAGAAGAAGAAGAAGAAGAAGAACAACAACAACAACAACAACAACAACAACAACAACAACAACAACAACAACAACAACAACAACCTGGGTGGGGGCTGCTCACAAACTCAGATGAGCTCTGTTTTCATAGCCTGATGTCATGAACAGCTATGAGCTAGGGTGGGAAACAAAGGCTCATGAACTAGAAGCACTAGTAGAGAAGACATCTAACTTGCCAGACCTGACACTCATGTACCTACATTGAAGCAAAACAAGTTGAGGAGCTGTGTAGCCATCACAAAAAACAAATACAAAAGTGGAACAGGTGATATGTTGCTAGACTGATGGATTTGCCAGGAGTTATTTCTTAGCTGTAAGGTCCTTGGTAAGATGGAAAAAAAGCCAGGCAGTTTCTTAGTTGAGGCTCGGAGCTTGGATGTTGTTAGGCTGCATTATTGCCCCAGTCCTTCCAGAGACATGTCAGGGCTCACGGACACACATTCACACCTCTGCATGGGCCTTCTGCACCAACCCCCTCCCCCTTCACTGGCAAGGCAGGGGCCATTGGCCTCGATGAGCCACATTGAGGAGAGGTGTGAATGTGTAAACCTGAACTATCCATCTCCTTTGGACTCCATTTTTCCTGTACTTTCCACAGAGGTTGTATTGAAGAGGTGGGATTCCATCCACGAACGCTTGCAATTTGTTTAATTTTTAGTGGTCCATTAAAAGATATCATCCACTAAAACATGGGGCAAGTCAGTCTGTGGAGATTCTCAGTCATACAGGTGAGGTTACCTGGATGTTGAATCATGGCCACTGAACTTCTTTGGATCCTACAAGAATCCTACATGATTCAACTCCCAGATGGGGTAAGTAACTGTGGCCCACCAGAAGTGATGGATTAGCAAATCCAATCAACTCTATCCAGCATCGTCAATGGTGAGAAAAGTTGTGAAGTCCCGCAACGTCTGGGAGGCTGCATATTTTCCCCTACAATGTAGCCATCTTGGGTCCTTCTGGGGAGAAAGGTGGGACAGGAATATTGTAAATAAAATATGTATATAAATATATCCTATCGTTTATTCTCCCCACCCCGAACAAAAGACAATGTTCAGTACCACAACATCTGAAGTAGGACACACAACCATTCTGGAGGTTATAGTGCCTCTTCCTCCTCCTCCTCCTCCCTTTCTCTCCCATGCGTTCTTGCCGCCTTCATCTTTCCATGGACTGGAGATAGCACAAGTCATAAAAAGATGCTGCTTAAAAGCATGAGATCGCCATGCTCTTTAAAAAGACCTGTTCTGCGATGCAGCTCTTCACTGTGGTGCCAACACCCAAAGCGCCATTGGCTTCTTGGTTCAGCTGTCCCAGCCGTGACAGATGGCAGCGTTTATGAGCTTTTCACAGTCTTCATACTGGTTCACGGCCTGTAGCTGCAGAATCTGTAAAAGGGAGACCATCTGCTGCCATAGCAAGTCAAGGCCAAGCCATGGCTGAATTTGCTTGCCTCCAGCAGAGAGAGAGAGATGAAGTAGAACCAGGAGAGGGACAGAAGCAATCTCCACCATCCCCTTCATCTAGAGTTGTTTGATCCCATCCATGTAGTGGAAATGGGCAAAAGAGAGTGGTTTAACTCATGGCAAGATGGAGCATTTTAGACCCTCGCCCCAAAAGTCTTATTTTCTTGTACATAGATGTAGACGCACAACACAGGCATTTTGCAGGTTGGTGACCTGGACAATACAGGGGAGTTTTTCATAAAACAATGTTTCCCAATAGGGATGGGCATTTCATTTCAGAACCAGGAGGTTACAAAATGAACCAGGCAAGCCCAGGTGGTCCTCGGAACCGGCTGATACACGCAGATCCAATTGCTTTAGCTTTCTCTGTCTCGCGCAGGGTTAAAATCCAACGAGGAAGCACGCTGCAATGTCATCTTTCCTGCTTCGTGCTGCTGGCTAATCAGAGAGGGAGGTGAGATGATGCCTGTCCCTGCACAGCTCCTGATTGGCCAGCATCACAGATCTAGGACATATGGCATCGCAGCATGCTTCCTCGTTGGATTTTAACCCTGCGCGAGACAGAGAAAGCTAAAACAATCGGATCTGCATGTATTAGCTGGTTCCAAGGACCACCTGGAGTCCTGTGGTTCGTTTCGGAACCTCTAATCCCCAATTTGAGGGTCATAAGGTTCAAAGGGGTTGCAAAGTGTTTCCTGGGGGAGTCATCGGTCACCTTATATATGCGGTCACCTTGTGTCTGTGTGTGTGTGTGTGTGTGTGTGTGTGTGTGTGTGTGTGTGTGTGTGTGTGTGTGTGTGTTGTGTCATTACAGTCATGACTGACCCTTCGTGACTCCATGTCCATGGAGTTTTCTTGGCAGGGGATACTGGAGTGGCTTGCCCGTTCCTACTCCAGGTGCCTAACCCTTGTCAAATGATTTCTTTCTACAATGCAGTGAGTGTGTATGTGAGAAAAAACAGGCCCTTTGGGAGGGATAGAGGCCTCTACTTTTGGAGGAACTGCTATTTTTTTATGAAAGAAAGAAAGAAAGAAAGAAAGAAAGAAAGAAAGAAAGAAAGAAAGAAAGAAAGAAAGACTAGGGATTTTAACTCCCTAGTGAGCCTAAAGAAGGTGAAGAAAAGAAAAAAGAAATGAAGAAATAAATAAAGAAAAAAGACACATAAACTCCCAGGAAGAGGGCAGAAATCAAACACCTTGTCTTTAGAGCCTCGTGGCGCAGTGGTTCAATGCCTGTACTGCAGATAAAACTGTGCTCACAACCTGGGGTTCAGTCCCAGGTAGCAGGCTCAAGGTTCACTCAGCCTTCTGTCCTTCTGAGGTCGGTAAAATGAGTATCCAGCTAGCTGGGGGCGGCGGCAATGTGTAGCGTGCATACTGTAATTAAAATGTAAATGGCTCAGAGACTACTTGAAGTGGAATGGGGCGGTATATAAGCAGAACACTTTGCTTTTCTTTGCTTTTTTTCTGCAACAGGCACTCTTTGTGCCTTATTCTGAAGGGGACCCACCCTGTGTGAGGTTTTTGCCCCCTCCCTGGTTACTGCAATGTCCTTCTGCCTTTCTGTTCCATCTTTGAAGTCCTTTGCTTTCTCTTCTTCCTACCTGAACCTCCCCCAGGCTGTTTCCTCACTCATTTTGAAATAGTGCCACCATAGTTGGTGGCAGGAAGGGTAGGAAGGCAAACAGCATCAGCATCAGAGGTGCTGCCATGTTAGGGAATGGCAACAATGGCCTATTTATGCAAATAAATAGTGGAGGCTATTATAAAAATGGGTTTCAACCCCTCCAAAAATTTGGGAACTAGAGAAAGCAGCCATGATTGAAATAGATTGTGTTGCTTTTTGCCACTAAAATTCTTGTTTCTCTGGTCACAACAATAAATGCCTTCTGCAAAACCTTGAGTTTCATTTATACCACTTGCATACCAAGAGAAAACAGTTTATACCTCTGGGGTCATCATTTGTTGTAGGATCCACACAGATCTCGAATTAATGTTTCAGAATGGTTGGGGAATTGTGAAGAATTGGGTCCTGAGAGAAGAAAAGTGATGTTGAGCACTGGTGGGCCAAGATGGTCGTGGCAGGCAGTTTGACCTAAGCAAGAGCGATCTTCTCAAGAATGGTGGAGGACGTCTTCCAGATGCCACCAAGGAATCAACTGCCTCTCTCGTTATCTTCCATTTGCAGAGGGGCCATGTCCTTTCCCCTTTGCCTCAGGCAGCAGAATGTCTCAGGATGGCCTCAAGGAAGGCACAGGGGCAAAATGCTTCAGGGCATAAACTTCTGCATTCTCTGGACAGGTAGATGAGTTTCTTAGCTCTTGTTGTGAACAAATAGAAACTTCTGTAAAACTTTGCCTGCTCCCAAAACCATAAAAAGGAAGTACTGTAGCAAGAAATGAAACTGCCAGATGCAGAAAGAACTTCTGATTATTTCATGCAGGTTATTCCAGTCATAAATTTAATTTACATCAAATTCCACCAGACAGAAGGAATACTGTCCAAAAAGAAAGGAAGAAAAAGGAAGGAAGGAAGGAAGGAAGAAAGAAAGAAAGAAAGAAAGAAAGAAAGAAAAGAAAGAAAGAAAGGAAGGCAGGAAGGAAGAAAGAAAGAAAGAAAGGAAGGAAGGAAGGAAGAATGGAAGGAAGGAAGAGTGTGTGTGTGAGAGAGGGAAGGCTTTTAACCCATACAGTGGTAAAAAATATATGAAGAAAGTCTTCTCAATTAAACTATCCTCTGCTGCACAGATTGATGCTTCTCCTTTTTAATGGACTTGATGTCCCTGTTCCAATACCCTGTCTCCTGAGAAGTAAACCTCCTTGAATTCAATGGAACATACGTACATAGGCAGGAATCCTATACACATTCACCTGGGAGTTAGTCCCATGGAACTAATCAGAGCTTCCTTATTAGTAGTCATGTACAGATTGTGTTGTGCAATTGCAATCCAACACATTTGCCTAGCTAAGGGAAAGTTCTATCAAACTTGAGAGGGATGACTGCTGAGTGGACTGGCACGGGTTTTACCAAAGGGTTGCTTTGGTTTCCTCTAACTCCATTGGGGTGCACAGCTATCCCTCAGCATCTGCTTGTGTTGGTGTAAAAGTGTGTGTGTGTTGTGTCATTACAGTTGTGACCGACTCTTTGTGACTCCATGTCCATGGAATTTTCTTTGGCAGGAATACTGGAGTGGTTTGCTAGTTCCTACTCCAGGTGCCTACAGCACCTGGTGTTCCCTGGTGGTCACCCATCCAAGTATAAACCAGGCCCGACCCTGCTTAGTTTCCCAAATCAGGCAAGTAAAAGTAGGTAAATACAAACATCAAACAGCCAAACCTTAGCTGACTTGCATGCTAGCTGTGGGAAACAGGCCACTTCACACCAAACTCAGATAGTTGTTCAACAAAATGATAGCATGGAAACGCTATAAAATTTGATCATTTCTCAGTATTATAAATGGTTGTTTTTAGGAGCTGTGCTGTTAATTATAGGATCATAGAATCGTGAAATGGAAGGGGCCTACAAAGTCATCCAGTCCAACCCCCTGCTCCATGCAGGAATACATATCAAAGAATATGTGCCAAGTGGTTGTCCAAATTTCTCTTGAATGCCTCCAGAGTTGGAGCACTCACCACCTCTTAAGGCAATTGGTTTCACTGCATACTACTCTTACAACGCAGAAAATACTTTTGAATTTTTGATTCTTTGTAATATTTCTAGGTCTTTGGATCAGTGGAACTTTGTGGTTCTGATTTCTAAGGGGCCGTGAATCTTCCCCAGGTTCCAGCATGGAGTTTAAAGGAACCTACCCTGGAGAATAAGTTTCAGAACGTTGGAGAGCTCCTGTAAGACCTGGGGCAGAGTCACTAAACTTGTGGAACAGGAAACACAAGGAATAACAGGGCTTGGGCGTGGCGGGGGACACATGTATTGGGGCACAATGCTCCACCAATTGTGTGATGATTGTCAAAGAAGAAGAAGAAGAAGAAGAAGAAGAAGAAGAAGAAGAAGAAGAAGAAGAAGCTAAGGATCCAGTGTCTTTAATAGTGATATGGAAGATGTAATATTGGCTTGCAGTGGTCATTCTGGCTGGAGGTATCAGATGTTTTGCTGCAAAAGAACCAGGTCTTCTTGGTGGTTGCCCCCCCTCCCCCCACAAATTGTGGAACTAACTACTCCCAGACATGTGCCTGGATCCCTCACTAGGAATATTTAAACACCTTTTTAAAACACAGCTTTTCAAACAAGATTTCCTGCAGTTTTGTTGTTTATTAGGATGTCTATGATGCAAATGCAAATAGATAACTAGGTACCGCTGTAAAAAGTGGGAAAGTAAACAGTGTTCCGTGTGCAGAAATGTGTTCAGCCATGAAGGCCACATGGTCATGGATTTGCACAACACTGGCTCTTTGGCTTGGAAACGGTTTGCATTTTTGTTGGTTTTGCATTTTATGTTACCATGAATTGATTGTATTTGTGTTGAATTGAATGTGTGCTTTAATATGCTTAATTCTTGTATTATTTCTATAATTTATTAATATGCATGTAATTTGTTCTTCATTATGTTGTACACTGCCCAGAGTAGCCTAGATGGAGCAGTATATAAGTCAAATAAAATAAAATAAAATAAGACAATGTTCAAAGCAGTACCAGTTGGTGATGACTCCAATTTCAGGGGGCCTGTGAATTCCCTCCATGGTTTACTCAGCACTTGACAGGAATGTATCCAAGCTACTAAACCTATGATCATGATGGGGATCCATGCTTTCTATACCTCCAGTAAACTGCAGTTTCACAGCACCACTTGGACTGGAGTCATCATTTGGCATTGGTTCAGAGCTCTGCTTGAGGACACCAGATGGGGAGGCAGCAGTGAAGGTAAGCCCATGCCCTGTGTAGTTCCCAATGTTGGGTTCCTAATTGTTCTTGGACTACAAATCCCAGAAATCCTGGTCAATACACCTAGTGGTGAAGGCTTCTGGGAGTTTTCTTCCAAGAACATCAGGAGACCCAAGGTTGGTGGAGAAGAGCCCCTAAGAGAGTAGATCCCACTATAGCTTACTCCAAGAGCTTACACGTGGGGTGAAAATGGTGCTTGTAACATTACCCAACACATTGTGAAGAGGTCCAGAAGGATCTCACCAAACTGGGGGAATGGGCTACGAAATGGCAAATGTGTTTTTAATGTAGCCAAATGTAAAGTAATGCATATTGGGGTGAAAAATCAAAACTTTATCTATCAACTCATGGGCTCTGAGTTATCCGTGACAGATCAGGAAAGAGATCTTGGTGTGTTGGTGGACAGCTCCATGAAGGTGTCTACCCAATGTGTGGCAGCGGTGAAGAAGGCCAATTCCATGCTAGGGATTATCAAAAAGGGGATTGAAAATAAAACAGCCAACATTATAATGCCATTATACAAAACAATAGTAAGGCCGCATCTGGAGTATTGTGTAAAATTCTGGTCACCGCATCTCAAGAAAGACATAGTGGAACTGGAAAAGGTGCAGAAGAGAGCGACCAAAATGATTACTGGGGTGGGGCACCTCCCTTATGAAGAAAGGCTAAAACATTTGGGGCTCTTTAGTCTGGAAAAAAGGCGCCTGAGGGGGGATATGATTGAGACGTACAAAATAATGCAGGGCATGAGTAAAGTGGATAGAGGGAAGCTCTTTTCCCTCTCACAAAATACCAGAACTAGGGGACATGCATTCAAATTGAGGGCTGGGAGAGTAAGAACAGACAAAAGAAAATATTTTTTCACCCAGCGCGTTGTTAGTCTATGGAACTCCCTGCCACAGGATGTGGTGATGGCATCTGGCTTGGATGCCTTCAAAAGGGGATTGGACAGATTCCTGGAGGAAAAGTCCATCAAGGGTTACAAACCATGATGGAGATGTGTAATCTCCAGGCTTAAAACCAGGGTCCTTCAAGGGCCAGATGCAGGGGAGTGGTATCAGGAGACAGATATCTAGTCTCATGCACTTCCAAAAGCATCTGGTGGGGCCACTGTGAGATACAGGAAGCTGGACTAGATGGGCCTTTGGCCTGATCCAGCATGGCTCTTCTTATGTTCTTATGTTCATAGCTACTGTAGGTCTCCAAAGGATTTTGGCCAGGGACTGTTAACCTGCCACATTGGCATAAGCAACAGGAACTATTCCTCACACCTGTACTATTGAGAATGTTGTTCACAATGCAATACAATACAATATCATATATCATATCATATACAGTAGGACCCCTGTATCCGCTGGGGATTGGTTCTAGGCCTTCCCGTGGATAACAAAAAACGTGGATAAGAGAGAACGCCCAAAATGCCCAAAACTGCTTTGTGACAGTAGCTTGCTTTGCAGCTGCTGAATTATTTCTTTAATTTTTTCTCTGCCAAGCGCCAATAACTGAATCAGTGGTTAATGAATCAGTGGATACATGGGTATTACTGTAATAATTTTAGAGCTACAGAGCTTGAAGGAACCATATGGACCATCCAGCCCAGCCCCTCTCAATGAGGCCGAAGGGGAAATGAACTCCCATCCTGTGGCAATTCAGCCGGAAACCTAAGCCACAGAGCCATCCTATTTACAAAACACAGGGACTAAGGCATGTCCTCCGCTTCTCTCTTTCATCACTCCCACAAATGAAGACAATGTTTGCTTAGCAGACATCTGGCATGTGCGAGATGGAAGTTTCTCCTTCTGCCAATGAATCGTCTTCTGCTAGCTGTTAAATGCCTCACTAAGCAATGGGTGCTTTATGTCGAGGTGACACAAAGCAGAACAGATATTGCCCCAATAGATCTGCGTCTGTTGGCATCACACAGAGAATGCCGGCTGATTACTTACCCATTTGATTCGCAGGAAGGAAAAGCAGAAAAGAGTAGCCTCGCAAAGATTCCTGGATGGAGCGAAAAGCCAAGACGAGGTCTGCTGAGGTCAACCACCCAGTATAATAATAATAATAATAATAATAATAATAATAATAATAATAATAATAATAATAATAATAATAATAATAATAAACAACTTTATTTCTATACCGCCTTTCTTTCCGAAGGGTCTCAAGGCAGCTTACAACAATAATACAATGCAATATAATATTTATACAATACTATAAAATACTTATACAATACCATATACTATAAAAACAATACTAAAAACAGCAGCAGCAGCAGAGTTTAAAAAAGATCCCTAGCAAATAAGTCTAACAAATTAAGTTGTTATAAAATTTGTAAAAAGGCTGGGGACTCAGAAAGCTTGCCTAAAATAAAAAAATAAGTCTTAAAGCCTCATTTACTGGTAAATGTTCCCAGGGAGGAAGCAGTTCTTAACTCAAAGAGGAAGGAATACCATAATATTGTTGCCGCTATTGAGAAGGTCCTATTTCTTGCCGCCACCCCTTTCACCTCCCTGGGTGGTGGCACTCATAGAAGGGCCTCCTCTGATGATCTAAGCACTAGGGGAAGCACTGGATTATAGGCGGTTTCTCAGATATGCTGGTCCCGAACTCTACAGGACTTTAAAGGTCATAATCAACACCTTGAATTGGGCCCGGAAATGAATAGGCAGCCAAGGCAGTCGCTGGAGAAGTGGCCCAACAAAGTTGAACTGCCTGCCTCCATTAATCCCCCAGGCTGCCGCATTCTGTACCAGTTGTAGTTTCTGAACCGTCTTCAGGGGCAGCCCCACATACAGCGTGTTGCAGTAGTCTAATATTGATGTCACTACGGCATAGTCTGTATGATCCAAGCATGGCTGCAGCTGGCAGACCAGGCAAAGCTGGGCAAAGGCCTCCCCTGGCCACAGCTGCTACCTGAGAATCCAGGAGTAGCACTAAATCCAGATAGACCCCCAAACTGCAGACCTGCTCCTTCAGAGGGAGGGCAGCCCCATAAGGTTGAAAGGGCCATTTCAGTAATGGTGGCATGATTCTTAATGGCCTCTGTCACTGAAGGGAGTAACCTAGCCATCGGGACAAGCAGCCATAGTGCTGCACTGGATAACTGTTTTATCTTGGCTCCTCTATCAGATTTGTCTTCTAATGCTACAAAAGCAGTACGTCAAGCAAGTAGCAGCCATTTTAGGAGAGTGAAGGGGCATTTGTTGCCATTTCCTGGATCTCAGCAGGCAGCACCTACCCATTTCCCAAAACTTTGTGGTTGCTTGATGTCTTTTTTTACAAGGCTTGTTGGGATACACAATGGAGCCAGGGAATGGGAGATCAGAAATAGCCTTCAGTTACCTAATTTCAGCCCATGGAGGATTCTGGGTGGGGTGGGGTGATGCAATTGGCGATGAAATCTCTCTCTCTCTCTCTCTCTCTCTCTCTCTCTCTCTGTGTGTGTGTGTGTGTGTGTGTGTGTGTGAGAGAGAGAGAGAGAGAGAGAACTTCTGAAAACTCCCCACCCTCCATTTTCCCTCAGAGATTTTAACTCAGCATCCCAAGCCACATGATAGCAGAGAGGAGCTAATTCAGCAGTTGTGTCAAGAACAGAGGGTTCTTTTGACAGCACCCATTAAAAAGGTTCTCTCTCTCTCTCTCTCTCTCTCTCCATACATACATACATACATACATACATACATACATACAATGGGACCTCGTATAACAAGCGGTTTGTTTAACAGAAAATCCACTTAAAGGAAAAAAAATTCGGAGATAGGGGAAAATCGCTTAACAGTATTGCCTATGGGGCAAATCCGTACAACAGAAAAATGGTTGCGATTAGAGATTAATCAGTTTTCAATGCATTCCTATGGGAAATTTGTACAAACGAAAATTTGCTCAACAGAATTTCATTAGGAACGAATTAATTCCTTTATACAAGGTACCACTTGTGTGTATACACACACATACTGGTGTATATGTATGTATGTATGTATGTATGTATGTATGTATGTATGTATGTATGTATGTATGTATGTATGTATGTATGTATGTACACACACACACACACACACACACGCACATACACACACACACACAGAGAGAGAGAGAGAGAGAGAGAGAGAGAGAGAGAGAGAGAGAGAGAGAGAGATCCCCTTCTACCCATAGGGCGGTAGAAGGGGATGCATGTTACTCGCAGGCATATTTTCCTAGAATCATATGACAATTGAGTCGGAAGTGGACAATAAGGCCATGGATTCCAACCCCCTCCTCACCTCAGGGATCCAAATCAAAGCAGATCCATTACAGGGTCTCTCTGGAAGTCGAGTCATAGCTACTGGACTTCTTTTTGAGAGATAGAAACGTTTCGCTGCTCATCCAAACAGCTTCATCAGTCTCTCAAAAAGAAGTCCAGTAGCCATGACTCAACTTCCAGATAAACTCACCTGGATGACTGAGAATCTTCACAGACATATCCATCAGAGGGCTTGTTCAATTTTCTCTCGGAGCTCTTGGCACCTCCTGAGGTAACTGGTTCCATTGTCACACAGCTCTAACAGTTAAGACATATTCTACTAGCATTCAGCCTAAATTTGGCTTCTTGTAACTTCAGTCCATTATTATGTACTCTGGGATAATTGGGAACAGATCCTGTCCTTTCCCCCAATGGCTACCTTTCAAATAGTCCTAGCTACCTCAAAGATCGGATCTCACAGCATGAACCGACGCAACCGTTAAGGTCATCAGGAGAGGCCCTTCTCTCCATCCCGCCAGCCTCACAGGTACGTCTTGTGGGAACCCATGAAAGGGCCTTCTCGACTGCTGCGCCCAGACTCTGGAACTCCCTCCCACTAGAGGCCAGGATTGCCTCATCCCTGCTGTCTTTTCCGGAAACAGGCAAAGATTTACCTCTTTAGGCAAGCTTTCCCAGAATGATGGACTGCCTATTATGTGTCTTTTGTGTGAATCTACCATACTCGATTACACAGATGTTGTGTTTATAACCACTTTTAACTTTGTGTTTATATCTCCCTTGTGTGATTGCTTTGACACTGTGTTTTCAATGTTAGTTTCCATCCCTCATAACTTTTGGATGGTCTACTGTGCATGATTACATGGAGTTTTTACTCTCTCTTTAACTGCCCGCATTCTCTTGTAGCTTTAATGTTGTCTTTTAATGCTGTAAGATGTCCCTCAATTCCCTATTCTAAAATTTGAATATGTCTTAATTGTACTGGACTGCCTATTGTCCCTCATTACTGTAAGCTGCATTGGGTTCTTTTCCAAGGAGAAAGGAGGGGTAAAAATACTCTAAATAAATAGAGAAACAAAGCATTTGAGAAATGCTATCTTATCTCCCTGTAGTCTTCATTTCTCAAGGCTAAACACAGCCACTTCTTTCAGTATTTCCTTTTAATTCTGGTTGATTTATTTTTATTTTACAGTACAGTACTTTATTTTAGTACTGCCTTTGTCTCTATAGGGGACTCAAGATGACCCTTCCTCTTTTATTTGGTTCATCCATTTATTTATGAAGAAATATAAAAGTACAGCAAAGTTTCTGGTTGTAATGAATGAATTGGTATGGGGAATTGGCAATACAAAATGACATCTTTGATGTGCTTGCTCTCTCTTTTAGGAGAATTTTATTGCAAAGCTATTTCAGTAAATTTCTGCCTAGTTTTTTTTATCTCTCTCTTCTCCTAAGAAAGAAGCCAAGGAAGCTTACATTAATAAAACACAATATTGGGCTAAAAACAGTGAATTATTCAAATATTAAATGAATTACAGTAATAACATTATTTTAACAATTTTAGGTAAAACATTACTCAAACAGATTTAGATGCAAAAAATGCAGAGCATCTCATTTTAATGATTCTCCTAGACTGTCTGTCACAAAGGAAAACCCCGTTCAAGAGAAAACACTGTGAATCTTAGAATTTAGACTCCAAGTCCTGTGGAACTCCCCTTCCTCTGGCATAAATTATTCAATCTTCATTGTCCCTTGCTCTAAAGCAAAAAAAAAAGTGTCCTCTATATATATCACCCAATAGCACTTAAAGCAATTTAATTATGCAGGCTACACATTGCTCCCCCGGTGAGCTCGGTACTCATTTTACTGACCTCAGAAGGATGGGAACCTGAGTGAACCTTGAGCGGACTACCTGGAATTGAACCCCAGGTCATGAGCACAGTTTTGTCTGCAGTTGAACCACTGGGTCACGAGGCTCACTATTATGGAAAAGTATATATATTGTTATTCTTTTTTTAAAAGATAAAAGAGAAATGTTGATTTATGTAAATGGTATTTAAAATATACTGTAAATGTCCTTTAGCTTTAGTTTTTATAAGGCCTGTGGCCTGATGCAATAAAAGGAAGCTGACTTATGGGTTGACTAGTAACCCGTGATCAGGGCCGGTGCTTCCATTAAGGTGAACTAGGCAGTTGTCTAGGGCACCAAAATGTAGAGAGGGCGCTGGACAGCCTGCCTCCCCCCCACTGCCGCTGGCCGCTGTCCCCCCCACCCGCCCGCCAGCTGCCCGTTGCCGTCCACCCATCACCGCCCACCCCCTGCGCCCGTCGCCATCCCCCATGGGTGGGGGAGAACTTAACTAAGGGTCACAGGCAGCTGTTTGTCCTGCAACCCCCTCTCACGGGCTTCCTGACTGACCTGAGGGGAGATGAAGACCAAGCTGTCTTCCTGAGTATATGGGCTTTAGCTATGGTATTCATTTCCTTCCATCCGGGGCCTTCCCGCTTAGAAAGACAGTTACTTCACGTCCCTCTCATCGCGGTTTGCTGTCCCACTTGGGACCGGTACAAAAAAAGGTTACTCCATGTCCATTGCGTGACAGCGGGAGTTCGTCCCAACCACGCCCCCTGAACCAGGAACAGAGCGTGATGAGACATACCTCTCTCTGGCCTCGGGAATTGTCTTGTTTCGGTTCTTGTTTCGAGACAAGTGCCCGTGAAGTAATGTTTGTCATGCAATGCACACATTCTCCATCTAGTGGCAGGAGTGCGAAGTAGCATTCTCCAGTACAATCCCAATGGCGTAAACCAAGCATGCCCAAACTTTGGCCCTCCTGATGTTTTGGACCACAACTCCCAGAATTCTAAGCTTAGATTGCCAATGGCAAAGGCCTGTGGGAGTTGTGGTCCAAAACATCTGCAGAGCATAAGTTTGGGCATGCCTGGCCTAAACAATGCATAATGCATCACAGAGAGGGAAGAAAGCATGAAACTGGGAGTTTTGCTGCTTAATGCATGAAAAGGAAAAGTTGCGGAGATTCGAAATATTGAAAAACGGAAGCCTGCCCCCCCCAAAAGGGTAAACGAAGCCAGAAAAATTCAGTAATGGTCACAAAACAAGAATGTGAAGTAAGAGTGGTCATGATACCATCAATCACACCCATGTGTAAACGGAAACAGGGACAGAACCGGGACAAGACCACGAACGTTATCATGAAACAAACGTAATCTTGGAATGAGGAAGGACATGAAGTAACCATCATAGACAGGTTTAATGATTCCCAAAGGCCTTGCCCATGCAGGCAGCTGGGGCCATGATTCTCCCCAGGGGGATTTCTCTACATTATAGTTTAAGCTCTGAAGCCATCTGGACTGTCTGCAGTCTCCAGATCAGCATCAAAGGGAGCCCCAAGTAGAGAGATCTTGTGCATCTGGGAGAAGCCAGTCTGGAATTGGAATTCAGTGCTCAAACAACAGGGTTGTTCTAAAGATTTTCTAGAAGTGGTGCAGTTGAGAATATAAAAACAGTGCAGGCAACATGAAGCCCATTTGCCCCAAGGAGAGACGTAGTTTGAAAAGATTAGAGCCACAGCACAGCCAGCATTTCAAGGCTCTCTGATTGCTAACCGGAAACAGCTGGAAACCAGGGGAAAAACTGGTCAGGAGTTCTAAACACTGCTTGTGCTTCTATCAGAAATAGAGATGGGCACGACTTGGAAAATTTTTTTTTCGAGTTGTCGTTAGTCGGGCCGGTTCCGTTTCGGGTCATCTCCGTTTTTCGCGAAAATTCGCAAAAATTAGTCGGTTCGTTTTTTCGTTTCCGTTTCTGTCGCGATTTCGCGCATTTTGACGTCCGACCGAGACTTGCGGCTTGCGGGCGCAGCGCGGGCGGCGGTGGTGCGGGGGTATATGCGTGGGCGGCGTCAGCGGCAGCGGCAGGGGGAGTGGCTAGCGCGCGGGCGGGCGCGCGGGCGGGTGGGCGCGGGTCCCGCAAAATGAGCAGGCGAAATACAGTTTAATCCTGCCTGGATGATGGACTTGCTGCTGCACAACAAGGCTACTGCATCCTAAGCAAACAAAGTGGGGCAGAAACAAATTTGCATTTCTTTTTTTTCTCTTGGTCTGCTGTGCTGAATCTGCTGATGCTGAACCAGCCAGCCACCCTACTTGGTCTGGCTGACGTGCCTGTTTGTTGTACTTTTTTGTTGTTTGGTTTTGAATCCATCCCATCTCCCCTCCACCTCTCTCAGAGGCAGCAGGAGAAACAGACATTCCGTTCCTCCCCAAATCTGGATGAGGGGTCTACTACTCTACTCCTCTCAAATTGGCCCCCCATCACCAAGGTCCTTCTGCCTTCACTTCACATTCACAGTCAAAGTCACACACACTTAAAGGACAAGCAATAAAGCCAAAGCCAATGCAACCCTGCTTTTGGTCATGGTCAACAAAAACATTAGCAGTTAGAGCCTGAGGTGGTTAAGCTACGTACCTAGCTAGTAGCTACAGCCAGGAATAGTTTTGGTAGGGATGGGAATGGGATAGGGCTCTGGGTTGCTCTGACTTAAGTTTTACAGCCCACAGCCCAGCCCACTAGGCTATACAAGGAGGAGGACTATCTCTGGTCCATAAGGCCAGAGTAAGGGCGGCCACTCCGGTCAGGCCACAAGGCAGAGTATGAGAGCACCACAGCACAGAGCCAGAGTGCGGCAGGCTCATTGCCAGCTCCAGTATAAAAAGGATGGAGCTGAATGGCATGACAGGAATTTAAATGCCACTGCCTTGGGTCACAGTGTCTTGCAGCCCAGAGGACTGAGTTGCGGAGGAGGCCAATCACCTTGAGTCTGGTCTGGCACCACACTTCCTGCGATGCACCAGATGGCACTTTCTGACAAACTCTTGGGTGGTGCTGTACGTAGTACGAACGCTGTTCAAATCAGTACCCCCCTTCTGTGTGAAACACGGCGTCTTGCAGCCCAGAGGAAAGACTGGAGGAGGAGGCCAATCACCTTGAGTTTGGTCTGGCACCACACTGCCTGAGATGCACCACCGTCCACCACATGTCACTTTTTGACTAAGTCTTGGTGTGGTGCTGTACGTACGAATGCTGTTCAAATCAGTACCTCCCTTCAGTGTGAAACACGGCGTCTTGCAGCCCAGAGGAAAGACTGGAGGAGGAGGCCAATCACCTTGAGTTTGGTCTGGCACCACACTGCCTGCGATGCACCACCGTCCACCACATGTCACTTTTTGACTAAGTCTTGGTGGTGCTGTATCAGGGACCCCCTTCCGTGTGAAACACGGTGTCTTGCAGCCCAGAGGAAAGACTGGAGGAGGAGGCCAATCACCTTGAGTTTGGTCTGGCACCACACTGGCTGCAAAAAGGACAGCAAGCCACATTCTGAGTCTGACTCTTCCTCCCCAAGTCCCCAGCTGTGTGCTGGTAGACTTGCTAACTGCCGGCCCGGCAGTCTACTACCATGCCCTTCTTTGTGAATCACAGTTGGTTCCCACACAACTCCAAGAGCCAAGCCTGCAACTTTGCAATAAACTAATGAAGTGCTGGCACCCAAGTCCTCTTCTCTTCGTTGTGAGGCACAGTGTCTTGCATCCCAGTGGAAAGAGTGGCGGAGGCCACAAGCTGGAGTAATTGAATGCTGGGCCAGCAATCCACGACCATGGCCTTCGTTGTGAATCCCAGCTCCTACAACTCCAACAGCCAAGCCTGGAACTGTCAGAGAAACTACTGGAGTGCTGGCACCCAACTCCTCTTCCCTTCTTAGTGAGGCACAGTGTTTTGCATCCCAGAGGAAAGAGTGGCGGAGGCCACAAGCTGGAGTAATTGAATGCTGGGCCAGCAATCCCGACCACGACCATGGCCTTCGTTGTGAATCCCAGCTCCTACAACTCCAACAGCCAAGCCTGGAACTGTCAGAGAAACTACTGGAGTGCTGGCACCCAACTACTCTTCCCTTCTTAGTGAGGCACAGTGTCTTGCATCCTAGAGGAAAGAGTGGCGGAGGAGACAGAGCTAGTTCTCTGTGAATTACAAACTCCCTGCAAACTACTACCATGCCCTTCGTAGTGAATCCCAGCTCCAACACCACTCCAAGAACCAAGCCTGGAACTGTCAGAGAAACTACTGGAGTGCGTGCTGCACACACAACTTCTCTTTCCTTCTTAGTGAGCCACAGTGTTTTGCATCCAAGAGGAAAGAGTGGCTGGAGGAGCCCACATAGCCTGAGTCTGAGGCCACAGGGCCTCCGTAGGGGAGGAACATTGCCAGGAAGCTCCAGCTCCCCAGCGTGACTGAATGGCCTGAGGAGGACGCCAGGAAAATGCCCTTCTTCGTGAGCCACAGTTGGCAGCCCAGTGGAAAAGCAGAGTCCACATGGTGTCTGACTCTGAGGCCTGAGACCACTCTGACAAAAGGACTGCAAGCCAGAGGGTCTTCCTACACAGCTGTGTGCTGCTTTCCCCAGCCGTAAACTCCTAGCAGGCCAGCACAGCCATGTTCCCTTCTCAGTGAGACATAGCTTTGCAGTCCATGGAAGACAGTAGGCCTGAGAACCACAGGCTCACTGTCTGTGTGAGTCAGAGTACCCACAAAGAACCAAGCCTGGAGTGGAGGCTTCCTTCCTCCCTCCCTTCACTGAGAGCCACAGTCAGTGCATTGCATCCCAGTGGCATGCCCTTCGTAGTGAATCACATTCCCCACAACTCTAAGAGCCAAGCCTTGAACTTTCTGATAAACTGTCCTATTTGTAACGGTGACAGAGGGCCACCAGCACGGCAGTAAGTTGCCCTTCTTTGTGAGCCACAGTGTATGGCAATGGCAGCCCACTGAAGACTAATTGGCGGTCCGGAGGCTGACAACACTCCCACACTGCGGCACTTCTTCCTGCAGAGTCCTGTCACTGTCCCAGGCAGAGTCCAAGGGTGCTTTCGCATGAGTTCTGCCTAATCACGGGCCCACCCCACGGCTGTTTTCTAGCACACAAGCACAATTCCCTTCTCTGTGAGGCACAGTGTGTGCAAACAAAATAGTTGATGAGTGAATGCACTGTTACAGTTGGTCTTCAAGAGGTTTTTTGCCAAGAAGCGGGCGCAGCCGTGGTTGCTGCATGGGCAAGTTGAGGGCAGTGGCGACAGGGCTGAACTTGAAGCACTAACTGGACCATGATGTTAGGGTGAAGGAGAAGCGGCTGGAAGGCCTCCTCTAAGCCGGAAGTGGGGGGAGCCTGACAGGCAGGCAGGGAGAAGACACAGAGCTAGAGTGAGTCTGAGTCTTTGACCACACAGGCTTCCAAAAGGACAGCAAGCCAAGCTTTCTGACTTTCTTTCCCAGCTGTGTGCTGGTAGACTGCTCCTAACTGCCGTGCCGGCATTCCATCTCCATGCCCTTCGTAGTGAATCACAGCAATTCCACAACTCCAAGAGCCAAGCCTGGAACTTCCTCCTGAAAGGCTCTTCTATTTCTAAGAAACAAATGATTATTGTGCTGAACTGTGGTACGCGCAAGTACATTCCACTCCAGCCCTTCTTAGTGAGACACAGTGTGGTGCAGCCCAGAGGACAGAGTAGCGGAGGCCTAAACATCCCCCTTAACCCTAACCCTAAGCCAACCACCAGCTGTTCCTGAAGAGTGTTCCCATAACTCAATCATCATCATCAATCACAACCTAGATTTGCAACCAGTAACTTTTCTGGTCCGGCAGCCTTTGTTCCGGGGTTAGGGCAGAAATGATTATAAAATGTTTAAGCACCGAGTGTGCACACAATGAGTCACACAGCACAGCACCAAGATCCACACAGGGGACTTTCGGACAGGAGTACGCACACACAACAAGGACGTTTCCCTTCTTTGTGAGCCACAGCTGGCAGCCCAGTGGAAAGAGTGGCGGAGGAGACAGAGCTAGGTCTGTGTAAATTACAGACTCACACAGTCAGTGTGGGACAGAGTATCCACCAAGAACCAAACATGGAGGCTTCCTTGGCAGGCAGAGTTTCTCTCGCCACCCCAGGAGACCGGGTTTTGGCAACCAAGGAGACAGAGTGGAAGCAGGAGAACTGGGTGGGTCTATTTCTTTAAGGCTGTAAGGAGGGGAGCTTGCCCCCTGATACTCAGTCTTTGAGGTAGGTTGTTGTAAAGTGCTTCCTCACCACTTTGTGTGTGAGAGAATACAGGTAGGCAGGCAGGCAGGCAGGCAGGCAGGCAGGCAGGCAGGCTCGTAGGGCCAAGGGAACGGTGTGAAGCACCAAGGAAGGCAGGTATTAGGGTCTCTCTCAGACCAGCCATGGCAAAAGGGGAAACATTGGGCCAATACAGACAGACCCTTTCCAATGACACTTTGAGTGGCCCTGCCTGGTTTGGAGACAGGCCAGGGCTAGAAAAATTGGGCCACTAATAGTACCCTTCAATTGTGTGTGAGAGAGAATACAGGTAGGCAGGCAGGCAGGCAGGCAGTCAAGCAGGCAGTTTTGCAGGCATTAGGCACTGGAGTCGGCAGGTAGTCACAGGGCCAGGCAGGCAGGCAGGCAGGCTCGTAGGGCCAAGGGGAGGCAGGCAGGCTTGCAGGCGGGCATGGAGGATTGCAGGCAGGAGGTTAGGTTACAGGCAGCAACTTAGTTCTTGGAGTGTTGGGGTAATCCCAAGGTGGAAAGGTTGAAGCGGATGAAAGTCAACCTTTCCACCGTCTCCGGGTCCAGGCGACAGCGGCGCGGCCTCAGGACATCTCCCATGTGGGAGAAGACACGCTCACTCTGGACACTGGTGGGTGGGATAGACAAGAGGTCCAACGCCAGAGTTGAAAGAGCGGGCCAGAGGTCTGCCTTTCTGGCCCAGTAGTGCAGTGGGTCCGAGCTGAGGGGTTGGAGGGGCTCGGCCATGTACTCCTTCACCATGGTCTGAGCGGGGTCTGCTACTTCTTCCTCCCTTGCCTCCACTGAGGAGGAAACTGCCATGGCTAGGGCAGAGGCCAGGTAGTTGGCTGCTGGAACGGAACCTGGTCTCTGGGTGAACGCTCCTGGAGTACAGAGGGATGTGGATCCTTGCGAGGACTCCTCCTCAGCATCGCTCTGGCTTCCGTGCACCCTCTGAAATGCCTGGCCCTCATCGGAGACAGCCCTGACTTGACGGCATAGCTCCGTCTTCCAGGATTTCAGTTCGGCAGTGCTGGCCGCCAGGGAACCCTTGACGCGAGGGTCGCACAGGCAGGCCATCTGGTACACCTTTTCCCTTCTGAGTGGGCCAAGGTGGGTATCCACGCCGGTCAACAGCCTGTCTGCCAATGCCCTGCTCTTAGGGAGAAGATTGCCTTCTTCCCGGATACTGGTCTCTAGGCGTTGGCGAAGGGCATTGACCAGGGGGAGAACATGGCCCAGGCTGGCGTTGTAGCTGCTGAGGACGTGGGTGGTCTCCTCAAAAGGCTGCAGGATACCCGCCATCTGGGAGAGGGCGAGCCACTCGGTAGCACCAAGGTCCAATTCCCTCCCCTCATGCAGGCCTGGGGTGGTTGACATGATGTATTCCACCACTTCCTTCTGCTCCACCAGACGCTTGACCATTTCGTGGGTGGAGTTCCATCGGGTGGTCACATCCTGGATCAGGACGTGCTCCGGTCGGCCCGTCTCCGCCTGCCTCTCACGCATCATCCTGGCTGCCTTGACGCTGCGAGCGAAGTGCCCCACGATCTTCCGGCACTTGTCCAGCAAGGCCCTGGTCTCCCTGGTCCCCTCACTCCAGGAGTCCTTTGGTGCACCCAGGCCAATGGCATCGCCCACCACTAGATGCAGTTTGTGTGCTGCGCACACGATGCCCTGGAACCCTGCCCCAAGAACCGCGTTGGTCATGTTACGGCCCGCATCTGTAACCATGACTCCACGATTGACCTGTCCCTCTGTCCCCAATCCCCACTCTCGCATTGCTGTCTTGAGAACGTCAGCAATGTTGATCCCTGTGGCGTTGTCCTCCATGCTTTGTGCCTGGAGAAGCACCACCCTATACCCTCTTGGGGTGCTGCCTTGTGCCTCCCCCTGCAGCTGCTCATGGGCTGACCGGGGCTCCAGGACCTCCTTGGGTTGCCACCAATGAGCCGTCAGTGAGAGGTATCCGTGGTGCCCACCGGTCCAGAGGTCGGAAGTGAAGTGGATCTTCCTCCCTCTGGCCGCCTGCAGCAGGGCCCGGATCCTGTCCCTGACAGACTCATAAAGGGAGGGAAGCACCCGCCTGCTGAAGGTACGCCGGGATGGAGTCTCGTACCATGGTGCCACGTGCTTCATCAGGTGCCTGAAGCCTGATGACTCCACAAAGGAGAGGGGCAACCCGTTCATGGCCACCCATTTCACCCACCACTCGAGTGGTGGTCTCCTGTGCTTTGGCCCTATTTCGCGGGCTGACAAAAGTCCCACCCAACAGCCCCACTTCCTGCAGAGTGGCCTGCCTCTTCCCACTCTCACTAGCGGAGCTGTGTTTTTCTTTCTCTATCTCTAACCCTTCTTCCCCTCTCTTCCTCCCTGAAGAGCAAGGGCCTGACAGGGTTCCAGGCAGAGTCCCAGGGTGCTTCCTCATCAGATGGCTGCGCAACCCACTTGAGGAGAGGTGTTTGGGGTCATTCCCCCTGCGCAAGACCACCCCGCATATCTTGCACACCGCCATCCTTGCGTCTTGGGGGCTGTTCTCAAAATGCTCCCAGAGACACCCTCGTGGCTTACAGAAAGTAACGCCCCCTCTGTTATTGCCTGCCGCTGCCGCTGCTGTGGTGCTGGTGTGGCCTCTGCCCTGCCGGGAAAGTAGACTAGTACTACTGCTCTCACTGGTGGTACTCTGGGTGGAAAGAGGGCTGCTCCTTCCGTCACTGCCTGGAGCCTGCCTTAAGTCTGTCCCTGCCAACAGGTCCTCAGAATCTGGCAGGTTTAGATACAAGGAGCCCGATTCTGATTCTGATGCCATTTCAGAATCAGAGCCCTTGTCTTCTTGCTGATCAAGGGTGGGGCTGTCAGGTAACGAAGATGGGATTTGGTACGCCTCATCCATGCTTCCCTCGGTGACAGACGATGGCACATTGCTGCTTGTGCCACTGGCACTGCTACTCGAGGAGGGAGTTGCACCAGTATCACTTTCTGCACTACTTCCTGTCCCTTCCCTCAGAAAGGTGCCCCTATTTATCTTAGTAGGGGTCCCCCTCCCCTGCCCTCTAGCTGTGCGACCCCTCCTCATTTTTCTCAATTCTTGTGGCTCAGGCCAGGGAATGTATAATGTGATAGTAAAGAAAAGCACCAAGGAACTGTGCAAGTAAATGAGTGACTCACAACAGCAGCACAACAAACAAGGAAATTGGAGCTAGGGGTTTGCCAATCCTGGCACCCAACTAAGTCTCTCAATGCCCTGCACAGGGCAAGTATAACAAAGAGAACTGTAACTTCTTCCCAGTTGTAATTGGATTGTGTATGTAGACTGTGGTGGCAAGTAAATGAGTGAGAGGGACTCACAACAGCAGCACAACAAACAAGGTAATAGGAGCAAGGGTTTGCCAATCCTGGCACCCAAAAACTAAGTCTCTCTATGCCCTACACAGGGCAAGTGTAATTAGGAGGAGAACTGTAACTTCTTCCCAGTTGTAATTGGATTGTGTATGTAGACTGTGGTGGCAACAAGTAAATGAGTGAGATGGACTCACAACAGCAGCACAACAAACAAGGTAATAGGAGCAAGGGGTTTGCCAATCCTGGCACCCAACTAAGTTTCTCTATGCCCTACACAGGGCAAGTGTAACAAAGAGAACTGTAACTTCTTCCCAGTTGTAATTGAATTGTGTATGTAGACTGCGGTGGCAACAAGTAAATGAGTGAGATGGACTCACAACAGCAGCACAACAAACAAGGTAATAGGAGCAAGGGGTTTGCCAATCCTGGCACCCAACTAAGTCTCTCTATGCCCTACACAGGGCAAGTGTAATTAGGAGGAGAACTGTAACTTCTTCCCAGTTGTAATTGGATTGTGTATGTAGACTGTGGTGGCAACAAGTAAATGAGTGAGATGGACTCACAACAGCAGCACAACAAACAAGGTAATAGGAGCAAGGGGTTTGCCAATCCTGGCACCCAACTAAGTTTCTCTATGCCCTACACAGGGCAAGTGTAACAAAGAGAACTGTAACTTCTTCCCAGTTGTAATTGGATTGTGTATGTAGACTGCGGTGGCAACAAGTAAATGAGTGAGATGGACTCACAACAGCAGCACAACAAACAAGGTAATAGGAGCAAGGGGTTTGACAATCCTGGCACCCAACTAAGTCTCTCTATGCCCTACACAGGGCAAGTGTAATTAGGAGGAGAACTGTAACTTCTTCCCAGTTGTAATTGGATTGTGTATGTAGACTGTGGTGGCAAGTAAATGAGTGAGATGGACTCACAACAGCAGCACAACAAACAAGGTAATAGGAGCAAGGGGTTTGCCAATCCTGGCACCCAACTAAGTCTCTCAATGCCCTTCACAGGGCAAGTATAACTAAGAGAACTGTAACTTCTTCCCAGTTGTAATTGGATTGTGTATGTAGACTGTGGTGGCAACAAGTAAATGAGTGAGATGGACTCACAACAGCAGCACAACAAACAAGGTAATAGGAGCAAGGGGTTTGCCAATCCTGGCACCCAACTAAGTTTCTCTATGCCCTACACAGAGCAAGTGTAACAAAGAGAACTGTAACTTCTTCCCAGTTGTAATTGGATTGTGTATGTAGACTGTGGTGGCAAGTAAATGAGTGAGATGGACTCACAACAGCAGCACAACAAACAAGGTAATAGGAGCAAGGGGTTTGCCAATCCTGGCACCCAACTAAGTTTCTCTATGCCCTGCACAGGGCAAGTGTAATTAGGAGGAGAACTGTAACTTCTTCCCAGTTGTAATTGGATTGTGTATGTAGACTGTGGTGGCAAGTAAATGAGTGAGATGGACTCACAACAGCAGCACAACAAACAAGGTAATAGGAGCAAGGGGTTTGCCAATCCTGGCAAACAAGTTTCACAAATTAATGCACAGGGCAAGTGTAATTAGGAGAACTGTAACTTAACTTCTTCACAGATATAAGTTATACAACAACTGCACAAAAACCAAGCTAATAGAAGCAAGGGGTTTGCAAAATCTGGCAGCACCCAACTTTCACAAATAATGCACAGTAACTAAGATGAATGGAACTTCTTCAAAGATGTAATTGAAGAAAAAGTTCTATAGAGGTGGCTGGGTGCCTGCCCTTCAACAAATGTTTGTTTGAGAGCCTGACTGCAAAAAAATGAATGAGGTGTTGGACAAGTGAAAGAAATTCAAAGAATATCTATAGTGTTAAGTAAAATGAAATTGTAAAATGTTGCCAAAACAAATGTGTTTGAGAAATTTGAGTGCACTGGTTGGCGAGGGAGACTCTGCCTAGTACTCAGTCTGTACTGTATAATAATTTTAAAATAATTTAATCCACAGCCTCCAACCTCCCCTTCTAAGCACTAGTACTGCTGGACCTTGGCTGTTGCTTGCCACTTGCTAATAAACTGTAAAATAGAAAATAAATGGAATAAAACTATAAGCTGCTACTAGAGTAGGATAGGGGTTGCTGGATTCCCTTCCAAAACCCCAATCGCAACAGCAGCAAAAAAGCTGTAGGCGCAGGGTAAAAGGACCTTGGCCAAGTAAATGAACTTGGTGGGAAATTGGGATACAAAAGAAATGGTATGGTAGTGTAATATAAAATAATATATTTTTAAAATAAATCCGCAGCACCTCCCCTCCCCTACCGCTCCCACTCAAATCTTCCCTCCCCCTTGAAGCAAATATAAAACGTACGGAACTCTTCCTCAAAAATGGAGAAAACAAAAAAGAGAATAAACACTGTGTTGCTATTCCCCACAGGGAATAGAAGAAATTATTATGTTTTGCGATTCGAATTAATATCAATTCAATTCCCTCCCTGCCTAGCGAGACCGAGACCGCGACCGTGAAATCGAAACTAGTCTGAGCGCAGCAATCCAGCCCTGACCACCCTCCACAAGATCCAAGCCCAGACTGTGACGGACTGGAACTGCCTCGGCTTTTTATGCCCTCTGGCACATCCAGAAGTGTCAGTCAAAACCTGTCCATGCGATTGGTGGAATGGCTCCAAAAATTTGCATGGTCCCGTCCCATGGCCAGCCCATCGTTGCGCAGGTGTAAAAAAATAAATTAAGAAAAAAATAAAATAAAATCAACGGAGACGTATTTTGGCAAGACAAACCCACTGCTGCTACTGTAAAAAATGAAGCATTTAAAATAGGTTACTTTCGCATGTTTCTGTGGTGCTTTGGTGGGGTTTTGGGCAAGGATTTCAAAAAAAATATTGCGGTCGCCATTTTGGACCGGGAATCGGGTTTTTTTTTAACTTTTAAAAACTTTTTTTCTGTGCCGCTTGGCATTGCGCGATCGCCGCGTGCAAGTAACGAGCACGACAAATCAGACCAAATTGTTCGTTCGTCGGTTCGAGCTCGAATTCTGGGGGAGTGATTCCCGTTACCGTTTCCGTAGAGTAACGGAACCGAGTAACGGAAACGGAAACGGGAATACCGCTAAGTCGTGCCCATCTCTAATCAGAAATACTATGGAAGACAAGGTGGAAGTTTACAGCCTGCTTTCTATTCCATGCTGCCTGTTCAGGTTCCTTGAATGTTTGACAAACAGACTGTCAATGGCTTCAGGTCGGTCTGCTTGCTGCTGTGACCTGTTCAGATGGAAGGAATAGTTTGGCCAGTGAATTGCACCGGCCGTATGCTTTGTGAAGAAAGACTAGCTTATGATGATGCAGCTCCAATGTTTACTGCCCGATGTGCAACAGTATTATGAATAACAAAAGGTTATCTGTGTAAAAAATGTTATGGTTAAAGATGACATGCTGCCTGTAAATGCTGTTCCTTTTTAGTGTAAGAAGTGCAGTTTATATGGTGCCCTAAGATGGTTTCAAACTACAGGAAAAGAGATTCCATTTTAACATTAGGAAGAACTTCATGACAGTTAGAGCTGTTTGGCAGTGGAAGATGCTGCCACAAAGGAGGGTGGTGGAGTCTCCTTCTTTGGAGGTTTTTAAGCAGGGGCTGGATGGCCATCTATCGGTGGAACTTTGATGGGGGTTCCTGCAGGGCAGGGGGTTGGACTGGATGGCCCTTGAGGTCTCTTCCAACTCTATGATTCTATGATTCTAAGATAAGGATTTGGGGTCATGTGGAGGGATTTTTCTTAAAATATTTAAAAATATAGTGTACAGTGGACCCTTGTATAACAAACAGTTTGTATAACATAAAATATGTACAACATAAAAAATTCCGGAGATAGGGGAAATTTGCTTAACACAATTGCCTATGGGGAGAATCCGTACAACATAAACATGGGATTACTCCATTTTCAATGCATTCCTATGGGAATTTGTATAAAGGAAAATTTGCTTAACATAATTGCATTTGGAACGAATGAATTCCTTTATACAAGGTACCACTGTAGTTAAAATAATGAAACTCAATGAAAAAGTAGAATGTGAAAAGCACATTTCAGCTAGTGATTTATGAATCACATGGAAGAGGTTCTTTGCTAAAATGTGAAGAACCACATATATCCAATGACCTCAAAACTATTCTAAAGTATGGCAACTTCATGGCCATTTTCTCACATTCGCTGTAATCTATAGAGACTTCATGCAGTAGTTCCCAACCTTGGGTAACCCAGGTGTTCATGGACTACAGTTCCCAGAACCCTTCACCACCAGCTGCACTGGCCAGGGGTTCTGGGAATTGCAGTCTAAGAACATCTGGGTTACCAAAGGTTGGAAACCAGTAGTGGCTACCAAGGATACCGGTTTAATTGCTGCACTTCTGAAGATAAAATAATGGATTCTCTCTGGAGAAGAGATTTCACTGCTGACTTTTTAACAAATGCTCAGTTTTCCCCATGGTACAATGTGCCTTACCATGCAGGAGAGATGAAATACCACATTGGCTATTTAAGAAAAATGATAAAAGGCCAACAAACACATAATTAAACAGAAAAGAGCATCCCTGCCTAAGAAATGATCTGCAGAGATGCTCAGGCGGAGCACCCTGCACTGGGAAATTGAAAGATCGCTTTTAATTACATAGTTGAGGGCAAGAGAGATTAGATTACTTTCCCCACTTTTTATATACTTGCCAAAAACTAAGTGCCTCTTTGAGATCCATCTAGGATCTTGCAGGTGGTTAAATAAAGCTAGCAAATGGGCTCTTGTATAAAACTCCTAAGTAAAAAAAAAAATACCTTCATCGTGCTGTTCAGGTCCTATCTTGAGGACAATTATACATCAGGAACAAAGCAAAAAGCAACGTGTTCTGCTTATATACTGCCCCAGAGTGCTTAAAACACTCTCTGGGTGGTTTACAATTTATTTATGCAGGTGACACACTGCCTGTCCACCCCCAGCAAGCTGGGTACTCATTTTACTGACCTCGGAAGGATGGAAGGCTGAGCGAACCTTGAGCCTGCTACCTGGGACTGAACCTCAGGTCGTGAGGACAGTTTTAGCTTCAGTACAGCAGTTTAGCTACTGCGCCAAGAGGCTCTTTCTACAAGGGCTCAAAAGGAGAACAAACCAGAAAATGGGGCAAGAAGAAGGCTCAGATGTGGTTCTGGCTCCCATATAGAGTAGGAAACTGGAGTCGCAGAAAGAGACACTGTGAGGAAGCGTGGAGAGCATGGTTACAAAGCACCATAAAACAATATTTTGTGCCCCCAAAACAATAAATAATAATCCTAGAACTCCGGCCTGGCCTTCCCCCAGAGAGAGGTTTGAGGAGTGAAGCATCCATCCCTGTCTAATTAACCAAGCTGGTCTGGCCATGCAGGGCGGGAAAATTCAAAAATTCAGAAAAAAACAGTTTTGGCTGGAGAGAAAAAACTAGCCACTCAGGGAAATCTTTTATCCCCCCCCCCTTGACTTTGTCCTCTTAACCCCTTCCCTTCCTCATCCGATCCACCAGCTGATCAGAGGAAGCCAGATCTGGACAAACTAAAGACTCCACCCGGATCACTGATTTGCATCTGTAAATGTTTTCCTCACTCAGACCCAGACATCCCAATTCCAGGTCACCAAAAATCATTTCTGAGGCGTCCGAGGGCCAGAAGTCACTTCTAGTTTGCAGGGAGGCCCATTTGGGGCCTCCAGAAGGACCAGGACAACCCTTGCAGGCCCGTTGACAGCAGGACCGGGCTGGGGGTAAGTACAAGAGCCCCCAGCTAGGCACCCCAGGCCCGGTCCGACCTGCATCCGCATATTGCAGATTTTCAATTATTACGGGTCGGATCAGGTCCATAATGCCTGTGATAGGCGGGGGAGTCACTGTATTAGGATCGTTGCTACCCCTGATTACCTTGAAACTTCTTAATCCCTCCATCACAATACGACTAACATCTATTGTTCTGCATAGGACAAGCTTCCTCTTTCCTACAAGTTTAAGAACCCCAGTCTCACTCACTCTATACCCCAGAGCACAGAGAGAACTCCTACTTTCCAGAGGTCCTTGCTCTCTGAAAATGCCAACCGCAGAGTCTGGCAAAATGCCAAGAAGAAAAACTCCCAGAACACGACCAAACAGACTGAAAAACTCACAGATCCCAGCCGTGAAAGCCTTTGAGAATACATTCTCAGAGTGAGTTCCTGAGACTTGGAGTTCCTATTAATGAGAAATCGGTGGACCATTTTGGGAAAGTGGAATCTATTCTCTGGAACGCTATACTTCTGCTGTGTAGCAAAAGGAATTCAAAATGGCAACATGTTTTAGGATTCCAGAATGTATAGCCTCCCGTCTCTGGTATCTGAGAAGCAACAGCGAATAAAGTGACCAACAGGATGATTCTGAATCGTTCCAAGCATAATGGAAGAGCACCTGTGCTGATAGTCCCATTAAGCACTAACCCCCCCCCCCAATCCAGACATAGTCTCATTTTTGAAGAGGAACATGACTGTCAATGTGTGATGTATAAAGAGGTTTAGCCTAAGCAAGAGGAGAGTAATTTAGACAATAGCACAGAACCCGGGCCATTAGTGCAATGGTTCCCTTTCCAGGTAACCAGCTGTTAGCAATTTGTCTCTGTATGGTCAATGCATTATTTTATTCCAGGATACAGCTGTTCCTTCTAAGCCTTGATTATTAGTGACACTTGCCTTCTGCTTCTAAGTATGGCCATTGATCTCCCCCCACCACCTCTGTTTTTTTAAAGAATGCAGTTCTTCATTCTTGCCTGTATGTTCCCACCAAGGTGCTTTAGAAGACATACAAGGAGAGGTGTCCCCATCAGGAATGTACCGTTTACAGCAGCCCTTCCCAACCTGGGGTCCCTAGATGCTCTGGGACCACAATTCCCAGAAATATTTATTTATTTATTTATTTATTTAATTTATTATATTTATACCCCACCCATCTTCCCGTAGGAACTCTGGGCGGCTTACAGCAGTTGACAGAGCAACAAAACACAATAAGAAATTAGAGCAACATAATAAAACAATAAACATAGCTATTCCAATGGTTTAAAACAACTTAGCACCCTAGCAGTGCATACAGACCCAACAACGAGGCTACTCGGTGGGTGTGAAATATGGATGGTGGGAAAAGAAAGAAAAAACTACAGAAGGTCGCCTAAGGCCTCTGGGAAAAGCAAAGTTTTTAACGCTTTTCGGAACGCCAGCAGGGACTCTGCAGAGCGCACTTTGCTTGGGAAGCTGTTCCAGAGAGAAGGGGCTGCCACTGAGAAGGCCCAGTTACGTGTGGACGTCTTCTGGGCCTCTCGAGGGGTGGCAACCCGAAGCGAGTGCACTTGCGACTGCCGGACTGGATGGGCCGAGGTTGATTGCTGGACGATCCGCTCTGACAGGTAGTCTGGGTCCAAGCCATGGAGGGTTTTATAAACTAAAACCAAAACCTTGAATCTGATCGGGGATGCAACGGGCAGCCAATGCAGACGAGCCAGTACTGGGGTGATGTGGTCGTAACGACGCACACCCGCCACCAGCCTGGCTGCCGCATTTTGTACCCACTGCAAATGCCGGAGGAGAGTCAAGGACAACCCCATGTAGAGGGCATTGCAGTAGTCCAACCTCGAGATCACCAGCACTTGAACCACTGTTCTCAGAGAGTCGCCATCCAGATCTGGGCGGATCTGGGCAATTTGGCGGAGATGGTAAAATGCGGATCTGGTCACAGCAGCCACCTGGGCATCCAAGGTGAGCGCCGGATCCAGAACCACGCCCAGATTCCGCACCCTATCTGCGAGTTGGAGGGAAACTCCCTCCAAACAGGGGAGAGGGCCTCCATATCCAGATGGCGAATTCCCAAAGAACATAACCTCCGTCTTCTCGGGGTTAAGCCTGAGCCTGTTGGCCCTAGTCCATGTCAATACCGCATCCAGGCACCGGTCGCACAGCTTCCACTACAGAGGTGGAAAAGGAGAGATAGAGCTGCGTGTCATCAGCGTACTGATGACAGCAGACTCCAAATCTCCTAATGACCCCAGCCAGCGGCGTTACATAGATGTTGAACAGCATGGGGGCGAGAGACGACCCCTGCGGAACCCCACAGGGGAGTATCCACGGGGCCGACAACTCCCCCCCCCATGCTGTACATACTGGGGATGGCCCTCCAAGAAGGATCGGAGCCAACTGCGAGCAGTCCCTCCGATTCCCACCTCAGAGAGCCGATCCAGTAAGATACCATGGTCGACGGTATCGAAGGCCACTGACAAATCCAGGAGAACCAACAGGGTAGAGCAACCCCTGTCGGCCACCCGGATTAGGTCATCTTGCAGCGTGACCAAAGCTGTTTCGGTCCCCCGGTAGGGCCTGAACCCGGATTGGCATGGATCAAGGCACTGCTGTTCCTCCAGGTATGACTGAATCCGGACCGCAGCCACCCTCTCGATGACCTTGCCCATAAACGGGACGTTGGCAATTGGACGGTAATTCGCCAATTGGTCTGATGCCAGGCCAGGTTTTTTAAGAATGGGCTTAACCACCGTCTCCTTCAGACGGGAGGGAAAACCCCCCTCGCTGAAGGAGGCAGTGGCGATGGCAGATGCCCATTCTGGCATACTCCCGCCGGCAGCTTTTATCAACCAGGCAGGGCAAGGGTCGAAGGGGGTGGACGCGGGCCGGCAGTGGGCAATTGCCCTGGAGGCCTCCAAGGAGGAAACGGGCCCAAGCTCATCCAACTGGGGAGAGAGAGGTGGCACAGCGACTGGGGATAGCGGGGAAGGGCTAGTGCAACCGGATTCGAAGCCGGCCCACATGGCCTCTATTTTAGATCGAAAATAGACTGCGAAGTTCTCACTACGGAAATCAGTAGGAGGAGGCTTGGCCAGACTAGGATTGGTGAGGTCTCGGACCACCTGGAAGAGCTCCGCCTGGCGGTTCAAGGCCTCACCAATTCTCAGGGAGTAATAGGATGACTTAGCCTCCCTGATCGCTCAGGAATAGTGCCTAGTCTGGATCACAACAGCAGTCTTATTAATTGCCGTCCGGCTTCTTCTCCAGCTGCTCTCCAGCCTTCTCCGTTCCTGCTTCATCACTCTCAACTCCGCTGTGAACCACAGCGAAGGTCGAGCTCTGCTATGGAGAAGGCGCTTGGGGGCGATGCGGTTGATGGTGCGGGGAGCTGTTTCGAACCATTGGTCAGCCGTAACCTCGGCCAGAGGGTCAGTCATGCCACCAGGTAGCTCCCCGAAGGCTTCCCGGAACTGGGCAGGGTCCATGAGCCTCCAGGGGCAGGCCAGCACAGGAGGCCGATGGTCCCCGCAAGGAGGAGCCGCGATCGACAGGGAGAAAGAAAGCAGGTGATGGTCTGACCATGACACAGGTAGAGAGACGATGTCCCCCACCTCCAGACTAAAGTCCCCCGACATGGATGTAAATACCAAGTCAAGGGTATGCTCTGATCTGTGGGTAGGACATAAAACATGCTGGGACAGACCCATGGAGGCCACGGATTCCATGAAATCCAGAGCTGCTCCAGAAAGTCCACTGCCAGCCTGCACATTGAAGTCCCCCACAACCAACAGGCGAGGGGACTTCAAAAGTGCAGCTGCAATGTACTCCGAGAGCTCTGGTAGGGATTGCGCTGGGTTGCGGGGAGCACGGTAGCCCAGCACCAAATCTGTCCCGCTCTCCCTCCAACAGATGAAGGCATTCTAACCCTTGACTAACCAATGTCGAGGCCCTGGTGACATGAAGAGAGTCCCTGTAAATGATGGCGATACCCCTCCCTTCTGACCCTCCAATATTCCCACTCTCTGAACCAGAAACCCAGGTCGACACAGCTGGGAGAGCGATCCCCCCCCTCGGCGCCCACCCAGATCTCAGTGATACAGGCCAGGTCAGCCCTCCCATCAAAGATGGAATCGTAAATGATGGGGATCTTATTGTGGACTGACCTGGCATTCATGAGGAGACAGGAAAGGTTGGAGGCGCTGGTGGGATGACTCCTGGACACGTGGCAGTGAGCCGAGGGGTCAGAACAAGGAACAGGCACGAGATGCCTGACCCGAGTTCTTCTGATCTGACCAACCTGACGACTACAAGCGTACCGCCCAGGGTCCGACACAGTCGGAATATGAGTCCAAGCAAGGCGGCGGGAGGGAGAAAAAAACACTAATTAATTTACAGCAATAACAACAATAAAATAAGGACAATATACAAATTCACCTAAGAATGCAATAAACACAATAAAATATACACTGTAACATAGATACAAATGGATAAAATAAAAATAAGGGAAGAAGAGAAATAAACAACAAAATAATCTAAAGCATCACATAAGCCAGGGCAGATGGAATGAACCAGGGTAGGAGGGGGGAAAAGGGACAGATGGAAAAGTCCGAGAGCAGCCCCTCAGAGAGTAGGAAAGCTGATCCAATCGGAGCATATTGGCAAGGTGGTGGTGGTGGTGGGGGAGTGGAGGGGGAAGATGGAAGTCCACGTCATCGAGTATTCCCCATAGGGAGCTCACGATGATTCCCCCCCCAGCCAGAACCCCGTGCTCATGGTCTATAGAGAGTCTTAGGGGGCTCAGGTACAGGACCCTCCAACGAGGGGTCCCTGTCCAGAGTGAGTAGCCGGTGAGAAGATGGAATAGCCACTGCACAGCCCCCCAAGTCCACAGAGAAGGGGGGAACACGCCGGCGGCCGAGCTGCCGCCCGGAAGCCGAGAGTCGCCGGCGGCCGCTCCGCCACCTGAGCAGGCTGATAGCCGACCAAACACCGGCAGCCGACGCGCCACCCGAGATCCAATCCCACTGGCGAGCAGATGGAGGCACCGGTGAAACAGTTGATGGGCGCGCCACCCAGCCAGGAAGGTGGAAATTCTCCGGCGGCCGAACCGCCGCCCGAGCAGGAAAGCCGGTAGCCGGCTGACACTGGTGGCCGATCTGCCGCCTGAGTCCAGGGTCCAACAGCCAGGCCATCGCATGCGCCGGCTGCAGAGGCAAACCGGTTGGCGGTGAAAAGGGCGCCGGCAGCCGACATGCCACCCAAGGACCCACAAGTTTGTCCCACCATCCAGACTGCTGGGAGGGGCCATGATCAGCCATCGCTAGATGGAATAGAGCAGGCGAATCCCAGCGGTTGGCAGTCAGTCCCGGCTCTGGCTCACACCGGCCCCGGGGAAGGAAACAAGATGGCGGCTGCTGTCCATAGGTCCCAGAGTCTTCGGAGACAGTCAGGGAAAGGGAGCCGCACCGCACACAGAGTCCTCACCACAATGGGCAGCTGGAGACAGGATCCGCGGCCGGCCAGGTAGACCTCCATGAGAATGTTGGAACAGTGGGGGAAACAGGAGGGGGAGGGACATTCAGCTGGGGTTCATACCGTGGGTGTTTCGGCGGGGGTAGGTGTTTCAGCGTTTCGGGTGTTAATGGCTTCCGTGGCAGATGTCCCACGGCAGATGTTCAACTTCCTGCTACAGACGAGAACCACCTAGCTGAGCCCCTTAAACGCCCCCCTCGACTCCCGGTTGTCAGCCCTGGCGGGCCAGTAAAAATTAAATAAAAAACAGCATACAAGGCAGCACTACACATAAAAATGTTAGAGCACAAGGGCGCACCGGTAAACAGGAGCTGCTGCCGCTGTTTGTCCGGCTCTGCTCCTCCAGGTGTCTCTCTCACCAACACCAGAGTAGCAGGAAAAGGAGCAGTCAGAAAGCAAGGGCAGCTCCTCCAGGCCTAGTTCAGCAGCAGCAGCAGCAGCAGGAGTGTTTGCTGGGTGATGTTGTGGCTGCCAGGAAGCTGAGGTCAGCTAAAAAGCCTTAGGTGGGAGTCTCTCCTCTTCAGCCCCTCCCTCTTTGCAAGCACCATTATTGGTGAAGGCTTCTCAGAGAGTTGCAGTTCAAGAACACCCAGAAACTCGATATTGGGAACCACTGGTCTACTGTTTGACATGAGGCATAACGGGAAAAGTAGTTGAAATGAACGAGGAAAGATACTGGCCCGAATCCTGTTGCAGAAGTAAACTGCACTAGAGTAGGTCCATGCAATCGTTGGGGATTTAAGGAGTCAGCTCCTCCATAACTGCTGTTATCTCAAATGGGCCGACTCCAGCTGCGACAGTGCTGTGCTGAAGTTGAAGTCAGTTTAGGCCCATTTGAATGAATGGAGCTTATGGAGGAGTTGATTCACCCAATTCCTATTGATTCCATGGGCCGAAGGTAGTGCAGTTTACTACACTAAGCAACGGGATTTGGGCCATTGATTCTTGGCAAAGCCAGTGTAATATAGTGGATCTTGCTGGATAGGAATTGAGAGATCCAGGTTCAACCTGATAGTATCTATGATTCCATGATTCTGTCCTTGGTCCATGACCGCCGTCTCATTCTCATAAGAACAGCCTTGCTGGAACAGGCCACAGCCCATCCAGTGCAGCATTCTGTCTCACACAGTGGCTCACCATTTGCTTCAGGGTATTCCCAAGCAGATGTCTTCACCTGCTTATGATTCCCCGCAAATGGCATTGAGAGATATCCTCGAACCCGGAGGTTGTCCTTAGGCATCCATCATGATAGCCATGGATACCCTTGTTCTCCATGAACTTGTCCAATCCTTTCTTAAGGCTGTCAAGGCTGACAGCTTGTCACCACTTCTTCTGGCAGGGAGTTCCATAGATCTCAGACTGATCTACCTCAGAAGGGTGCCATGAAAACAAAGTGGGGGTGAAAGGGAGACCATGTGCCTTGGAACAAGGGCAAAAGGTATCCTCTGTGTGTGTGTGTGTGTGTGTGTGTGTGTGTGTGTGTGTGTGTAGGTTACAGCAGGGCATGGAGATTTTGGTAATGGTGTAATGGAAAGGGAGGTTTTGATGGGTGAGTGGACGTTCATCACTGGTTCGATGATTATGGCATAGGGCATAAGCTATAGTAGCAAAATGATGCCAGTTGATGCTTGCATTCCTTGTTGTGACACAGTTGGTGCATGGTGAGGAATGCAAGTGTCAACTAGATTCTACAGGCAATTAACTGCTGGAATTTATCCCATTTGACTGACACAATGGTGTAGGATTCCACAGCCAGTGTTGGGATATTCTTTGCATATACTGAATTTGATCAGCACCCATTCTATTCGCAGTTTTTTTCATTCCCATTCCACTCCCAGCACCTTTATCTTGGAAGAATGTTGGGAAAGAGCTCCTTTTTCTTCTGCAGGGTGGCCAACATGCAGGCTTGGACATGTGGCTGGGCTGGACATCTCATTGCTGTTACTGATGTCCACTAAGGCTGATGGGAGATATAGTCCAACCACATCAGGAGAGACACAGAATCCCCATTCTTATCCTAAACGGGGGAATGGGAAAGAGAAGAATTTCAGAAATGTCCTCAGAAGAAAGACCTGCTAAAATCTTGTGCTTCAAGAACCTCATGGCACAGTGGTTGAACTATAGCACTGCAGTCAAAGCTCTACTCATGACCTGAGTTTGATCCCAGGTTCAGGTAGTTGCCTTAAGGTTGACTCAGCCTTCCATCCTTCTGAGGCTGGTAAACTGAGTAACCAGCTTGCTGGGGAGGGCAAAAGGTAACCTGCATAATTAAATCATAAACCGCCCAGAGACAGCTTTAAGCGCTATGGGATGGTAAATAAGCTTTATGCTTTGCTTTTGCTTTCAGTTCTTATCTAGTCACCACAGAAATTTGAGAAGTGCTTACTGATACAGCATCAGATATACCCTAGCAGTAGGCCAAGATTAGAGATGGGCACGAACTGCTGGTTCAGTGGTTTGCCATGGTTCATTTCCTGCCTGAACAGCTGACCTGTGTGGTTCGGTGGCCCTTCCTGCCTCCTCTGGGCTCTACTGCTGAATGGGCACCCACTGGAGTAGAAGGGGTGCTGAATTGCAGATTAGCTGTTCAGGTAGGAAACGAACCATGACGAATCTCCGAACCAATGGTTCGTGCCCATCTCTGAGAGGAGTAAAAACATTGATAAGAATCCTCTTCTGTTGGGTTTTGCATAACTGGCTGCAGCTAACTGCAGTTATTTGAAGTTGTACCAGTCGTATTACAAGGCACATGCCTGATGCGTATTTCGGTGTGCATCTTGTAACGTAATTGATATCTCATTAAAGAGCGGCCATTAGACATGGGCACGACTTGGTGAAATTCTTGTTTCCGTTTCCGTTACTCGTTTCCGTTACGCAACGGAAACGGTAACGACAATTACTCCTCCAGAACTCGAACTCGAACTGACAAAAGAAAAATTGGGTCTGATTTGTCGTTGTCGTTCCTGGCATCGCAGCGATCGCGCCATGCCAAGCGGCACAGAAAAAAAGTTTTAGAAATAAAAAAACAACCCCGATTCCCGGCCAAAAAAGCAGGCGAAAATATGCCTGCCTGAGGGCACCTACAAGAGGGGTGGTTTCTGGGGGGGGTCCCCACTCCAGCCTTCCCCCCCTCCTGTCCTGGGCTGCTGGTACCGGGCTGGGAGGGGGCATCCTCGGCGTCTCCATTTGCCATGCAGTGTGGGGGGATCCAAAATGGCAACTGCAATATTTTTTTTGAAATCGTGGTCCAAAAACCCACCAAAGCACCACAGAAACATGCGAAAATTAGCTATTTTAAATGCTTGAATTTTTACAGTAGCAGCAGTGGGTTTTTCTTGCAACAAAACGTCTCCATTGATTTTATTTTATTTTATTTTATTTTTTTACACCTGCGCACGCGCAATGATGGGCTGGCCATGGGATGGGACCATGCAAATTTTTGGAGCCATTCCACCAATCGCATGGCCAGGTTTTGCTGAGACTTCTGGATGTGCCAGAGAGGGCATAAAAAGCCCACCAACCCTAACCCTAACCCTAACCCTAACCCTAACCCTAACCCATACGCCAGTACACTGTGTTCTTAGTGGGCCAGAGGCACCCAGAGGTATAGCCCACTAACCCACCCTAACCTTAACCGTTACCCTAAGCCTAGCCCTTACCCCCTAACCCCATGCTCTGGGAAGTCAAGTCGCGCTAAATCACGGTGGTAACAACAAACGACAAACGACACGACGAAATGACAAATTTTTGAAAAATTTCGCGAAAAATGGAAACGACCCAAAACGGACCCATCCCGAAAAACGACAACTCGAAAAAAATTTTGCTGGTCGTGCCCATCTCTAGAGGCCATATGCTGCAGGATGATTTTTGCCATTCTATTATCTTGTTGAACTTGAGTTTGCGGCACCGACCAACCCAACATCTGAATCGAGCAACACATTTAGAAAAATCCATCTTTCTGCAGGCATAAAGATGTCCTCCATAGGCCCTTTCCCTTTCCTTAAGCCTTTAAAGTGGTGTGATGATAAGCGGGGAGATGTTTACCGAAATGCTGACAACCGCTGGAGCTATTAGAGATGGGAAGACCACCCTGGGTGATTTTCCCGCTGCCAGAAGCTATGAGCAGCAACAGAGTGTCTAATGGAGAGTAAAATTTAATTAGAAGCGAATCTTGCCAAGCTCTTCTGCTTTCATTGTAAAGATGATAAGACTTGACAGTACCTTTGTCCACTCGGAGTGGAAATTTATTAGGTGTCAGACTGTACTAACGTGTGTCAAGCTTTTTTGGGGAGGAATCATACACCATTGGCTAAAATGCAACAACCAGGGGAGGAAAATCATACATTTGGGTATAAAAATCTCAGACATTGAGGAAATGGATGGAAAACAGAGCTGAGGGCACGAGCAGCATCTGAAGATTTATTCAAGACTGTACCTAAATCTAATGATGGTTGTTTCAGTTTATACAGGGCCATGTCTTCCAAGAATATTGTTAGACTTCCCTGGTGACTTATGTATTTCTACCCTGTAAGAGAATGGCATACAATACAACTCCAGGAAATGTAATTTTGTTTTTCAAAAGACTTTATGTAGTAAGATAAATTGAATTGCAATGGTTAACAATTAATCATTCTTCTTCTTCTTCTTCTTCTTCTTCTTCTTCTTCTTCTTCTTCTTCTTCTTCTTCTTCTTCTCCTCCTCCACCTCCTCCTCCTCCTCCTCCTCCTCCTCCTCCTCCTCCTAAAAGGGGGGGGGGAGAGAGAACATTTTGATTAAGTCCAAGGTTCCTTTAATGAAGTGGGCAATTTAAAAAAGGAATAATGTTTAATGATCAACAAGCACTGTGGATAAAGGGCAGCGTCTCATAAACTTATTTTTCTAGGGCTGTGCATGGACCTCCTGATCCAACTTTTATTTTTTTGATTTTACGTACTTAAAACATTTTAAGTTGCCTTTCATTAATGGACTGAAGGAGCCTTACAGCATTAAAAATAAACATTATTAAAAGCTAAAAACAATAAGACATTTGGATATAAAAAGAATTAAACATATTAGATGGAAACGCTTCTAAAACAGAATTAAAAGCAAAGCAAAGCAAAGTGGTCTGCTTATATACCGCCCCATACCCCTTTGAGTAGTCTCTGGGCAGTTTACAGTTTTTTAATTACAGTATGCAGGCTACACAGTATGCAAGTAACAAAAGTAGAAACAATCCCATTAAAAATAAATAAACCTCAGCTAGACTGACTGTCACTCAGGGACAGCCTGCCTGAAAACAAAGGTCTTTGTCTACCTGAAGAAGGATGGCAATGTTGAAGCCATCCTGGCGTCCAGTGGGATGGAGTTCCAGAGTCTGGGAGGAAGACGGAGAAAGCCCCCTTGTGTCTCCCCACCAAACATGCCCGTGAAGGTGGTGCAACCAAGAGCAAAAGCCTCCCATGAAGATCTTAAAACCCAGATAGGCTCATAAAGGGAGATACCGTGGTACCCCGACTTACAAAATTAGTGCATTCCGAGCGTATGCTCGTAAGTCGATCAGCTCGTAGGTCGGGGAGCGATTTCCCATAGGAATGCATTGAAAGTCAATTAATCCATTCTGGACCAACGGGTTTCAATGCATTCCTATGGGAAACCGCTTTAAACCATCTGCAGCTCCCCCACCACGGGGCACGTTGGGGTGAGAAGTGATGGGTTGTTTAAAATGTCTTTAGCCACTGAGGCAACCACTTGTCTCCATGGCTAAAGACATTTTAAACCACCCACCGCTTCTCCCCCCAATGCACCCAGTGTGTGTGTGTGGGGGGGGAAGCGGCGGGTGGTTTAAAATGTCTTTAAGCCACCGAGGCAACCACTTGGCTTGGTGGCTCAAAGACATTTTAAACAAGCTGCGCTTTCCCCCGCAACACGCCTGATTGAGGGGGAAAGCGCAGGTTGTTTAAAAATTGCAAAAAACCCACACACCATCAAACACACAAAAAACCCATTACAGTACAGTATATAAAAATAAGAGAGGAAAAATCAACCTACCTTTCCAGCAGTAGAGGTGTGCAGGAAAACGGTGCAGGTATTTTAAAACCACCCAAATGCAAAGCACCACGGGAGAAACAGTTTTTTTTTAAAAAAATCACAAGTCGGGAAAACCCTATCTTTTGCTCATAAGGCAGTGGGATTTAAAAACCAATGGAATCGTGCATATAAATTGGGATTTCCTTATGTCGGGCACATAGTAAGTAGGGGTACCACTGTACAGTCTTTTAGATGGCTTGAGCCAACGGAGTTGCTATGAGAGAGAGAGAGAGAGAGAGAGAGAGAGAGAGAGAGAGAGAGAGAGAGAGAGAGAGAGAGAGAGAGAGAGTATGATGCAATGAGATCCCTGCAACAAGCCCAACTACAGCCAGATCAGACCTCTCCAAAAACTGGCATAGTTGTCACCCTAGTTTTAGCTGTGCAGATGTACTCCTGGCTTCCGCCAACATATCTCCTGTAGGCCCATGTAGGATATTTTAATGCATGTAGGCTTTTTTTGCACACCTAGTTCACCTAGTGGCAGCTCCGGCCCTGGCTGGCTGGCAGGAATGTCTGTGCTTGCGTCTGCTTCTTAATGAATATATATATATATAGGTCTGTTTTCCTCTGCTTTTCATTCTGAATACTCAAGGTTTGTTCTCTCAGAACTCAAGCCATGAGGCTCAGCTGCTTCAGTTCCTCTTTGAAGCGTCTGAGATGAAATGCAACCGCAGAGAACAAAATGGCGGTTAGGAACAGTAGCAGGTAAGATGTGGGAACCAGTGGGAGGGAAGGCTTGAAAAGGAGACTCTTCCTTTCATAGACTTTGTCAATATGAACATCTCAAGATCTTGCTTTAAGCATTCTGGACTCGGCCTGAGACTGTTCCCTAGCTAGTAAAGTCAATGTAAGGAGCAAAAGTGATGTAGATCTTAAAACTGTGTTAAAGGGCAAGATTCATTCCAGTATCAAGTATCCCACGCTAAGTGAAACACATTTTTTTCCTTCAGTTTTTGAAGTGTACTGTAGATCTGGGATTTTTCTAACTCAAAACTTTCTTATGACCCCTTCGGTAGAGCTGTATAAAAGATACAGTAACTAATTACAATATTTTCCTGTGTATAACACTATAGTATTAGGAGACTCATGGCGCACTGGTAAAACTGCTGTATTGCAGCCAAGACTGTGCTCACCATCCAGGGATCAATTCCTGGTAGCAGGGATGGTTCATGACTACTCACAAACCTTGAACCATCATAAACTGCTGGTTCGTGATGGATCATGCCCATCTCTTGATGAATGGCCAGATCCACAAAAGAGGAGAAAGTCCTTTCAAATAGATGCCTGGAGGAACAGAGTCTATGAAGAGCAGGAAACATTGCAGAACATAAATAAAGGAGCTGATGAATAAAAATTAGGAAGCCCCTAATGATCTGTGGTCTGCCCCACAAACAAGGCTGAAGATATGCATGTCTTTGGGGACCGAGGAATGAAAAGAAAAACCTTTTTTTCTGAATAAGAATGTCTGTGAAGTCTGTGTTAAGGAAGTAACTGAAGGCATAAAGAGTTGGAACAGCCTAAATTGATTTGGTGGTTATAACAAAGTCAGTGGAATAGCCATCGGGTGGATTAACCCGTCATCCCTAGAAGTGAATGAAATAAAACAGCTCTGTGGAAGGCAATTTCCTTGCGAGGGAAGAAGAGATTTTGATGTTTGCAGGCAATACATCCAGAAATCAGGTTTAGTCAAAAGAGAGAGCAATCTGTCAATTCCATGATCTAGTTTGATGCACATTGGAAGTGCGCTTGATTCAGTTAACAATCTTCTTCCTTTTCTTCTTCCGCTTATGGTATTCTTAGCAGATGGTTCACATGGATTTTTTTTCCTTCCTTGTTATGCATTCTGTTGAATTCCTGTCTTGCCACAAATAAAGTTGTCATTATGTAGTGTGCGGAATGGACTGCCATTTATTTATTTTTATTTATTTATGTTTATGCTTGTCAACCGCCTGATTTTCCCACGGGAACTCTGGGCGGTGTACAACACATTGCGAAAAACAACTGCCCAAACATACAAACCCTAGACAAACCCAAACAAAGTACAAATAATGATAAAAATGATAAAAATAATAATAGGAAAAAATAATAGAGTATTTTCCTGCTCTCACTCATCTTTCTGGAGTACACCACATGGTGGCAAACATGTTTGGTGCCATTTGTAAATTCCGCAAGGCACCAGTTGCTTTCTAGGTTGCATGCGTAAAAGTCGCACAAAGGTGCATTCGGCCTGGTGTATCCCCCATTTATGTCTTATGAACCTTCCGTCTGCATTTTGAACAACTCTCTCAATGTTCTATAGCACCATGAATACAATATGGTGCCTTAAGAATGAAGGTGGGCAGAAACCACTGGTTTGACCGATGATCCAACAGGTGTTCTGTGGATCAGCACCCTGCCCCTCCTCTGGCAGGTGCCCACTAGGAGGCAGCACCCGAAAGAAGCAGGGCAGGGAATCTGGGGCGCTGCCTCCAAGTGGGATCCACCATAGCAGGGGCACTAAATCATGAAACACTTGTTGGGCCATTGTGTAAACTGGTATGATGGTTGCTTGCATTGGTTGGTTAGGAGAAAGGACACTCTGCCCTTCAGGCTTGATTTGATCTAGAATCTTCTTACAGTAGTTTCCCCTACTCCGTATTATTCCCATGCTGCTATGGGGTAGCGGAACCAGTCAAGTCATCTGGCACTATAAACCATGAACATATTTGCTAAAATCCTGTTGCTGTTGAGTTGAGCTACCTAAGGCTGATGAAATAATTAACCCCTCACACACACACACACACCAAAAATAAAATATTTACACTTTATCCCCTGAAGGTCCTAAGGCTCCCAAAAATTCTCTTTCATGATCCGGAAGCCAGGATAGAAATTAGAAATGTTTTATTGAAAGCAACGACCCACAGCTGTGTTAGCCTTAGGCAGCCTACCTAACAGCAACAGGATTTCAGTCATCAGTTTAAGCATAAGCTTTACAAGTCCCGATCTACAAGACTTTAGTTCACAATGGCCCTATGCCCTTTGCATTCTCAAAGAACACACCAGATCATGTGCCTTGCATTTCCACAGTAGGTTTCAACCCTGAGTTAGAATCATAGGATCATAGAATACTAGAGTTGGAAGAGGCCTATAAGGCCATCAAGTCCAATCCCCTGATCAAGACAGAAATCCAAATCAAATTGCAGTATATCTGACAGATGGCTATCCAATTTTCTCTTGAATACGTCCAGCGTTGGTGCACTCAGCACTTCCCAAAATAATCATTCCATTGTCAGACTGTTCTAACAGTTAAGAAGTTGAGATGGGCACCAAATGAAAGACAAAACTCTGCTTTGGCCACTTTTACACGACCCCTAAGATCCGCTGGCCACTTTTACACGACCCCTAAGATCGGACCAGCGATCTTAGGGGCTTGTCGGTCTTCCTATGTTCCCACCTCCTCCTGCTGCTGCTGCTGCTGCGGCTGGGGCTGGGGTGCGCCCTGGGTCGCGCCCCGCCGCCTCTTCTTCTTCCTCCTCCTCCTCCCCGCCGGGCTGGTGCTCCTCTTCAGCTGCGGCCTCCAGCCCAGCAGAGCCTCGGCTGCAGCCGCCCTGTTGTAGCCGGGGTCGCCCCAGCCGCCGCCGCTGCTGCTCCTCCGCCCGGGACATCAAAGGATGTTCCTTTGAATGCGGAGGGAGCGGATGGAACGCTCCGGGATGGACGGGGTGGAGCAGCTCCGGTTCCTGATTCTTTTCAATCCCGGGGGGTTTCTCGGGCTCCGGGGTGGGGGTGGGGGGGTAGATCTGCGGGCAAAAAAGGCGATCCCCCCTGCGGAGGGCTGGAAGGCGATCGGGTGAGAAGCGGACGGAGAGAGCCAGAGAGAGAGAGCGAACCGGTGGGCGCGTCCCAACTTTCCCAGCGGCGGTCATTCAAGAGTGGACGGTCCCGGGCCGGGAGGGGGTGCTTTAAACGCTGCCGGACCCCCCCACCCACCGCAGCAAGGAGGAGGAGCCACGTCGTCGTCCTCCCCGCGCCGGCGGGCGGAAGAGCAGCAGCGGCGGCGGCTGGGGCGACCCCGGCTACAACAGGGCGGCTGCAGCCGAGGCTCTGCTGGGCTGGAGGCCGCAGCTGAAGAGGAGCACCAGCCCGGCGGGGAGGAGGAGGAGGAGGAAGATGATGAGGTGCGCACCCCAGCCCCAGCCGCAGCAGCAGCAGCAGGATCGGGGACCCGGTGGAGGGTGACCTGCCGGATTAAATCCGGACCAGGTTGAAATTCACCCTCCACCAGCAGGTACAAGAAAACTGCTGTTTGGTCGCGGTTTGTGGGCGGGGTCGCACTTAACTGTCTGCAAAGTCCGGAGCTGGTGGGGAAACATTTTTAAGGTCCGGACCTTGCAGACATTTGCGGCGGAGCTTAGGGGTCGTGTGAAAAGGGCCTTTGTTGTTTAGTTACGTAACAAATTGCTTCATTATGCAATGAAACAAAAGAAATGGTTTTGGCCCTAAATGAAACAAGTCTTTTTTTGGTTCAGAGACTGAATTGGGGGAAGCTGCCTTGGACTCTTCCCTGGAAACTCCCCAAATTCGGAGCAGTTTGGGGTTCAGGGGGCCAAGTCATTAAACTCCAAATTGGTTCCCCCCAAGTAATATTAAAAGTGATTGAAGTTCAACCCGGAAAATATATTACATGGCAGTAAGTTACCACTACACAGTTACCACTACACAGGAGGAAGCAATTAATTTTCCAGTTCAAGCAGGGTGGGTGAGTAATTTCTTCCTCCACCGCTGCCACCTTTCCCCTTACCGTCCAACTGCAACATCTCTTTTAAAGGAAAACAACACTTTTAAATTTACTTGGGGGGACCCACTTTGGAGCTTAATGGTTCGCCCCCCTGAACCCCAAACTGCTCAAAATTTGGGGAGCTTCCAGGGAAGAGTCCAAGGAAGCTCCCCATTATTTATAGAGTTCCAAATTGCTTTGTTTTGTTTCATTTCCAAAAAAATTCATTACTAACAAAACATAACGAAACTACTAAAGAAATGAAACGAAACAAAATGAAATACTATATTTTCATTTTGTGCCCATCTCTATTAAGAAGTTGTTCCTAACTTCCATGCATTTATTAGAATATCTACAGAGAACAACATTTTCCTTTGTTAGAACTTGCTTCCACCAGATTGAAAGCGGTATACCTCCCGGACTTCCACTAAACATTGAAAGAATGTCTTTCTTTTAACATGGAATAATTTAACTTTGCAGGAGTTCAGAGTCTTAGACACATCCTGACAACATCTCAAATGGATGCTCAGTCCTCCTGGTTATGGCAGGTGTTAACAGCTGGGGTGGGTGGAAGACTTATTCCAAAGCCATTCATCTTATTTCTCACACACAATTATAATTTGGAGATTGAGTGCAGGAGGATTGATAAAAAGTATGCAAAACAGGAGGGGAGGGAGTAGCAAGGAATGAAAGATGACAGAACAGGATCATCAGAAAGAGATATTTGTCAGATCAGCTCCTACTGTAGAATTCTACCCACATCACTCGATCCTCTGAGACAAGCCATTTGAGCGTCCCAACTCTGAAAGAGGCCTGTGAGGTAACAAAATGGAGCCAGGCATTAACAATTCTGAGCCCTCATATATGGAATCAACTGCCACCTGAGATTTGCTTGGCCCCCACACTGTTGGTCTTTAAAGAACAACTAAAGACCTGGCTATACCAATCTGCTTTCCCTGGTTATTAATTATTCCTTGATTCGCTGACTTTTTAATCTGTTCAAATCCATTTTGCCGACTTTTCCTCTGAATATAGTTCTGTGATATCAATGTTGAGTTAGTTATATTTACTTTGTTTTCTATTTCAGTTTTTAAAAATTGTATATTGTTTATACAGTGGACCCTCATATAACAAGCAATTTGTTTAACAGAAAATTTGCTTAAAGGAAAAAAAAATCCAGAAATAGGGGGAAATCTCTTAACAGAATTGCCTATGGGGTGAATCCGTACAACAGAAAAATGGTTGCGATTAGGGATTAATCCATTTTCAATGCATTCCTATGGGAAATTTGTACAAAGGAAAATTTGCTTAACAGAATTTCATTTAGAATGAATTAATTCCTTTATACAAGGTACCACTGTATTTGTATTATGATGTATACAGTAAACTGCCCAGAATAGCTTTGTAGCTAGATGGCATGGTATACAATTCTTAAATAAATATTAAATAAGAAAGAAAGAAAGAAAGAAAGAAAGAAAGAAAGAAAGAAAGAAAGAAAGAAAGAAAGAAAGAAAGAAAGAAAGAAAGAAAGAAAGATGCACTTCATAATTCATTGCTAGAGATGGGCACAAACCAGTTTGTTCCAGTTCATCCCAGTTTGTAAAGGCAGCAGCACAGTTGCTGCTGGCCCCTTCCCTGCCTCTGGCTCAATCTGCTACTCACCAGGCCCAGTGTGCATGATTCCTGCACCTCCTCATCAGTTCTCCCAGTCCTGGCAACAGCTCAGGCTTCTGTCTTGCCCTCTTGGCAGATCTTCCAGTCAGACAAAAGGATGGGACGGAGAAGTCTGTGCTGTTGCTCATGACTGGGAGATTAGCCGAGGAGGTGGAAAAGGCAAGCAAGCTGGTCCTGGTGGGTGGCTGATCAGCTGAGGAGGTAGAGGAGGAGAGCAGCACCACCTGTGCTGCCACCTTTACAAACTGGATCAAACAGGGATGAATCTAATACTATCAATTTCTATTCAGTACCAAGGCTGGTACAGAAGATGAAACAAAATAGGGTGACAGTACTACAACTCCCAGAATTCCTGGCTTGGAAACCCTGGAAAGGGCCACCCTAAGTTAGTCTTGATTTGACAGCACAAGGGATGGATGGAATGTATTAATTCTTGGGGTGTGTGGTGTTGATTATAGATACCTCCTCGTTAACGACTTCTTGAGGTGAGAGTTCAATTCCCGATTGTGGCTCATGGAAAAAGAGCAACCTGCATGGTCCCAGGGCTCTTAGAGAGCAGGGAACAGTAAGCCATCCTGGAATACCTTAAGAAGGGTCACTAGAAGTCAGAATTGACATGACGGCACATGACTACATTATTAGTCTAGCAGCAGCATCTGTTTGAAGAGATAAGAGAAAGGTAATGGATGTGAGCAAATGCATTGTAGATGTTTTTTATGATCTTATAGTGATTCCATTTATCTAAATTCTACCCTGGGGGAAATCTCGTTATGTTTCCTAGGATGCTGCCAAAAAGGTGGAGCAGGGCGTCCGATTGCATGACACTCCTTTGCTTGAGTTAGCTATCCAGGTTTTAGTTTCACAAATCAGACGGCCGAATCTTTTCTCTCTGTCTCTCTCTTTTTAAACGGCGAAATTCATTCCAGGGAAATAAACATTTATCATCAGGGCGCTTGTGTTCCTCAATCAGCCTGTTTACGCAGTGCTTCTACCACAGGATTAAATGTTGATTAGATATAATGGCCACTAATGATTCTATCTACTAAATTAAAGCAGATGTTAGGGGAATTGTGCTTAAAAATACTTCATGTGGCAAATCTCCAGAGGAATGTGTCAAGGGAAAGCCTCGCCATCTGCATTCCTGATGATCACAAATTAACCATGACCTGAAGGGGTTAAGAACAACAGGGACATCCCTCTGCTTCCGACACTCCCGAAAGTTTTCTGTTCAAGACCTTTGGCTCAAAATGGCTAGAAAGAGGGAGGTTTAGTTTCATTTTCTTTCCTGGTTTTGCAGTTACCTTTCTGTGCCTTAGGTATTTGTTGCGTCAGATACTGGGAGTTCAATTCCCCAGTGGGCCTCCTGTGAGGAGAGCCAGCCTCTATGGCCTTGGGCAGGGCTGGCGCATCCATTAAGGCAAACTAGGCAGTTGCCTAGGGCACCAAAATGGAGAGAGGGCACTGGCCAGCCTGCTGCCCCCCTGTTGCCCCCCGCACCGCTGGCCACTGCTGTCCGTCCCCCCCACCCGCCAGCCGCCCGTCATTGTCTGCCCATCGCTGACCGACGCTGTCCTCCCGCTGTGCCCTGCGCCCATCGCCCCCCCCGTGCCCGCCTCCGTCCCCCGCCATCTGCCGCCCCCTGCCGCCCACCCCTGCCGCCACCCTGCTCCCTCCCCTGCCCCCACCCCTGCCCGCCTGCCGCCTGCCCCACCCCCACGCCTCACCTATGGCACAAAAAAACCTAGCGCCGGCCCTGGCCTTGGGTGAGCTGCACAGTCCCAGGGCACCCCCAGGAGAAGAAAATGGTAAACAAATTCTGAGTATTCTCTGCCTTGAAAATCTTGAAAACAGTTGCTAGAAGTCAGAACCAACTCAATGGCACATGATTTTATTAGTAAAGGAGGGCTACTGGATGTGCAGGATCAGTAACTGCTATTTCTTTTATCCAGTGCCTGAAAAGACTGAACGAAAAAGAAATCCCAAGAAATACCCGTTAGGTAGATTGTTTTGTTGTGTTATGGTACATTTATCTTCTTTTTGTAAAAATGTCACTTTGTTATTTTGTATTGAAGTTTTTTTTTCCAAAAGAAAGATACACTGGACCCTCGTATAACAAACGGTTTGTATAACATAAAATCTGTACAATATAAAAAAATAGGGGAAATTTGCTTAACAGAATTGTCTGTGGGGCAAATCTGTATAACATAAAAATGGTTGCGATTAGGGATTACTCTGTTTTCAATGCATTCCTATGGTAAATTTGTATAAAGGAAAATTTGCTTAACATAATTTCATTTGGAATGAATTAATTACCACTGTATGTGTTTCCAAAATGCATTAACAGAACAGACCACTAGGGGGAACAAAAGACTATGCTATATATACAGTAAGGTTATCTGCCATATCCGGCATCTGAAGGAGGGAAATTTATTTATTTATTTATTTATTTTATTGGATTTGTATACCACGCCATCTAGCCTGAAGGCTACTCTGGGTGGTTTACTGTAGAGTTTATGCTATATAAAACATGTAGTCTTTAAGGTGACCACAGATCAAATCAAATCAAAACAAATCAACCCCCTGTGGATACTGCGGTCTTATTGAATTACTACATAATGTATTGTAACAGCAAGAAGAATGGTTCCCAAAGGCCAACAACGGACAGCCCACCCAGCCACCCCTTGGCGTGGGCATTGGGAGAATATGCTGTGTCCTCCACATGGCTGCATTTCTCAAACGTGTAAGAAGTCACGTGTGAGCTGTTGATACCCTTTCTCTTGAAAATTAAGATACTGAGAGGTGAGAACTTCGTAGCTGTAAGAAAAGAAGGTCAAGAGGTGAGATATGTGAGCACTTTTCAAATACTTGAAATATGGTCATACAGAGGAAGGGTAGGATCTGTTCTAGCTCATTCATGAGTGCAGGACACACACAAGAAAGGGCTCAACACACATGAAACCAGATTTAGGTCGACTATCTGGGGGGGGGGAGAAATTCTTAACTGTTTCATTGAGAAGTTGAGTCATGGCAACCGGACTTCTTTTTGTTGAGAGATTGAAACGTTTCGCTGCTCATCCAAACAGCTTTGTCAGCCTGAAGGACTTGAGACAGATGAAGCTGTTTGGATGAGCAGTGAAACGTTTCAATCTCTCAAGGAAAAGAAGTCCAGTTGCCATGACTCACCTGCCAGATAAACTCACCTGGATGACTGAGAATCTTCACATACATATTCTTTATGTTAGAGCAGTACGGCAGTGGAACCAATTACTTTGGAACATTCAAGGGGGAATTGGACAACCCTCTGTCAAATTTGCTTTGATTTCTGCCTTTATCAGGGCTGGTACTCAGTGGCCTTACTGGCAGCTTCCAACTTAATTATTCCATATTTTTAGCCGAATAAGGATGCCTGGATGCCCTGGCCTGATATCGGAAAATTTAGCAGGGTCGCCTCTGGTTAGTCCTTGGATGGGAGACCACCAGAGAATATCATGTGCTGTAGGTGCCTGGAGGAGGAACTGGCAAACCACTCCAGTATTCCTGCCAAGAAAACTCCATGGACATGGGGTCACGAAGAGTCGGTCACATTGTAATGATGCAACACACACACAAGTTTTAAAAAAGGGTTTACTCATTAACGGCACTTGGCATCTAGATTTGCAAGCAATAAAATCTGGCCTGTTATTTATTTATTTAAAATATTTCTGTTCCACCTTTCTCCCCCCAAAGTACCCAAGGCATGCCATACACCCCCCCATTTTGCAACATCACTGGTCCCTTTGAATACCACATCTTCCAACCCACTCAGAGCAGATCCAGCAAAATATTTAGCTGTGCACAGGTTTTAATCACCCAGTTAGCAAATCCCGAGAACTTGACCTCTCCACACATAGTTTGAAGCCTGCAAGTAATGCCTGGCTCAGGCATCGTGATGATGGAGAAGAGGATGGCGTGCTGCTTCTCTGCCATGTGTCGTGTATATATTAACGAGGCATTGTCCAGATCGGAGACTGGAAATGTTACTTAAAATAGGAAAGTGTGACTTATGACATAAAAACATAACACATACTTTATTGTCATTGTACAAGTACAACAAAATTTAAAAAGTGCCATCTAGTCTGCACAACATTCCTTCCCAATATAAAAATTCCAAAACATAAAAACCTACCATTTAAAACAGGCATGTCCAAATTTCGGCCCTCCAGATGTTTTGGACCGCATCTCCCACAGTCTTTTGTCATTGGCAATCTAAGCTTAGAATTCTGGGAGTTGTGGTCCAAAACATCTGGAGGGCCGAAGTTTGGACATGCCGGATTTAAAACAAACACATACACCCACTCGCATTCTCTCACCCATTCTTTCATCACTTGTACCCATTTAAAACCCTAAAACATAAACCCAATAGCAGTACCCATGCGAAATTCTGTTAAAAATTAAATTGACGGGTAATATCAGTGTTGAATGTGTAATATATATATATTGTATGGGGGATTGTGTATGGCTGTTGTTTTTTAAATCATAGTTTTTATGTATTGGGTATGAATGCTGTCAGGTGAAAGAGTGTAGGACTGTGTGTATGTTTGGTTTTTATGTCAGTTTTAAATGAGTACAAGTGATGTTCTGCGTGTGAATGTAGGAGTATGTGTATGGATGTTTTGTTCTTAAATGGTAGATTTTTTGTCTTGGATTTTGGGGTGTGTGAATGAGCTGACTGGATGGCACTTTTTAATCTCATATTTTTATACACTTGCAATAAATTCCATTCCATTCCATTCTAATCTACACACACTAACCCTACCACCCCCTCACCTGACAACATTCCCAACCAATAGATACAAACTACAGATTAAGAACAAAACTTGCCCCCACACTGTTTCTTTCTTCACTCAACAACTGCACAATCCCCATACAATATCCATGTTACACATTCAACATTGCTATTTCCTATTTGCTTAAGTTTTGGCTGAATTTAACATGGTTACTGCTGTTGGGTAAAATCTATTTCTAAATCTGTTTGTCCTTGTTCTGATAGATCTATACCGTCTGCTTGATGGCAACAGTACAAAAAGAGAGTGTCCAGGATGAGAAGTATATCTTATAATACTTTCAACGGGACAACGGGAGCTATATTCTCTGTATTATGGAATTTTTATATCTGTTAACCGCCTTGAGTTCCCTTTGGGAAAATCTGGCGGGATAGAAATATAAAAATAAAGAAAAAAGAATTCCTCCAGTGTGGGGAGTGGGCCTCCAATGATCTTCTGTGCCATATTGATGATAACCCTCTGGAGCGATTTCCTCTGAGTCATTGTGCAGCTGGCATAACCCACACATATGCAGTACGTCAGTATTAGAGATGGGCACGACTCAAAAAAAATGGTGTTTCGTTTGTCGTTTGTCGTTTAGGGGGTCCGTTTCGGTTCGTTTTCGTTTTCCGTGAATTTTTTGCAAAAAAATTATCATTTTTGTTTCGTTATGTAATGAAACGAAAAAACAAAAACGAAAATGAAAAATTGCTGTTTCGTTAGCATTCATTACAGTTCAATGTATTTGCCGCAATGAAATGAAACGCATGGCAAAATTTCTGTTGTTTCGGTTCGTTTCGTTTCATTTTGGAGACAAAATTCATTTTTCGTTTCATTACATAACGAAACGAAAAAATGAAAACGAAAACAAAAAATTGCTCGTTTCGTGCCCATCTCTAGTCAGTATGCTTTCTACTGTACATCGATAAAAGGACACCAGTAATCTCTGAATGGTGTTATTCTTTCTGAGCACCCTGACTTTCTGACTTATTTTTGGTTGATTTTTTTGCGCTAATAACATGGTGTTCCTGAAGGTTGTTTGTTATTCATGAGTAATGCATTGCTGCCTATTGCTGTCAGCATTACTTTTTTTTGGGGGGGGGCATCAACAAAAAATATGCCCCCCACCCACAAGCTGGTTACTCATTTTACCGACCTTGGAAAGATGGAAGGCTGAGTCAACCATGAGCCTGCTACCTGGGATTGAACCCCAGGTTGTGAGCACAGTTTTAGCTGCAGTACAGGCATTTAACCAATGCACCACAAGTTGTTTGTAATGCTCACTTTTTATTTTCTTTTTATTTGAGAAACAAGTGACATGACCAGCACCATGTCCTTCAAAAGTAGTGATAATCTAATCTTTCAACTGCAGAGCTGGAAGGGACCCAGTGGATCACCTGGGGTCCTTTTGGAGAGAAAGGCAGGATGCAAATATTTTAAATAAAATAAAATAAATAAGTCCATTCCCTGTCAAGGAAACACTGTGGGGAATCTAACTCCCAACCTCTGGATTCACAGCCAGAAATCTAAAACATTGGGACAGCCTGCAGTTCTGGTAAACTACCAGACGACTAGCTGTTCAGAAATTGCATCTGTTTGGGTGAAAACCATAGGAATAATAACAGAAAATCCTTGTTTCTCAAATAAAAATAAAATAAAAATTGAACATTACAAACAACTTTTGGTGCATTGGTTCAATGCCCGTGCTGCAGCTAAAACTGTGCTCATGACCTGGGGTTCAGTCAAGGTCGACTCAAGGTCGACTCAACCTTCCATCCTTCCAAGGTTGGTAAAATGAGTACCCAGCTTGCTTGGGGGGGGCAATGTGTACCCTGCGTACTGTAACTAAAAAACTGTAGAATCGCCCAGAGGCTACTTGAAGTGGTATGGGGCGGTATATAAGCAGAACACATTTTGCTTTTGAAGTGTTGCTTCCTTCTACTGAGCTGGCCTGACACATACAACAGCATCAGGTCAAAACCCTGCTTGAGGAGGTGGAAGGGCCGTTGGATATTATACTTAGATTTATTTATTTATTTATTTATTTATTTATTTATTTATTTATTTTCCCCCACCTTTCTCCTCAGAAAAAGACCCAAGGTAGCTTACAATAATGGGGAATACTATACAGCTCAGAACATTTAAGACATATTAAGTTTAAGAACAGGGAATCATACAATTACAAGTCATCATTAAAGCTAAAAAGAGCATGCAGATAGTCAGGGCCGGCGCACCCATTAAGGTGAACTAGGCAGTTGCCTAGGGCGCCAAAATGGAAAGAGGGTGCTGGCCAGCCTGCTGCCCCCCCGCACCCGCTGCCACTGCTGGCCCCCGCCATCCATCCCCCCACCGCCCGCCAGCCGCCCATCACCATTTGCCCATCGCTGCCCGCCGCCGCCCGCCCGCCGCCTGCCGCTGCCTGCTCCCCCATGCCTGTCGCCGCCCGCCCCCTGCCTGCCCCTCGCTGCCCCCTGCCCCGCTCCCCGCCCCTCACCTAGAGCGCAAAAAAAAAAACTAGCGCCAGCCCTGCAAATAGTTAAAAGGAAAAAAATCCATTATGAGGGATGGAAACTAATATGGAAAATATTTAAAATCAGGCTGCTGGGGTAAGATGGTATTGGGGGACACATTTTCTCTTTGATGTAGAATCATAGAATCATAGAGTTGGAAGATACCTCAAGGGCCATCCAGTCTGAACCCCTGCCATTCAGGAACCCTCATCACAGTTTTTCTGAGTAGATGGCCATCCAGCCCCTGCTTAAAAACTTCCAAAGAAGGAGACTCAACCACCCTCCGTGGCAACATATTCCACTGCCGAACAGCTCTGTCATGAAATCCTTCCTAATGTTTAAATTGAATCTCTTTTCCTGAAATTTTATATTTATATTTTTCTCCTTCTAGAAAGTCCAACAGAGCATTAACTATATATAAGCAGAACACTTTTGAAAAGTGTTTAACTATTGAAAAGACAATAGTTAAAAGCAAAAGACCAGTGAGTATAGAAGTATTAAACAAGAATTAAACAAGCATGATAAAAATGGTCAATAAAAATCCATTTAAAAACAATAGAGTGCAACAATCCATTAAAAAACACAACAGTCTCAGGCTACAAATCCCTTTAAAAAAACCGATCTGAGAGAAAGGTCTTTGGATGCTTGTGGAAAGAGAGCAAATATAGGGCCAGCCTAGCTTCCTGCAGGAGGGGGGTTCAAGAGACCTATAAATTACATATATGCACCAGGTCTGACTAGAGTTTTTCTTCTTCTTCTTTTTCTTCCTCTTGATCCATACGTTGTATGTTTGTCCCTGCCGCTGCCACAGTATTTGCCTTTGGTGATTTTATGTGAACTGCCCTGAGTTCCCGCTCGGGAAGTAGGAGCGGTATATAAGTGTGATAAATAAATGTACTAGAAACTAATTCCAAACTGAGATGTTCATTGACCAAGATTTCAACCTCCCATAGCTATTCAGCTATAGGATGGATATGTCACTTTTCATCATGGACTTTCTTAATAAAATATCATATCTAGACAATGGAAACAAAATAAAAATTAAATGGAAGCCAGAAGCCAAAAATAAAATAAAATAAAATAAAATAAAATAAAATAAATCAAAACTTTATGTATCAACTCATGGGCTCTGAGTTATCCGTGATGGATCAGGAAAGAGATCTTGGTCAGTGTTGGGGGACAGCTCCATGAAGGTGTCTACCCAATGTGTGGCAGCGGTGAAGAAGGCCAATCCCATGCTAGGGATTATCAAAAAGGGGATTGAAAATAAAACAGCCAACATCATAATGCCATTATACAAAACAATAGTAAGGCCCCACCTAGAGTTTTGTGTACAATTCTGGTCACCACATCTCAAGAAAGACATAGTGGAACTGGAAAAGGTGCAGAAGAGAGCAACTAAAATGATTACTGGGCTGGGGCACCTCACTTATGAGGAAAGGCTAAAACATTTGAGGCTCTTTAGTCTGGAAAAAAGGCACCTGAGGGGGGGATATGATTGAGATGTACAAAATAATGCAGGGTATGAGTAAAGTGGATAGAGGGAAGCTCTTCTCTCTCTCCCAAAATACCAGAACTAGGGGACATACACTCAAATTGAGGGCTGGGAGAGTAAGAATAGACAAATGAAAATATTTTTTTCACCCAGCACATTGTTAGTCTGTGGAACAACCTGCCACAGGATGTGGTGATGGCATCTGGCCTGGATGCCTTCAAAAGGGGATTGGACAGATTCATGGAGGAAAAGTCCATCACAGGTTACAAACCATGATGGAGATGTGTAATCGCTAGGCTTAAAACCGGGGTACTTCAAGGGCCAGATGACGGAGGCGGTGGAAATCATGGCGGAGGAGCAGTAGGAAGTGTTTGTTCTCAGTCCCATTCCCGTTTTAGTTTTAGATAGTATTATTATGTTTTATCCTCCCTAATTTCTATTATCTTTTAGTGTGCTGTTTAAGTTGGGAGAACTAGAGACTGAAGCTGGAAACCGACATTCATCTTATTTTATTTTATTATCGTAGCGGCCAGTGTTTTAATTATGTGAATGACCTCTGGCGTTCCACTATTTAGTGCCTTCTACTCTTGAAGACCTTGGGTCCTTGTTTTAGAGTGATTCCACCACTGCTTATTCTACTAACTGTCCTTGGGCGCTTGGATTGTTTACCTCGTGGAGTGGAGCTTTATTATATTTTACCCTCACCCAGTTGGTCAACCTTGGCATGGGGAAACGTAAGAGGAAACAGCAGTCTCAGTCACTATTTGAATCTTCGCCTCCCATACCAGCGAAACAGCTCAAGGTGGACGGCTTTTTGAAATGTAAATCTTCCTCAGTAAGTAAACCCTGCGTCCGGCCTTTGGATGTTTCCCTGCAAAATAAGTTTGAAGTATTAGCAGACTCAGAGTGTCCTGGCTCTGCTGTGGACAACGCTTTAAAGTCTTCTGTGAAAGAGCACTCCCCCGGTCCTGTCCACTTAACTTCTGATAATTGCTTAGCTGCTCCTGTGTTTTGCACTACAGGGAACGAGGGTTTTTTTAATCACAGTCTTGCGGACCTAGTATCTAATCAGTGCTTTTTGACTGCTCAAACCGTTTCTGCAATTTTTAATTTACTCTCAGAGGTGAACAGTAAAGTGGAAGCCTTAAAAGCTCTTATTACTGGATCCACAGCCTCTCAGCAAACGGTTCCATCTGTGGGAGGACATTATGGCAGCAAAGGAGCCCTGGGCGTTCCTTCACAAACAAATGATGGGGTGAATTCACTCCCTCTTCCTGAGGCTACTAATGTCGCAAAAGATACTCCTAAGGTATCCATTTCACCTCCCCAATTTGCAGCAATGCACGCCCAAGTGGACCACCAGGATCATAAAAATCTTTCATCCTCAAACCGCTGTTTGCAACTTAATCAGATTGCTCTTCTGATTTCTAACAATAATTTGAATTTCAGAAGATGGAATACAAAGAGTGCTGTTACATCAGCCCTCTGCAGTCTCCTTCGTTGTGAGAGCTCCAAACTGGATTTGACTAAAGTAACCTGGCTTCCTTTTAAAAATGAGACTACCCGAGTTCTCCTGACTTTCAACCAACCCACCATCCCTAATATGTTGTGCAAAATAAGGCCTTTCCTACGTAAGTTTGAGATTTCCCCTGTCCGAGTCTTCCAGGACAGCGTTGTCACTCCTCTTCTAAGCCATCCTTGTCAAAAGTGGACTCTGCCAAAAGCTTCCTCTTCTAATTCTCGGTCTGGTCCTGAAATCTGCTCCACAAAGCCCTTAAATCCAAGGCCTCGCTCTGCTGAATCAGCTATTTTAAAAGGAGTTGATGAACTGTCTGACCTCCTGAAACAAACCTGCAAAGCGGCTAATCCCCTTATAGACTTGACCTCTCCCAACTCAAATATTCCAGAGAACGACCAATTGCATCTTAGCAAAGGTTTTCCCAATAGTACCACCTCTGTGGCCGGTTCTAAGGGCCCCTCTTGTAACAGCCCGGAATCAGCACTCAAACAGTCGGATTCTTCACATACTGACTCCTTTCCCCATAGTTCTTCCCAATGTTATCAAACGGAACCTGTATTACAGCTGAGCCCGGAGGGAATTTGTTGTGGATCAGCCATGGACAAAATCCCAGACAATTCTAGTTCCTTGGAAAATCCTTCTTCGGATATCTGACTAGCCCGCCTCCCCAATCCCTACGTCCAGTCAACTAACTCTGCTAATCCTAATGCCACTAGATCTGGCCTCATCCAGCTACTGACGTGGAATATTGTGGGCTGGAGACAACGCTCGTTAGACCCGTCGTTCTTGGAGTTTCTTACCTCCTTTGATCTTATTGCCCTGCAGGAGACCTGGCTGCCTAATGAGGAGCCGATCCACTTACCAGGTTTTATTTCATGGTCATCTCCAGCATTAAGATCCAGCTCCAGAGGTCGGGCCTCAGGCGGTCTATCAATACTTGCCAAAGCTGAGCTGGGCTGGCAGGGTCAGGAAATTATCTCTGAGGATGCAACTTACTATCTAGCAATTAAGTTCTCTTTCAAAAAAATATATATGGATAATGGTGAATGTATACCTCCCACCTTACTCCTCTTTGTACTATCACCCACATATGTGGGCTAATTTGGAAAGCTTTTTAATCAAGCTAAACTTATCCTGCCCAAATGCCATAGTGATTTTAGTAGGCGATTTCAATGCCAGAGTTGGGCCATCTTTAAGACTTGCTGCACAGCGGGGTAAAATCCCCGAGGAATATCTTCTGAATCAAGTCCCGTGGTCTTCTAGGGATGCTAAAAGAAATGAGGCTGGTTCCAAGTTACTGTCGTTGATTTATAATTGCAACCTTTATATTATAGGGGGCAAAGAACCGGGTTTTGTTTATCCATTTACTTACCATTCAGGTAACTATAGTAGCGTACTGGATTACATCTGTGTTTCATATGATAGTACAAACTTATTCTCAGACATCCAAGTATTAGTGAGGGAAGACAGTGACCACCAACCTATTAAGGTCCAGTTCTGGGGCTGTTCAGACTCTAGAATTTATACCCCTCTTGATGAAATCTTTACCTCCAATGTTGAAGTTCGGCAAAATAGGAAGTTAACCTGGGCCAAGGTGAACACGGAGGCATTGGCCAATTTCTTGAACTCTGAGCAGGCAATATATTGGAACTCTGAAATTGCGTCTAATTCAGCTGACTCTGTCACGGTCATGTCCTATTATGCCGAGCTATGCAACGCCTTAAAAGTCCAATTTCTAACATCAAATGCTCCTTCTAAGCAATATTTGAATCACAGGTCGCCCTGGTTTGATTCGGACTGTCATCTAAATAGAAAACATCTAAGAGCAAAAATGCGTCAATCTTTGATCTCGCCTTCTGCAGTAAACCATACTGAAATGTTAAAGGCAAGACACACTTACAAAAAACTTATTTCTAAGAAAAAAGCTATTTATAAAGCCAAAATTTGGGCTGATCTGGAATTGCAAGCCAAGGAGAAAAATTCTATTTTCTTTTGGAACACGGTTTCGGGTCTCCTGAAGGAACGTACTTTCCATCTTGATTCTCACATCCCAGTTGCAACATGGGAGGAGTACTTTGCTAATTTATTTATGGCTCCTCCTCAGGTCACTGAACAAACCTCTCTTAAGGACTCTTTGTCAATTAATGATTTCCTGGCCTGGCCCCCAGTTGCGACGGCTGAGATTGTTTCTATCATTAACTCATTGCAACCCAATAAGGCCCCAGGTGAAGATTTTCTTCCCCCGAACTTTTTAAATCTCATTCTGATTGGTGGGCTCCCCTATTAGCAGGGCTGTTTTCTCACATAGATGCCACAGGTATCATTCCATCAGGCTGGGAAGTTGCCATCATCATCCCCTTGCATAAGAAGGGTGCCAAAAATGACCCCAGAAACTATAGACCTATTAGTCTAATAGGAATAGTTGCCAAGATGTATGCAAAACATCTGTTAAACAAATTGGCTGATTGGTTGTTGGAAAGAAATATTTTAGTAGAGGAGCAAGCTGGTTTCAGATCTGGCAGATCTACAATTGATAATTGTTTCGTTCTTCACCACCTTGCCACTAGACAAATTGCCAAGGGCAAGCAATTATATGCTGCCTTCATGGACCTCAGCTCTGCTTTTGATTCTATAAACAGAGAAGTATTGTGGGAAAAATTGGCTAGTTACAACATGGATCCTAGGCTCCTTATTTTAATCAAGGCCCTGTATTCAAACACGCAATTAAAAATCCGCGTAGGCCCAAATGGCTCTCTTTCCAAGTCTATATTTTCATACAAGGGCGTTAGGCAGGGCTGTATTCTAGCGCCTATGCTATTTAATCTTTATGTTAATGATTTACCTGGTTACTTACATGATGCCTCCACTCATATGTTAAAAATTTATGATAAATTTTTAAACATCTTGCTTTATGCTGACGATATGGTTTTTGTTGGCCCATACACAGGTAGGCCTAAGAAGGCTGTTACAAAAGTTGAACACCTACTGTGTTAACAACTCTTTAGTTATCAACAGATCCAAATCAAAAGTAATGGTATTTAGTAAACGTATTGTGTTACACAATTGGTTTATCAAGGGAGAACCTATTGAACAGGTCAACACGTTTACTTACTTAGGAATCACTTTTACATATAATGGCTCATGGCTAAATCATTTTAAAAGAAGTGCACATAAGGCGGAAATTAGTGTAAATCATTTGCACAAATTAACTAGTTTCAATTGCCCTAGTTCTTTACTACCGATACTGAAAGTTTTTAGGGCCAAAATTGTTCCTATGTTGACATATGGAGCTGAAATCTGGGGCTTAACTAAAGCTCCCCAGCTAGAATTAGTACAGACACGTTTCCTTAGAAGAATTTTGGGGACAGACAAAAATACTGCTGCCTACGCTGTCAGGGCGGAATCAGGTGTCCATTCTCTTTCTAGTTATACTATAACGAGAGCCTTTTTGTTCTGGCTGAAGATACAGTCTTTAGGCTTTGATAGATTCCCCAAGCTCTGTTTAGTAGAACAGACAGCATCTGACAACTCTAATTCTTGGGCTAAACAAATTCGCATCATTACTGCCCATTTCGGGCTTTCAATTCAGAGCCAAATTTTACATGTCAACCAGGCTAAAGAAATCTTCCTTCAAAGAGCCTTAGATCATAGTGCTCAATCAGACCTGGAGCTGCTTTCTAAAAACAGAGCCTTGGGTTGGCTATCTAAGAATAAACTTGTATTCCATTGCGAAAAATACCTTACAATTAGCCTGCACTATTCCCTCAGAAAGGCTTATACTAGATTAAGGTTCGAACTTTTGGAGTCTATGAATAAATATGGTCGCTTCCATAACTGGCCGTATTGTGATAGATCTTGTATATGCGGTGCTCCAGTCATTGAAGATATCGCTCATATACTATTTGACTGTGAGTTATACTCCGCTCTTAGACAAAATTATCTTTCAAACATATTGGCCAATACCCTTCATTGGAATGTGAATTACAGACTCTCTCTCCTGCTTACTAGTTCTACCGTGCAGGTTGTTCGTGCAGTGGCCAGATTTATACACAAGGCTACAGTGGTGAGATCTGCTTATATTGATCAAATTGGAGTTCCATGTAAGGGTGATGCGGATCTATAAATTTTAACATTCACAGATTTTACTCATTATATAGAATGCCCCAACTCAGTGAAAAATATTGATATGGAATTGGGTTTTTTTTTATTGTGTTTTGTATCTTGTATCTTGTACTGATATGGCCTTGTTTGGCTAATCAATAAACTTTAAACATCTTTAAACATCAAGGGCCAGATGCAGGGGAGTGGTATCAGGAGACAGATATCTAGTCTTGTGCGCTTCTGGATGCATTTGGTGAGGCCACTGTGAGATACAGGAAGTTGGACTAGATGGGCCTTTGGCCTGATCCAGCATGGCTCTTTTTATGTTCTTATGTAAGATGGTCCACTGAAGAAGATTTCTTCTGGTTGACATATTCTTAACAGGCTCTGAAGGAGAAGGCAGTCTTTTATATATCCCAGTCCCAGGTTGTTCAAATTGTCAATTTGTTATTCATCAAAGTCAATACCCACCCATCTTTAGGGTCAACTCTTGCTTTGCTGTCGTAGTTTTTCCTCTGCCATTCATGAAGATTGAAATCAACTGTGCATGGCTTTCTGGTACAATGTCTTTTGATCTTCAATACATCCCTGCGCATTCAATATTTACTTGGCAATTGAATATCCAGCCAAGCTACATCAGCTGCGAATGTTAGACTTGGAGTGTCAACACTGTAAAATAATGTGTAAAGGCATCTCTCCAAGGCTGAATGGAAACATTATCAGTTTTCATTTGTGAAAGCCCATTAACAGCTCTGCTAGTTGTGCCTGCTGTCAATCCCAAAGGGTCATTGAATGCCACAACCGATGTAATATGATTTCTCTTGGCATACTTGAGAGATTTAAATATGTTCTTGTGTTCCTATTAGACATGGGCACAACCAGAAAAAATGATGTTTCAAGTTTTCACTTGTCAGAATGGGTCCGTTTCTGGTCGTTTCCGTTTGTCGTGAAATTTTTCAAAAATTTGTCGTTTGTCGTTTGTCATTTCCACCGCGATTTAGAGCGATTTGACTTCCCAGAGCATAGAGGCGTTCCGCAATCAGGGCCGGCGCTAGGTGTTTTTGTGCCCTAGGCGGGGGGCGGGGTGGGGGGCGGGGGGGTGGGCGGGAGGTGCGGGCGGGCGGCGGGGGCGGGGGCCATGGGCAGGCGGTGGCCGTAGGCGGGCAGCGGCGCAGGCCACAGGCGGGTGGCGGCGTGGGCGGGCGGGCGAGTGGGCAGTTAGGATATCAATTAGGATAAAGGTTCTGTTCTTGGCTTGCACCCCAAATGTGTGTGTGTGCAAGCAAATTGAAGTTGGGAAAATAGAAAATAAATGGTAGTATATAATATATTTTAAAAATAAATCCACACCTCCCACTCCCAGTCGAACCTCCCCCTTTATCCAATATCAGAAAAAAATCCTCAAACTGCCAGAGAAGAAATAAAGAATAAACTGCTATTCCCTTCAGCAGACAAAGATGCAGGGAATCAAAGAAATTATTTTCTAAATTCAATTCCCTCCCTGCCTGCCTAACTTAAATCCTAAAGCCTCCAGCCTCCCTCCTCAATCTCGATCGGATCACACCAGCACCAGCAGCCAGCCCTCCTCCCTCAACCAGCACCAGTTCCAGGACAGATCCGTGGGGCACACCACTTTTCACCCCTCTCTATTGTGAAATTTCCCACTGACACCTTCTCTTTGTTTCCTGGATCTCAACCAGTTCTTAAATTTAGCAATGCTGGGCATGGCTCTTGATTGAGGACAGGGCTTTTGGGAAGTCACTCATTCATAAGGTCACCATAAGGCAACACATAACAACATCTGAACAGTGAAGGATTAATAATATTATAGTAATTTCTTAGAAAGACAGCTTGTCTACCATGACCTCAATAGTGCAGAAATATGCTCTTAAGGCTTTGGAGCCTGTCGTGCACCCCATGGAGATCAAGAAGGTGCCATAAAATGTGTCCCAGAATCTGGTGGAATCCCATGGCTGATAAAAAGTTTTTCACAGACAGTTGTTGTGAGTTTTTCAGGCTGTTTGGCCGTGTACTGGAAGTTTTTCTTCCTGACATTTCACCAGACTCCGTGGCTGGCATCTTCAGAAGGCAAGGAGCTTAGGGAACTAGGAGTTCTCTCTGTGCTCTGGGGTATAGAGTGAGTGAGACTGTGGGAAAGAGGAAACTTGTCCTATGCAGAATAGGTGTTACTGTTAGTCATTGTATTGTGATGAAGGGATTAAGATGTTTCACTGCAATTAGAGGTGGCAGCGATCCTTGCCTGTGGTTGATGGGTGTCACTAGCTGTTCTATTGTGTGAACTGATCACTGTTGCTTCTGCCTGGGTGGGAATCATTGACCGTTGACCTTTTGTGGACTGCACACCCAGCCAGAAGCAACAGTGATCAATTCACACAACAGAATAGCTAACAACACCCATCAACCACAGACAAGGATTGTTGCCACCTCTAATTGCAGTGAAACTGGATGCTGCCCAACTCCTGTTGGCTTCCCCCCTGTTATCAGTTTGAAAGCTGCTCTACAGCCTTTTTTGATGTTGAGCACCCATCTGGCTGCTGGACCCACTATAGCAGTGATGGCGAACGTATGGCACGGGTGCCAAAGGTGGCACTCAGAGCCCTTTCTGTGGGCACCCGACATCGCCCTTTCATAGCCGGTTAAATTACTGTATTGTAACCCGTATGCAGGTTAAATTACTGTATTGGCACTTTGCAAAAAAAAAAAAGTGGGTTTTGAATTGCAGTTTGGGCACTCGGTCTCTAAAAGGTTCGCCATCACGGCACTATATTCTTTGGATCAGGCTCAAGCAATGCCCCACATAGAGAGCATTGCAGTAGTTGATTCAGGAGATGACCAGCACTTGGATCAAAATGTCCTGAGGGAACTTATCTCCAGCAGCTAGAGGCACAGTGAACAGAAAATCTATTTCTTCATGTCTGTTAATGCCCTCCTTGTATCTTTGCACAACATCCCTGCTCCCATCAAGCTCTCCCTCTGTTGTATCAACAGAAGGTAAGCAAACTCAGGCAATGGAACTTCACACTACTACTGACAGAAGCTGTCTTTCTTGCTTTGTATAAGAGTGTTGCAAAAATTCAAAATTATGAAATATGTGTGTGTGTGTGTGTTTTGTGCTGTCAAGCTGGAACGCACTTGTCAGAGATGGGCGCGAAATGATTTTTTGGTTTTGCTTTTCATTTTTCGCTTCATTCCTTAATGAAACGAAAAATGAAATGACCCATCAAAGAAACATGAAATGAAACGAAACAGAAGCAGTGCATCCCTATGGGGGAAAACGGGCGGTTCCCACCCCAATGTACCCGATTGGGTGGGGGAAACTGTGGGCTTTTAAAACTCCCCTCCTGAAGCCAGCACCAATCAGCTGGTGCGTGGGGCTTCAGTGGGGGAAAATGTTTAAAAATCCCACCCTTTCCCTGTGTGAGATCGGGTGGGGACTAAGTCCCCCCCCCCCGCAACACATAAAACAAAGGTGAAAACATAAAAAGCACATATTGTATTTTATATTTTTAATAGTCATGTCGTTTTATTGTTTTATAGTTTTAACTTATTGTTGTACGCTGCCCAGAGACCACCTGGTAGTGGGGCGGCTAAAAAATCTTGTAAATAAATAAATAAATAAATAGACACACACACACAGTAGTTACATAAAACACACACATAAAACATATAATAAGAGACATAAAAATGAAAAATGAAACAAACTGAAAAACAAAATGATTTAAAAAATCATTTCAAACAAAACAAAATGAAATGAAGATAATTAAAATGAAAAACAAAACAATACACCATTTGGGCATTGCTTGCCCATCTCTACAACTGATAGTGACCCAAAGGGGGTTTTCAATGTAAGGGAGCTATTTAAGAAGCTATTTTACCAATTCCACTCTACCAGTGAGTTTCCAGAGTTTTTAAATCTTGTTCTCTGGAATCCTAGTCCATCACTCTATCCACTACACCACATGGGGAAGCATAGGTAATTTTTTTTAAAAAATTAAAATTTTAAGATAGACTGTTTTTAACCAGAAGTGGGCAACTTCTATAGTGTTATAATGGCTGTTTCGTTTGTCAACACAAGCTCCCAATTGCTGTTGAGCTGGACCGGAACACGGTGACCGCTTAAACATTTCAGACTGTTATCTTCCACTTCCTTTTTGGAATGCCTCAAACGCGCTGTTCCTCACTCGTCCAGCCCAATATCACAAGAAGAGGAAGAAAGCTTTTCTGTCCAAACCGTAATCAATAACAAGAGTGTTTGTCAGGAAGGCTCCGTTCCTCGGGAAGCTCTATGATTTACACACCTTAAGTCTTGGTAAATATTTATGATATTGATTTTTGTCCCCAATGAGCCTCTTAAATATATGCTTATCAAGAGCTTCCATCAACAGCTCCTTTTTTGAGGGTAGAGAGCTAGGTGTTGACCAACATGCATAATGGCTGCAGCATTGCTGTTAATTAAATGCACTGGGAAAAGCTTCACTCGGTGATGCCTGACTCGCCATAACTTCTAGGGTCTGATGCAAAATCTTTCACACTATGAAATATGCACATGTTATGACAAGGATAAGGGGGGGGGAAGAAGCCATCAGATTCTGATGCTGTGATGTGCAAGAATACATGCAACAGTCTGGGGACAGTGGAAGATGGTACAGGGTTTCTATCTACATTGAGAAAGCACAAGGAAGTTGGCATTTTCCATTATCTCGGAGTTCAAAAATGACAATGACATTGCCATTGTTGACAAAGACAAGAACAAGAACAAGAACAATGATGGCAACAACAACAACAACAACAAGGACAACAACTATGATGACAAGGACAACAACAATGACAACAATGACAAATCTTGTGACACCCTAAAGAGTGAAAAATGTTTCTTGTGGTGGTATGAACTTTTACAACCCACATCATCAGATGCAATGCTGAAAACACTCATAACTAGGATGTATAGTAGGATAATGCTCTGATTGGAGTGTGAGCTAAGTGTTGACTAGGGATGGGCACCTTACAAAAAATGACACAGTGTTTTGTCATTTTGTAAGATTATGAAACCTTACAAAATGAAACAAAACAGCAAACAGTGCCTCATCAAGAAACAAAATGAAACACAATTTTTTGTTTTGAAAATGAAACGATTCGTCCTAGTGGTGAGAGGTCTCTTGATCCAGCTATCTTGAGAACAGGAGGTTTATTTCTAAACTTATTGATTTGTGTTCCTTCCTTCCCTCCCGTACCTCAGCTGCTGAACTAGCTTATCTCCAATCTTGATCTGCCTGTAGCTAGCCAGGAGCTGAGATCTTCCCTTCGTTGGCTGTGTCTGCAAGTTAATTTAAACTGATTCTTTTCCTTTCCAGATCAAGTAGGACTGTGGGTTTTTTTTAAATACTTTCCTTCCTTCCCTTGCTGCACTGCTGATTAGCTGTTGAGCTGATCTCTCCAATCTTCTTGATCTGAGGTGCAGCAGCTAGTGATTAGTTTTCTTGCTTCTTTTACAGAGGGTTCTTTGCTTGAAAGCAAATTGATTGGAAGGATTAAGGAGGGTTTTTGATTTATGGCTGTTGGGCTTCCTGTTAAATAAAAAAAGGAAAATTCCCCATTATTTATAGCCTTATGAAGCATTTTTTTCCATTTCATTTTGTGATGAAAATTCTTTTAAAAATCAATTAGTAACAAAACAAAATGAAATGAAGACTGAAATGAAATGAAACACTATATTTCCATTTTGTACCTATCTCTATTGCTGACTTTTGCATATTTGGTCTGAATGGATTCTACTTAGGCATGAATTCAAATAGTTAGCGTATTCCAAATGGAGGTGCTGGTTATAGTTGTGAGTGACTAGAACCTGTAACTATGGAAAACATTAGCTCTCATCTCACCAAAACTCAGTGAAAGAGCCATCGCTTTCTTTGTTTCATTCATGGTTGCCATCAAAGAAACCCTGAGTCAGATCCATTCATTCATTCATTCATTCATTCATTCATTCATTCATTCATTCATTCAGAATAATAGGAAAGTTGCTTCTTGTCATTCATTCATTCATTCATTCATTCATTCATTCATTCATAACAAGAGAGTTGCTGCTTGTCATTGTGGATTGGAGATGGGCAACCTCCAGTGGTCAAGAGGCCACACATGCACAAACTACACCTTGGAAGGAGGCATCCTCTCCTAACATCCCCAGCCCCCACCCAACAAATTATGATTTTTAAAAAAATAAATAGCCAATTCACCACCCAGTTTCCTTTGGAAAGTTGGGTGGTATACAAATGGAAATAATAAATAAATAATAAATAAATGGAATTACTTACTTACTTACTTACTTGATTAATTAATTAATAGATGGTTAAAATTCTTTTGTGGTAGAAGGGCCCCAGGGGACCTGAGAATTGTTCCATCCAGTGTCTCATAGAATGGCACATAGGGGAGAGTTCAGTGGTTGATGTCTATGATCATGGAACCAGAGGTTTGCAGTTCAGTTCCTCAGTGTGGCTTCTTGAGAGGGGTGGAACACAATGATCCATACGGTCCCTCCTAGGTTTGCAGTTGAACTGAGAAAAATTAGGGGTGTGGCAGCTAGATACCCCCAGGGATACTGTGGCCATTTTGTCCCCTGGGGCCACGTGTCCCTTCACCACTGGAGGTAATGCTGAGCTAGACAGAGTAATGCTGTGACTTGGCATAAGGCAGCTGTCTCTGTTCCTTCTGTTCAAATACGTTCTTAGGTTGGATCTTGCCACATGTCAAGTGAACATTGACCACCAGTAAAGCATACGTATTCCATGTGGAATGGCTGAAATTCCTCTGCTGGCCTCCCCAGAACTGGGAAGGGATTCTGTTTGAGGACCCAGCCAGACAATGACAATTAGTGTGAACAATATATCAAGACCCCACCTATCCCCTGGAGCAGTACCGGCAGATTCACTTGCAGCATTTTTCTGAATATAATGCTATATTTTCATTTAAAATTGTTAGACTAAAAATTTCGGGTTGTCTTATACATGGAAGTCAGCCAAGGAGATAACCGAGTGGTCGTGAAATTGTAATTTGGAAATGTGAGAGTCGTCTTATACATGGTGGCATCTTATAGACAGAAAAGGTACAGTATATAGTGCTTGGAAATATCAAATAGAAATCCTATTCATTAGTATTTCTATGGGGTTTATACCAGAACTGGCCACTAGAGTGAGCCAGAGACAATACTATGTAAAGAGTTTGTTGCTTCTACCGTTTTCAGCATCTGTGGATAGTGGGGGCTCTTGGAACCGCTTCCCCCCTACAGACACCAACACCACAGTCCCATCATACTAAACAAGATGGGTTAACTGTGTGTTTCAGTTAATGAAACACACAGCAGTTTGTTTCATTAAGTGTTCAAGCAACTCCCTGTGCATTGTCTCTTTGTCACCTAGCCTTAGAGATGGGAGGGCAGCTGAGACTGTCATATCTTTCTGAAGAAGGAACAAAAAGGGAACTTTTCTAAACACTGTTCAATTCCCCTCCACACCTTACTGCCAGCTTTTGTTCTTACCTCTTTATCATGCTGGCCAGTTTTCTTTGGGCGCTTTTACACGACCCCTGAGATCCGCTGGCAACTTAATTTCGGACCAGTGCTCTTCCTGTGTTCCCACCCCTCCGCACTTCCTTGCCCCTCTTTGCGTGAGGGGAGGGAGAAAAAAAGGGAGAAAAGAATGCAGGCTCACCTCCGCTCTGCCATCGAGCTGCTCTGGGAAGCATTCCAGTCTCTTTCAGTCTCTTAAAGGGGAGGGGGCAAAAACAGAGAAAAAAAAACACAAGGCGAGGAGAGCCCGGCACTCACTGCTTTACATCCGCATCAGAAATTTTTCACCTTTGGAGACCAGGTACTTGGAAAATGTGCTGGGACGCGCTTAGATGGGCGTGGTCACACTTAATTTTCTTTAAAGTCCAGAGCTGGTGGGGAAACAATTTTAAGCTCCTCATCTGGAAGCTCTTTGGCTCAGATTTTAGGGGCTGTGTAAAAGCGCCCTTTGCTAAAGGAATGAATGCAAATACTTATAGCAGGCCAGCACAACAGGTAGATTGCAGGCTGCTGGTAGCCCGCAAGGAGTTCAAAAGTAGCCTGCCAGCCATCAATAAAAAAGTGAGGGGATAAGTTCTCCACCCATCCCTCTCTCCATCCCAAGGACCACCATTGCCCCAGCAAAGTTCTGGGTCTGCCAGCCCACTGCCTCAGCCAAGCAGGGCAGTTCAATAGCCATGGTGCGGTTCCCCCCCCCACTGCTGGCCAGATGGTTGGCGCACCACTGTCTCATGACCAGCTGAATTACTGATGAGGAGCAGGGGGAGGGGACATCGAGGGGCGGGGTGGTGGGTGCACCCACCTCCATTGTGGAGTGACTTCTCCCCTCTTCCTCCCACCCCGATGGCTTCTTCCCACCCACCCTTCTTCCCTCCTCCTCCTCTCAGCCCCATGGCTGCCTCACAGAGACCATGACCCTGCTGCTTGCTCGGCCCACCCCAGCTGCACAGCAACATGGTGGAAGTGAGTGAGATATGCGGGTGGCAGTGGTGGCAGTGGTGAGAAGGCTGGAAGGAAGAAGGGGGGAAAGAGGAGGAGGCCAGATGAGGAGGAGAGTCAGGCTGGTTTGAGGGGAAAGCATGCCTTTTAAAAATTCCTCCTCCTCTTTTCCCTTCCAAGGGGTGACCTTGCACCCACTTGAGCCGGGTGCAAGGGGAGTGTGTGTATGGTCATGTAGATCGCCCGTTGGAAGGGGACGATCTGCGCAAGCATGCATGTGCCTTCTTTGCACTCACCAGCACTGGCTCGAGCAGGTATCAAAAAGGGGATTGAAAATAAAACAGCCAACATTATAATGCCATTATACAAAACAATAGTAAGGCCACACCTGTAGCATTGTGTACGATTCTGGTCACCGCATCTCAAAAAATCCATAGTGGAACTGGAAAATGTGCAAAGGAGAGCGACTAAAAAGATTACTGGGTTGGTGCACCTCCCTTATGAGGAAAGGCTAAAACATTTGGGGCTCTTTAGTCTGGAAAAAAGGTGCCTGAGGGGGAATATGATTGAGACGTACAAAGTAATGCAGGGCATGAGTAATTCGGATAGTGGGAAGCTCTTCTCCCTCTCACAAAATACCAGAACTAAGGGACATACACTCAAATTGTGGGCTGGGAGAGTAAGAACAGACAAAAAAATATTTTTTTACCCAGTGCATTGTTAGTCTGTGGAACTCCCTGCCGCAGGATGTGGTGATGGCATCTGGCCTGGATGCCTTCAAAAGGGGATTGGACAGATTTCTGGAGGAAAATTCCATCATGGGTTACAAACCATGACAGAGATGTGTAATCTCCAGGCTTAAAACCCGGGTATTTCAAGGACCGGATGCAGGGGGGTGGTATCAGGAGGCAGAGATCTAGTCTCATGCGCTCCCAAACGCATCTGGTGGGGCCACTGTGAGATACAGGAAGCTGGACTAGATGGGCCTTTGGCCTGATCCAGCATGGCTCTTCTTATGCTCTTATTCAAGGGAAGCGTGTGCATGGTCAGCCTTCCCATAGGAATGTACTGCAGTCCGTTCCCTCCAGAATTCTGATTGAAATGCATTCCTATTGGAAACCCCTGCTCTACTTACAAATTTTTCTGCTTACAAGCATGCGCCCAGAACAGATTAAATTCGTAAGTAGAGTTATTAGTGTAGTAGACCTTAGGCAGTTTGGAACGGAAAAAGTGGACCTCGACCTGTTCAAAGTTGGACAGCCCTGATTTGGAATCATAGAATCTTGAAATTGGAAAAGGTTTAGAAGGTCATCAAGACCAGCCCCCTGATTGGTGCAGGAATACCTATCAAAGGATATCTGTGGACACTGTGCCTGTTACATGAGAATGAAAAACAACACCGAGAGAGGGAAAGTAACTTAACTAATATCCTCCCACTGGGATACAGAGGAACCTTTGATTGATACTGCAATTAAAGTTATTTTTTGGACCAAACTAAGACTTTGTAACTTCTCCCATCGTTGTGGGCATCCCCTTTGAATGGTGCTCCCCTCTCTGATGCCACCTTCCTTCGCTGCGTTTCGTGGCCTCCCGAGATCCAGGTTCCCGTCTTGCCAACTTCATTTGGTTGTCTTGTGATTTATTGGGCATCACAAAAAATAATGAGAAGCTTCATTGCATTATTAAATTAGTCAGAAGCTCACCAGATGGTGGGAAACGTTAGGAGGAAATCTTGGCCCTAATGATGAGCTGTTGCTGGGGAGGCAGCTAGTTGTCTGCCCCAGTTTCTCTTCCCATCTGGCTTTCTTTTTCCACTTTTATTTCACTTGCCTTTTGGTTTCTTACTTAGCCTTCGGTTCTTTGGAGGCGTCACTCTCAACTTTTTCCTCTTGACTTTTCCTCCTTTATCTTGGCTCTTCCATTCCTCCCTTTTCTGACTCTGTCCACAGACTCATTTGGGTGGAAAGAATCACCTTCAAATAGGTAGCCAGTGGTGGCCCTACATTTTGGGCACCTTAAAACTTAAACTGTTATGGTCCTTGCACAGGAAGCTAGACTGACGCAATCTCTGGTGTCCTTCCACAGCTCAGTTTGGTACAGTACAGTAGGACCCCAGTATCCACTGGAAATTGGTTCCAGGCTTTCCCGTGGATAATGAAAACCATGGATAAGAGAGAACGCCTGGTCACCCACCCCCAAACTGCTATTTCCTGACAGTAGCTTGCTTTATGACTGCTGTTTTGAGACAGTAGCTTGCTTTATGGCCACTATTTGTGACAATAGCTTGCTTTACAGATGCTGTTTGTGACAACAGCTTGCTTTGTGGCTGCTGATTTTAATTTTTTCCTCTGTCAACTGTGGATAACTGAATCAGTGGATAATGAATCAGTGGATATGGGGGTCTTACTGCAATTGCAATCCACCTGGACTGTCATCTACTGAAACAAAATTCCAATTAGGGATTTGTTAATTAGCAGTGTAAGTTGCATTGTTTCCCTTCCACAAGTGTTACTACGCAATAGGATTTTGGCCATTGCTATATGTATCACTGTGTCAGACTTGTATTTATTCTGCCTTAGGTCCATATGTGTAGAGAAATGTGGAATAAAACTAAAACAGCTAAGCACATAAATGAACAGATTTAAGAAGAGAAATTGTGCTGATCTGGAAGTGCGAAACAGTAAGACTCACAGCACAGTCCCCTGGAAGTGAATGCTACACAGAAATCTAAAACAGGGCTGTTGCTGAATTTTTCAGAAATAGGCTTCTAGGAATGAATATGTGGAGATGGGGAGAGTAGGATCACTCCTCTTGGGTTGGTTTTGCTTCACCTCTTCATGCGTGTTTGAGCCTTTAGCATCCACATCTTCAGACAAAAGTTTGCAAAACAACAACTTCTACATGTGTATAGCTTTATGTATGTAGGTCTTTCAATCCTACTGAAAACCTTTGTTGGGGATATACCAAGCATAGCTCTTCTATGAAGAGATGTGCTGAAAGTGTGGCAGCCGGCTATGCTGTTGTTCTAGAACAGTGGTGATTAGAGATGGGCATGAATAGAAAAAATGGCGTTTTGGTTTTTCATTTGTCGTTGAGAGTAGACATGGGCACGACCAGAAAAAATGACGTTTTGAGTTTTTGTTTGTCGGAACGGGTCCGTTTCGGGTCGTTTCCGTTTGTTGCAAAATTTTTCAAAAATTTGTCGTTTCATTTGTCGTTCGTCATTTCCACCGCGATTTAGCGTGATTTTACTTCCCCCAGAGCATAGGGGCATCCCACAATCAGGGCCGGCGCTAGGTGTTTTTGCGCCCTAGGCGGCGGGCAGGGTGGGGTGGGGGCGCGGTGGTGGTGGGGGGAGGTGCGGGGGGGCGCGGTGGCGGGGGGCCATGGGCGGGCAGCGGCAGCAGCAGGGAGGAGGTGCAGGCGGGCGGGCGGGCGGCGGCGCGGGTGGACGGGCGAGTGGGCAGTTAGGATATCACTTAGGAATAGGATAGAGGTTCTGTTCTTGGCTTGCACCCCAAATGTATGTGTGTGCAAGCAAATTGAAGTTGGGAAAATAGAAAATAAATGGTAGTATATAATATATTTTTAAAATAAATCCACACCTCCCACTCCCAGTCGAACCTCCCCCTTTATCCAATATCAGAAAAAAGTCCTCAAACTGCCAGAGAAGAAATAAAGAATAAACTGCTATTCCCTTCAGCAGACAAAGCTGCAGGGAATCAAAGAAATTATTTTCTAAATTCAATTCCCTCCCTGCCTGCCTAACTTAAATCCTAAAGCCTCCAGCCTCCCTCCTCAATCTCGATCGGATCACACCAGCACCAGCAGCCAGCCCTCCTCCCTCAACCACATCCATACACCCGACTGCGATTTCTGGAAGGTGACTCGGCTTTTTATGCCCGCCGAGACATCCAGAAGTGTTAGTCAAAAACCTGGCGATGCCATTGGGGAATGGTTCAAAAAATTTGCATGGTCCCATCCCATGCCCAGCCCAAATGGGCAGGTCTAAAAAAATAAAAAAATAAAAAAATAAAAAATAAAATCAATACAACGTTTTATTGCTATAAAAAAACCCACTGCTGCTACTCTTAAAAACCAGGCATTTAAAATAAATAACGGAAACGATAACCGAAAACAGAAACGACAATTTCGCCGAGTCGTGCCCATGTCTTGTTGAGAGGTCTGTTTTGGTTCGTTTCCGTTTGTTACGAATTTTTGGAAAAATTCCATTTCTGTTTTTTGTTTTTTCATTTGTCGTTTCTACCCGCTTTTTGCACGATTTTTCAAGCATTTCCGTGTGTGGGCATCCTCCAATGCCCCAGACCAGAGGGAAAATACTAAAAAAAAAAAAAGGATGCTGGCAGAGACACAGTATAGACTAGGTACGCAGGGAGGCTGCAAAGGCAGCGGCGGGCGTTGCCCAGGGTGCAAGGCAGCCACAGAGTGACTGCACTGCGGGGCAAGGGAGGGTACTCACCGAGAGGTACACACACACGCACACAGGGAGGCTGCAGGACTGAAGCTAGAGTCGCAGAGACAGCAATCCCACCCTAACTCCCACCGGAGACTGCAAGGAAGACGGGGGCTGCCAGAGCTTTTTATGCCCTCTGTGGCTGCCAGACCTGTCCAGTCTGCAACCTGGGCATGCTATTGGTTGAACATGATCCCATCACATGGCTTGCCTCCATTTTGTGGCTGGTGGCGACATCCATTTTAAAGGGAAAAGAAAAATACATCACGATGGGAGAAGAAAAAAACAAACGTTTTAAGGACCCCAACCCGCTGGTAGGTAATAATTTCAAATAATTATCGTATCATTGCTGCGTTTTTACAGATGTCCAGGGTGTTTTAATACCCAAGAAATCAATCAATATTAGGCATCTGGGAGCCATTTTGGGTCGATGTCCCCTAACTCCCCTTAAAGGGAAAAAATACAGCAATCTGAGAAAAAGACATAAATGCACCTTTTAAGGACCCCAACCCCCCGGTAGGTATTATCAGACAATATAAATAATTATCGCTGCATTTCTACTGATGTCCAGGGCATTTTTTAACATTTAAAACAGCTCATTTCATTGCGCGTCGCCATTAACGGAAATGAAACATAATGACCACAGTTTTCGTGGTTCTGTTTGTTTTGTTGCATTTTCATCACAATTTTCATTTGTCGTTTGATTACGTAATGGAATGACTAACGAATAACGGAAACGAAAAAATGTTCGTCCTGTGCCCATCTCTAGTGGTGATGAACCTTTGGCACTCCAGATGTTTTGGACCACAATTCCCAGAATTCCAAGAATGTGTTGCCAATGGCAAAGGACTGGGAATTGTGGTCCAAAACATCTGCAGTGTTGAAGGTTCACCACCACAAGTCTAGACCAATGGTTCCCAACCTTGGGTCCCCAGGTGTTCTTGGCTTACAACTCCCAGAAACCTTAACCACTATCTGTGTTGGCCAGGATTTCTGGGAGTTGTAGTCCAAGGACAGTTTGGATCCCAAAGCTGGGAAGCATTGTCCTAGACTCTTAGGCCTCTCTTTGGTCCAGACTCTTCTCTGGAGCAATGTGCTGTGGTGTTAGGAATGGGACTTGTGTTCTCCACCCTGTGGGATATCTCCACTCTGTCAGTACAGTCCACTTTCCACCTCTGACTGGATGTTTGGTGGTCATCAGAGATGCTTCCAAACCGTTTTCTCAATTCGCTTCCCAAACTTTCAGTCCTTATCTGGTGAGAAGCGATGGGCATCTCATTACTGATGGGCAAAATAACAGGCAGCACCACACTTCTGAAAATTGGTAGCAGGATGATTTTTGTACAACGACCCTCCCCGGGCACACACACCATTGCCTTCCAGAACTCAAGGAGACTGACTAGCCTGCATCCTGGCAGGGCATTGTGGTGTCGGATGGAGTTCCAACATCCAGACCCATAATCAGCAAATGGGGTGCCTGGGATTTGACAGCCCTATTGTTGATGTTTGAATACATGAGGTTGGTTTATGTGCAGAGAACGTGGGGGAATGTGAAGGAATGCCTAAATCTGTGCATGCAATGGTCATGTTGGTTCAGCTAAGCCTCTCTTTCCCCCCTGATTCGTTCTGCTTGGGTAGGAGTCAATACCCAGTTCTGTGCACCTCAATTTAAAAAGGATGTTGACAGTCTGGAATGGGTCCAGTGGAGGACGACCAGGATGATTGAGGGTCTGGAGGAAATGTCTTACGAGGAGCAGCTTAGGGAGCTGGGAATGTTTAGCCTTAAAAAAAGAACACTGAGAGTGGATATGATAGCTATGTTTAAATATTTGAAAGGATGTCACATTGAAGAAGGGACTAGTTTGATTTTCATGGCTTCAGAGACAAGGACACAGAGCAGTGGTTTCAAACTACAGGCAAAGAGATTCCATTTGAACATTATGAAGAACTTCATGACAGTTAGAGCTGTTCGGCAATGGAATATGCTGCCACGGAGGGTGGTGGAGTCTCCTTCTGTGGAGGTTTTTAAGCAAAGGCTGGATGGCCATCTGTCGGGAGTCCTGTGATGGGGGTTCCTGCATGGCAGGGGGTTGGACTAGATGGCCCTTGAGGTCTCTTCCGACTCTATGACTCTATGACTCTATGATTCTATGGTAAACATGGTTAGGTAAAACAGGTTAATGGTCTCCCAGCAGCATCCAATGGGTTGGTCTACCCCACTCCAGCATTATTTGTTGTTGTTTAGTTTTGAACCCTCTACATTCTGGTACCTGGCGTTAAGCCCCACTTGTCCCCTCTGGTTACAGGTCTGTTGGCATCATCCTGCATCCTAGAGAGCCACCCCTGGTTTCTGGTGGGGACCATTATGGCAGCATTCTCTGGGTTCTTTCAAGGAATGTCAGGGACATGAGATGGGAAGGGCAGCCGTCAGTACAATCCCGGTGAGACTTTGGTTCACCTCTGTTGTCTCTCTCATTGAATATCTTGGCTTCATCCTTTTTGCTGAGTATGTCAAGCAATTCCACTTGGACTTCTAAGAAGAAACACCCAATCTCCTGTAAGTGGCAGGATTTATGTAGAAATAACATTTATCACACACTTCCCTGACAAAATAAGCCCTTTGATCAATACCGTGAATGTCATATCTGCATTGCTTAAACTTCACCAGATTGCTTTGTGTACCTGAACTCTTTCTTGCCTTAATATAAATGTATTTTTAATGAGTTTTTGCTGGTTGCATCCCCCCCTGTGTTCATGTTTCTCTTTTATTTATGGTTTACTTTTCTCCTGTGTGGTGTTCATTTCTTTTGTTGTTGGGTTTGGGGCATTTTTTTTTGTTTTATAGTCACCTACAGAGATTAATCTACTGTTGATTTATTCATGGTTAAAGATATGTTACTTTGGGGAGCTATACATCTGAGGGAAAGAGTGACCTCAAATAAATGACCAGAATTTCTGTAGCAATGTTTCCCTTTGAAAATGAGAGGGGGACCCCCCCCCCCCACAGGGGGGTTCATGCTTGTCACATTAAATGTTGTGAGCCTTTTCCTTGTAGATTCAACCACAGAATAAATGAGTTGGAAGGGGCTGATAAGGAATCAAAACCAAAGGATGTCAGACAAGTGGCTGTCCAATTTTATCTTGAATGCCGCCAGCACTGGAGCGATCACGCCCCCTCCTCAGTGAATTAGGTCCATTTTTGTACTGCTCTAACAGTCAAGATGTTGTTCGTGATATTCAGCCTACATCTAGTTTCCTGCATCCTGAGCCCACTATGGCAGGGGTGTCCAAACTTTTTGCAAGCAGGGCCAGATTTCGTGAGATGAAAATGTGTGGGGGCCAACCATTCAGCCCATTTGGCTCCCAGGCCAGAGTTTAGACAAGTTTCTAGGACATACCAGGAGGTGGGGAGGTCCCTGCAGCAATGGAACCAGAGGAGGGTAGGCTAGGCAGGTGGCTAGGGGGATAGACTGAGACAGGGAGGGCAGGCAAACCATAAAACTGCAAGCTGATGTCTCTTGTATGGGGAGAGGCCAGCTGGCAAGAATGTATGACAGGCTGAGCTGGAGGGGGAGAAGAGCCTGCGGGCCACTCGAAATTTGAAAAATGGGCTGCATTTGGCCCCCGGGCCTGACTTTGGACATGCTTGCAACTATGGGTTATCCTACCATTTTGAATGATCAAGAACAGATGCTGCCCATCCTCTGTATGACTGACTACCTTTCAAGTATTTGAAAAGCACTATCCTATCTCCCCTCAGCCCAATTTTCTCAAGGCTAAACATGTTCAGTTCTTTCTGTCCATTTGTCATACTGTTAAACTGGCCATTTGGGAAATGATGGTAGGCTTGTATCTAAATATTCAATGTGTTTCTTTATGTTAGGAAGCATTCCATTCGGAAGACTTAGGAAAAAATATCATAATGGTGAGATAATGGAACTGACTTTCTCAGGGCCTCCTTCATTGTCTCAGTGCCAGGTCTCCGTCACTGGACGTTTTAAAACAAAGGTTTAAAGGCTCATGCCCTGCATTATTTTGTATGTCTCAACATATCCCCCTCAGGCACCTTGCAGTCCACTGGGAAGATCCTCTGTAGGTTTTTTAAGTTACTCGCATCTGCTCGGAGTCTTTTGATTTTAAGCTCCAGCCTGATTTTCCACCGTGGTTTCTCAATGCATTTGGGGGGGGGGGTTCAATTGTGGAATCCCTAGTTCTTCCGTTACTATTACTGCTGCACTATAAGCAAGCTGATTTATCTGTTCAATTGACCTTATCTGGATTGTTGCAAGTGCTGAGTTTACATCGTTCATCAATGGTACCAGTTTTTTTCTAGGCACAGTCTTTAAAATCGGGAGCCTTCCCCTCTCTTCATTTAATGCAGCATGTGTGAGTATTTTATTCTTCAATTCTTGCTGCCTAATAGTGAGCTCTGCTGGTGTTTCAATCCTATTTGAACCTTCTTTTGGTTCAAAGTTTTGTGCAACATCCATATTTTCTTCAACTTTTGACTGTTCGATGTCCCCAGGTGTTATTAATCTATTTTCTCCTCCTATTTGGATAATTTGTTGACCTCCAATTTCACAACTCCTCTGTATTTCTTCTAGTTCAACTTTACTAAACACCTTGTTTCTGATAATATATCTTCGCTGTTCAGCTGATCGTAATTCAGTTATCTTGGAGTTTGGATAGTCTTGTTTCTATAACTGATGCATCCGCTTTTGGTAGCTACGTTTTTCAGGTTCTGCTCTATAACAGCATTTCATGATTGTCCGATTCTCGGGTAGAGTATATTTCTGCCACTTCTGAGATGGTTCAGCTTCCAGTAACTCTACAGGCCCATGCCCTGGTTGCTCAGCAATGGGACCCGTGACCTGTAGCCCATTTATCGACGGATGTCCAAGTTCATCAACACCCATCACGGTCCTTGTTAACCTGGGCGACGACCGAGCCGGTATCGGCTTCTTTATATTATATTTCTCCATGATTCATGGGTTGTTGGGTGCGCTTAGTTCTGTTCCTCAGTCGAGACCTCTCTGGTAAGGTTGGACCTAGTGGAGCAGTTAAGCCCCCCCGGCACGACAAGGCGGCACCATTGTGGATGATGATGATGATGATGATGATGATTATTATTATTAATTACTACTACTACTACTACTACTACTACTACTACTACTACTACTACTACTACTACTACTACTACTACTACTACTTTTCCCTGTTGCAGACAGCGAAAGGCCGGGGGTGGAAAGGACGAGGCAAAGAATGGGTACAAATGAACACAGCAGATTTTGTCACCATCAACATAAGCAAAAATATGGCAGCTTGTACCCACCTAAGCGCCTGCTGATTAAACCTGATCTGCACTGATAATCAACAAGAGCTTCAGCTGATGAATGTTCCTTTCATTATGAGAAAGGAGGATTGCGGTTATTACAGGGCTGCAAACCACTCTAATTATGACCACTGAAGGCTGTTGTGATAAGATGATTTCAAACTGTTCTAAAATAGCTCCATCATATCGCTATTATGTTCTCTATTCATTTAATCATTGTGTCCACTTTGCCATTGATTGTATTGGTTGAATGCAGCTGATGGGACATGTATTGCAAATGATAATTAATTTACTAAATCTACAACTCCAGAATAGATTGAAGGTTCAAGGTGGGTGCAGGGCTGAAAGGGTGGGGTGGAGATCAGAATCCCAATATATACTGACTCACGATGTCCTTTAATAGAGAAATATGGAATATTTTGTTTTCTTGCATATATTAAGATGATTCCATCTGGGTGACAACTGTTGGAATAATCAGATTTGGGAGTGGGAATTGGGAGTAGAGAGATATTTATAGATGAGGGGAATTTAATTTGGCTAGCTGCAATTTCACTGTAAATTTTATTTATTTATTTTATATTACTGAGAGATTTATCCTACTTTCTCACTTGAGAATAGCTCTCAAGACAGCTGTGAAGCATCATTTGGAACAGATTAAAAATGACAGCTCCTTGTGATTTCACAAGTGTGTGCACTTGTATACCAATTACAGCATCCCGAAACCCATTTGAGGTATTCTCAATATGACTCAGCGGACTAAGGTTCTGAAAGCAGTTGGCTGTAAAGTCGGCAGCTTGGCGGTTCAAATCCAGGGTGCCACGCAGCGAAGCGAGCTCCCGCTGATAACGCCAGCTCCTGCCAACCTAGCAATTTGAAAGCAGGTAAATGCAAGTAGATAAATAGGTACCGCCGTAAAAAGCAGGAAGGCAAAACAGTGTTTCCTTGCAGTCATGCAGTCACGTGGCCACAGATTTGCACAACACTGGCTCTTCGGCTTGAATACGGAGATGAGCACCACCCCTAGAGTTGGACATGACTAGCACGCATGTGCAGGGGGAAACTTTACCTTTAACCTTTTAACACATGAGGGGGCTGACTGGATTGCTCAGTGGTTTAGGTCTCTGCCTGTGGAGCCAGAGGTGGCCAGTTAGATTCCCCACTAGGCCTCCAGAGAAATGAGCCAGCCTGTGTAACCTTGGGGAAGCTGCACTGTCCCAGCGTACCCCCAGAAGAAGGGAAGGGTCAATCACTTCTGAATGTTCTCTACCTAGGAAACCCTGGAAAGGGTTGCTGTCAGTCAGAATTGACTTGACAGCACACAAACAACGAACACACGAGGAGAGGAAAGCAAAACCAAAGCAAAGTGTTTTGCTTATATATCCAACCCATAGTGCTTAAAGCACTCGCTGGGTGGTTTACAATTTATTTAGACAGGCTACACATTACCCCACCCCCCACCGCCACCCCCAGCAAACTGGGAGCTCATTTTACTGACCTCAGAAGGATGGAAGGCTAAGTGAACCTTGAGCCAGCTCCCTGGGATTGAGCCCCAGGTTATGAGCACAGTTATGGCTGCAGCACAGCTGGTTAACCACTGCACCATAAGGCTCCCACAAGGGAGCAGAGATGGGCACCGTGTCTCCACCTCCCTCCACCGCTGATTGCTTCTTCGGTTTGGTTGGGGTTTTTCTTCTTTACATAACATAAGAACATAAGAAGAGCCATGCTGGATCAGGCCAACGGCCCATCTAATCCAGCTTTCTGTATCTCACAGGGGCCCCACCAGAAGCATTTGGGGAGCACATGAGACTAGATATCTGTCTCCTGATACCACTCCCCTGCATATGGCCCTTGAAGTACCCTGGTTTTAAGCCTGGTGATTACACATCTCCATCATGGTTTGTAACCCTTGATGGACTTTTCCTCCAGGAATCTGTGCAATCCCCTTTTGAAGGCATCCAGGCCAGATGACATCACCACATACTGTGGCAGGAAGTTCCACAGACTAGCAATGCGCTGGGTGAAAAAAATATTTTCTTTTGTCTGTTCTTACTCTCCCAGCCCTCAATTTGAGTGTATGTCCCCTAGTTCTGAAATTTGTGAGAGGGAGAAGAGCTTCCCTCTATCCACTTGACTCATGCCCTGTATTATTTTGTACGTCTCAATCATATCCCCCCTCAGGTGCCTTTTTTCCAGACTAAAGAGCCCCAAATGTTTTAGCCTTTCCTCATAAGGGAGGTGCCCCAGCCCAGTAATCATTTTAGTCGCTCTCTTTTTGCACCTTTTCCAGTTCCATTATGTCTTTCTTGAAATGTGGTGACCAGAATTGTGCACTCCCTGGTGGCTGTCTAATCACCCCCCCGCTGGCTCCCTGCCCTCACAGCCTGCCCTCCGTCCTCTTCCCACCCCCTCTGTTGCCTCCATACCTTTTTCCATCCACAGCCTCCTTCTATACTGCCACTACTACCGATGTTTGTAGTTTTAAAGCACCTGGTTGAGCCCAGGCTGACTGGATCGTGCTCCCACCTCTCAGCTGAGAGGTGGGCACATGTGTAGATGGAGAAGGGGGGCGGGGGTCCAGCTACCAGAAGGGAAGTCAACCTGTTGTTTCTCTAGATCAGTGTTGGTGAACCTAAGGCACGGGTGCCAGAGGTGGCCCTCGGAGCCCTTTCTGTGGGCACCCAACATCACCCTTTCACATCCACCTGCATTCAGGTTAAATTGCTGTGTTGGTACTTTGCCAAAAATTAGTGGGTTTTGAATCACACTCAGTCTCTAAAAGGTTCACCAAAGGTTCCCTAGATGGCAGGGATGGTGGTAGGAGGCCTTAGGACAAGATAGGGAGGCAGCAGGGGCTGTTGGATAGGGGATGAGCCAGGAAGTTCATTCAGTTAGGAAAAGGTGTGTTGGCTTGGGAAAGATTGGGTTCTCCAGTTTGGATGAACCTGAACTGACCCAAATCAACGAACCAGCAATTTTTGCTGAACTTCCTGGTTTGTTTTTGTACTCATGTCCATCTTTAGCATGGATCCCAGTGAGTTGTCCCATGAGTTGCCAGCCCGCTCCATACTTTTTAAAACAGCCAAGTGGGGACTTGAACCCAGACTTCCTGAATCTTTGTGTGGCACTCTCTCCACCATTTCTCACTGGCCCTTGGAAATGAGTCTGAAAGGACAGAATTAGAAAAAGTGGAAAGGTGCTGGGAAGAGTAAAAAGAGGTACTATTGAATTATTCTGAGCCCAATAAGACTGGAATCAATAGACCTGCAGGCTAAATTTTCACTGCTCTGGAGGAGACCCGAGTCAAAACGGTCCCAAAAGTCAGCCCGAGAAGCAAATGAACCCCAGCATGCATGATTCGATTCAAAATGTTGAATTAATTTGCTCTTTCGGTTTGCTGAGACTTTGTATCCTTAAGAAAACATTTTAAGTTTTTAGACAGCAATACCTTTTTTCAGTCGATACAGCAATCCATCAGTGTGGAGTGGGGGGGGGAGAGGATCCTTTAATTTTATTTTACTCTCAAAGTTTGTATAACAGACCTCCAACCAAAGTATTTAATTTGTCAGCTCACCTAATTAATGGGCAAAGCAGTTTCTGGACCTCATGACAGTGCATTAATTTAACATGTCCCTGCTTTGATGTATAATGCATATTCTTGAAGGCAGTTGCACGCCCTATCTGCAGAGGCATTTTAGGCAAAAATGCCAGAGGGGTAGGCTTCTAAACCTCCAAAAAGAGCATTTAATCTCTTTACTTTCTTAAAATAAATTGAGAGAGTCTAAAGGTGCATGACATGGGATGGATAGGTCATTTTGCTCCTTGTTCTGGGTCACTTTTGCATGCATTCACTTGGAAATCTATGCTGCCATTTAGAGATGGGCATGACTCAAAAAATGGTGTTTCGTTTGTCATTTGGTCGTTTAGGGGTCCGTTTCGGTTCATTTTCGTTTTCGTGACTTTTTTGCAAAAAAATTTCATTTTCGTTTCGTTAGGTAACGAAAAAAAACCGAAAAATTGCTGTTTCGTTAGCATTCTTTTTAGTTCAATGCATCTGCTGCAACGAAAACAAAAAACACAGCAAATTTGGTCATTTCGTTTTTGTTTTGTTTTTTTAAAAAAATTCGTTTCATTTTCGTTGCGTAACGAAATGAAAAAATGAAAACAAAAACGAAAAATCGCTCGTTTCGTGCCCATCTCTACTGCCATTTTTATGTATTCATAATGCTGTAAGATGTCCTTCAATTCCTGTTCTCAATACTTGAACATATCTTAATTGTACTGGACTGTCTATTATCCCTCATTACTGTAAGCCGCCTTGGGTCCTTTTTCAAATGAGAAAGGCAGAGTAAAACTACTCTAAAATAAATAAATAAATAAATAAATAAATAAATAAATTTCTCAGTTTTTAAATCCACTTTTTTGCATTTAAATACACACTTTGAAGTGCATTTTTGTAAGGTATTTTGACTCAGATGAGTTCGTTCTTAATTTGGCTTCTCTGGAATAGAGACCAGACTACTGTATAGTTTGTGATTTGCTTCATCTTTGGTTTGGTTTGGTTCACCCTAGAGATGAGCATGAACCAATTCCTGCCAGTTTGTAAAGACAGTACAGTAGTCCCCTGCCACAACGCGGTTCATATATTACGGTCTCAATATAGCGCAGACTTTTTCTTGAGAGAAACAGGCTTCGAAAGAATGGCTTTTAACCCTCTCCTGACACCTCAGCCAACAGACCCTGGGTTGCGCCTGCCAGCGTGCACTTCCAAAGTGAGGTTTTTAACCCCTTCCTGGCACCTCAGCAAACAAGACTTTTGGCTCCTGGCAGCACATGCCAGCAGCATCAGCCCCAGATCTGTTTGCTGAGGTGTCAGGAGGGAGTTAAAAACCCCTCTTTGGAGATGCATGCCAGCAGCAGCAGCCCAAGGTCAGTTTGCTGAGGTGTCAGGAGGGGGCTAAAAACCTCTCTTTGAAAGTGCACACCAGCAACAGCAAACTATGGTCAGTTTGCTGAGGTGACTGCATTTCACAGATTTTCCTTTATCGTGCGTGGTTCAGGCACCTAACTCCTGAGATAAACAGGGGAGTACTGTTGTAGAGGGCAGAAGCATAGGTAGGGTTTTCAGCACCCTGGGGACAAAGTCAGTTTTTGCACCCACCCCAAAGCTTCCTACTTGGATGGGAGACCACCAGGGAATACTAGGTGCTGTAGGCACCTGGAGTTGGAGCTGGCAAACCACTCCAATATTCCTGCCAAGAAAACTCCATGGACATGGGGTCACGTAGAGTCAGTCATGACTGCAATGACACAACACACACACACCCTTCTTATGGCTCATCTAAGAAGAAAAGCCTCGAGTGGAAGTCTTCAGTGTTTAACTAAGCCTAGCTCTGCCCATCTTCCTGTTCAGCACCAAAGCTTTCTGCTAATACAGGACAAGAATAGGAAGTCCAGGGTGGAGCCAACCCAAGCTAAGCCTCAAAGGTTTTCCAGCTGAGGTTGTTCTCCCAGGAGAACCACATTTCGGTGTGTATTAGATGTGTGCAAGCCAGGAAAAAATATGGAATGCCCTCCCAAGTGAGACCCCGCCTGGCGCCGACGTTGATGAGATTCTGATGCCAGGTTAAAACATTCCTTTTCCAGAAGTTTTTTAACTGATTATTGTGGGTCCTGATGACGATTTCAGTGTAGTATTTCAGTAGTATGGTATTTATTGTATTTAAATGTTTTTATTGTTTCAATTTTATTGCAATTTTGATGTTTTAATTGTCTGAATTGTTTATTTTGACTGTGAGCCACCCAGAGACCTTTGGGTAGTGGGCAGCATACAAGCTATAAAACAAACAAACAAACAAACAAACAAACAAACAAACAAAAACTCCCAGAACAGGTGGTTGTGGGATCTGTAGTCCAAGAAATCAAAACATGTCTCTAAAGAGTAATTTCTCCTGGCTCCAAACATTATACAAAACAGGCCGTGAACTTCCAGCTAGCAAGATATCCTCCTTCTATCCATTGTTCCACATTTTTCCGTATCAGCCAAGAGCTACAAATCAAATTCCCCAGTCTTTGTTCCAAACCTATATTTAGTTGGCAATTTTCAAGCAATCGGGGAGACCTCCTGTGCCAGATGAAGTTTTCATCTCGACTTTGTACCGCTCAGGATGAAATGGAAGTTAAATATAAAAATGTTTCTCTCTGATCCATCATCACCGCTAAATAAGCAAAGCCTCTCTGCAGAAATTAACGGTGGCAGGAATTGCTACCATTTTGTCTTTCAATAATAGACTCCCTGGATTTTTGATGGAGTCGTGACGCTGACCTGGAGGGCTTCTCAAGAGCTTGGCCTTCCTTCTGCATTAAAAAGAAATGATGCATATTTTTAAAGGATATTAAAAATGGAAGACTTTGTATTTCAAAAGCATTTCTGGTTTCCAGAGGAAGGGGGGGCTACCGGTGACTTTTGGTACATTTGTCACAATTGAAAACTTCATGGGACTCCCTTTAGACAAGTTTAGGGAAAGCAGGAGGTAGTTCTGGTTGGAAACTCTTGAGTGAGACCAAAAAGGTGGGAACAATATCAGACAGAAGTATTTTTGGATAGGAGCTGTGGCATACTGGAGTTCCTTCAGCAGCTGACAAACAATTCTTGACCCTCAGAGGGTCTCAGAGGTGAGCTGCAAGAAAACAGCTGTAGAGAGTAGAGATGGGCACGACTTAGCGGTATTCCCCGTTTCCGTTTTCCGTTACTTGGTTCCGTTACTCTACGGAAACGGTAACGGGAATTACTCCGCCAGACTTCGAGCTCGAACCGACGAACGAACAATTTTGGTCCTGATTTGTTGTGCTCGTTCCTTGCATCGCGCGATTGCGCGATGCCACGTGGCACAGAAAAAAAGTTTTAAAAGTTAAAAAAAAAAACCCGGTTCCCGGCCGAAAAGCAGGCGGAAAAATGCCTGCCGTGCCTCAGGGCACCTACCAGAGGGGTTGTTTCTGGAGGTCCCCAGCCTCCCCCCCATCCCCCATCCTGGGCTGCTCTGGTGGGACTCGCGCCACTCACTGCAGGCTCGCAGCCAGCCAGCAAAAAGCCCAGTCTCGCCGGCCGCCACAATTTTAAGCGCAAGCAAGCGGCACGGACGGCACAGGAAAAAAACTTTTAAACTCTCCCCCCACCCATTCCCGGGCCAAAAAAGCAGGCGGAAAAAATGCCTGCTTGACTAAGGGCGCAGGGCACCTACCGGAGGGGTGGTTTCTGGAGGGGGGGTCCCACCTCCCCCCCGTCCTGGGCAGCCGGACTCGAGTTGGCCATTTCGCCATGCCATGCGGTGTGGGCGGGGGATCCAAAATGGGGCGGCAAACGCAATATTGTTTTTGAAATCGTGGTCCAAAAACACACAAAGCACAACAGAAACACGCAAAAATTTATAAACTGCCAGATTTTTCACAGTAGCAGTGGGTTTTTTCTTGCACCAAAATGTCTCTCCTCTCCTCCTCTGTCCTCCATTGATTTTATTTTATTTTATTTTATTTACACCTGCGCAATGATGGGCTGGCCGAGTGGCCAGCCATGTTGGGAGTGGACAACCATGCAAATTTTTGGAGCATCCCACCAGTCGCATGGCCACTTGGCCATGGAGACTTCTGGGATGTGCCAAAAAGCCCCCTAAAACCTGCCCTAGCCCTAACCCTAACCTTGACTCCGTACCCATACGTCACAGACTGTCTTCTTAGTGGGTCAGAGAGGCACCCAGAGGTGCAACCCACTAGCCCACCGTAACCTTACCCGTCACTAGCCTAACCCTAGCCATTGCACTAAGCCACCTTAAAGCCAGATCTACTTGCTTGCATTGCACTACACGCAGCAAAGTACAATTCCCGACATGGTGGTGCGAGAGCCTTGTGCATCTCACTAATGACTCTGGCACCAATGCCATCTCACGTAACTGGGTCTCACTGTCTGCACATTCTGTTATGCAATATCCATATGGCTATTGCATAGCATTTGCAGCAGCA